>JAKSZP010002644.1:0-371267 GCA_022478985.1 Massospora cicadina | reverse complement strand
GGGGTCCACACTGCTGGTCAAAGGCAGCACGAAGGAAGGAGTTATGGATGGTCCAGATGGCTGTGGCATAGGCGAGGACACGGAGGGTCGGTGGCAACCAGGAAATGTCTGCTCAAAAATGAGGTCTTGCACAGGGTGTCCAGACCAGGGCTGAGCATGGAGGAGCGCGCGGGCCTTTGGCCAAAATGTGGCGACACCTGGACAGGTGAAAAAATGACGGAGGTGGGAGTCAATAGGCTCCACACAGCGTGGGCAGCTTCGGTGCTGGAAGGTAGGGCCAGTCCGGTCCCCTGTCCTGTATGAACAGTGGAGCACCCTCCATAAGGTGTTGGACACCTTTGCTGACAGGATGGGGTGATAGACGTCCTTCCACAATTCCTTAAGGTCAAATCTCACGGAGGGAGGGAGGAGCTCAAGGAGTCTTGGGCGGATGGGAGGACGATCTTGGGGTTGAGGCGAGTTGTGACAACTTGTCCATTGTGCACAATTGCATGGCGATGGGGGCTGAGGCCAGGGCCTTCCATTCTGTATGGGAAGGCATGGTGGATCCGCGCGCCTACTCGTTTCAGGGCAAGGAGACCCTGGTTCCAGTAGGTGGATGAGGATGGCTTTAGGCGATGGCCTGGGTGGTTTGTGAGCCATTTCCCTAATGAGGTCAGAGATGCTCTAGGAAGACCCAGGGCTTCTGACACTGACTGGCGGAGGGCGGGCACCCATTGGGGCATGGGGGTCGCGTCCCAGCAGACAATCGGCCATAGGAACTTCAGGAAGATTGTGGTGGCGTGGGATCGCGTGTCCAGAAGCCCTAGGCCCCCTTCATTGCAGGGTCGGGAAATGGTTGAGAGGGCCATTGGTGGATGGTTTGAGCCCCAGATCCAACAGCGGAGGAGTACATTGAGCCGCGTATAAAAGGCATCTGTGAATGGGCAGACGTGCGCTAGGAACCAGACTTTGGAGAGGAGGAACACATTGGCCATCAGAGCTTGACCCTGGGGGTGATATGCCGCCGGTTCCAGCTGGCAATCCTGGAGTTAACTGCTGCGAGGAGCAAGTCCTCATTGTCTTTTAGCGCAACTCCTTGTTGGTTGGTGAGAACGCCAAGGTGACGGAAGGTACCGCGCTCAGGTTCAATATTAAATGGTGGGGGGAAGGTGGGGGAGCCGACCTGTACAACTGTTGTCTTGGAGGTGTTGATCATGGCGTTGGACGCCTTGGTGTACCTCTCAATGGTCACAGAAGCGATGGCAACATCCCAGGGCAGCCAAATGCAATGGCAGTGTCATCTGCAAATTCCATGGTGCGTGTGGGGGCTTTACCTGGGACCAGAATCCCTGTTAGCTTGTCCTGTAAGGAGGCCAAGAGGAGGTCAAGGGTGATGTTAAAAAGGATAAGGCTCAGGGGGTCCCCTTGCCGGAGACCTTGTCCAACTGGTACTGCCACTGTAAAACCATTGGCGCCAGGACTCTGGTGTGGAGCTGGTCATAGAGCGCTGATATCCAGCGCCTAGCTGCGGGTGGGAGATGGAAGCGGTCCAGGGAAGCATCAATATACTTCCAGGCTACCCGATCATATGCTTTCTCCATATCCAGGAGAGCCACAATGCCATTCACCTTACGAGAGTTAGCAGTCAAAGTCACGTGAAGGTCATTATAGTTGTTTCATAAATGACCTCCCCGGAATAAAACCGTGCTGGGATGGGGAGAGGCGAGGTGACACCCATTTGGTGATGCGATTGGCCAGAAGCTTCGTGAAGAGCTTGTGGTCTGTGTTGATCAACGCTATGGGGCGCCAGTTCGCCAGGTTCTCACGGTCTGACTTCTTGTGAATGAGGGTCGTGATTGAGACTCTGGAGTCGGGGAGGACCTCGCCATTCAACAAGAGTGCAGCGAAGAGGTCGCGGAGGGTTATGGCTATCACTGCAGGTTCCAGAAGGTACATCTCAAAGGGTATTCCATCTGGGCCTGGGGCTTTAAGCCGTGGGGATTTCAGAAGGGTTTCTATCACCTCCTGGATGGAAATAGGCGCCAGTAGAGCCTCATCAGCCCGTGGGTCAATGGGCGGCTCTGGAGCCCGCCACAGGAAGTCTTGGATGTCCGATGGGTCCACCTGGGTGGCATGGAAGAGGCTGGAGTAAAAGCGGTGTAGTTCCTGCGTGATTTCCTCCTTATCTGAAGTGGTTGTAGTGCCAATCTTCAGTGCAGTAATATCCTGCGCTGTTGACCGGGCTTTCTGTTTCTGAAAGAAGAAGCGGGTGGGGCGTTCCCATTGAGCATAGTAACGAGATGTTGTAAAGTTTGCTGCCCGTTCTTCCTGCAGTGTGAGCTCCAAGCGGAGTGCTTCCTGCGCCGCTTCCCAGTCTTCCAACCATCTGGGAGAGGGCGAAGGCTGGCAGTTTCGCTCTAGATGTCTGATTCTGGCTTCCGCCCTTTTGACTCTGGCGCGAGCTGCAGTCATCTGGGCTTTGGCACAGTTGTAAGCAACGCGGGTGATGCCCTCCTTGGTCACCGCCCATCTAGCCTTGTGGTCAAGCAGGTGGGGTGGGGGGGAGGCGAGAGTCTCCCGGATGGTCATAGACAGCTTCTCCTTAGTGAAGGGGTTGTTGAGAAGAGCTGGGGCAACCCTAGGCCAGAACCTACACGACGGTCTAAGTGTGGTGGTGAGGACAACGGTGAGTGACCTGTGATCACTCAGATGGTTGTCACGAGAGATGGGAGAGGAGACGCGGCCAATTAGCAGGGGGCCAATCAGTGCCATATCTATGCGTGACGCTGACTAAAAACTCCTCCATCATACTGGATCCTAGTCATGCAACCTAGGCCAGACGCGGAGGGTGGAAGCGCATCTATAAAGCCACTCAGGCGAAGGAAATCCTGGAGGCGACTTGATCCAGGGCGTTCCTTTGCTGCAGGGGGTAAGATTCATGGACGCGACTTATGGTTGTGTTGAAATCTCCTAAGAGGACTGTATTCCGTGGGAGATTGAGTTGGACGAGCTCTTCCAAGAGCCGATTTTGCTCCTGACCTGCATTAGGCAGGTAGATGCTTGCAGCGAAGAAGGAGAAGTCAGGAGTGGTGAGTTTGGCCAGTATGAGGCGGCCACCTAGATATTGTGAGAAAGAATGGGTTTTAACCTAGGGATAAAAAACAATAAGGGCGGCATGGTTTGTCCAGAAGGAGTTGCCTCCAAACTGTTCATTCCATGCAGATTGTTCGTGGGGGAGGATATGGAGCTCCTGGACAGCAGCGATGTCAATTTGTGCTGACCTGAAGTTTCGGAGGAGGCGGGCTCTCCGCTTAAAGTCCCGCAACCTATTTGCGTTGATGGATTGCAGGGCCAGGGTGCTGCCATGCGGACTCATAGCTGTTCCCCTCCATGTCCTGGGGGGTTGCCAGCGCTAAAACCTGCTGTGAGGCGGCTAGTTTTGAGTCCTTTAGCTTGACTATTAGCTGCAATCCGTGAGGAGCGTCGAGGGTTCTGAGGGGAAGGAGAGGGTGGGGGGGTGGAGGACCCAGTAAGCCAGCCTAGGATGCTGCCCCCACTCCGTTGCAGGCAAAGGACCTGAGGGTGCTCAATGGTGACCTCCGCGGTGTCCTCATTTGATGAGTCTGAGTTCATATTCACTTCCTCCAACACTGCAAAGGATCAGCGCGAAATGGACTGTGGGGTTGGGGTAGGACTCTTTGAGGTGGCACTTCTACCGCAGGCCGCGGGTTGCCAGTCCATGCTGGTGGGCATAGCTCCATTGGGAGCTGAGAGTTGATGCAATAAATCGCTGGTGGAGGTTGGTGGGGGTGCCGCGGAGCCCTGAGTGGGGGTGGCTGACGAGGGGCACCCTGTGGGAGATGCCTTGCGCTTGGTGAGAGAGGGAGTTGACTCTGGGAGATTGGAGGGGGTGCCCACTGGAAGGGGGCATGAGCCGAAGGTATCCCATACCAATAGTGGGGTTAGCTGTTTCAACTGCTAGGCGTAAGGCCTCAGGGGACAGGTCTTGAACGGGAACCCATTGTGTGGGTTGTGGAATTGCTGCTGCGGCCACGTGGGATCGTTTTTGGCCTGGTTTAGGCCCCTGGGTGGTGGCTAAGAGGGCTTGTTTTCGAGCTGTGCAGCCACTATACAAGTGTCCAAGGGCGTTACACCATGAACACTGGGGGCGCGCCTGATCAGGGTCGACAAAAAAGATCTCAGGGAATGCCTCAACTACCGTTACACGAGGAATAACCTCAATGTTGCGGGATACAGTGGGGGAGGGGATGAACGACGCCCTAGCAGTGTGAGCTCTTTGAGTGGGAGTATAGTAAGAGGGGACGCTAAAGTCCACTGAAAGAACAGACCCAAACCCCATTAAACCACGATGGAGCGCCAGTTTAAGAGACTCAGGATCAACAGTCGTTGGTAGGTTGGAAAAAAGTAACCCAGAAATTTTCTCCAGGTGAGAGCGTGTGCGGGAGATGCGAAGAGATCCACGTGGAATAATGACCTGGAGGGTGGCAGCATGGTCAGCAAGGGCAGCTTCAGTGAAGCCCACATCGATGTAGTGGCCCTCCATTTTTTCATGGATGGTGGTGTTAATTGGGAATGTCTCCGCAATCGCTGCAAAGTATGAGAAGTAATCCTCTGTATAGAATTCAATAGGGTTATGCCCATAATAAAGGCGAATTGCGTGGGAGAGGGTTGAGCGAGGTAGAGCTTTTTGCGCTCTAGTTTCAGTCCATTTCTTCTTAACATCAGCAATAAATGCCACTTCACGGGGATCAGCTTTGGGTAGCGTTGGTGCCAGAGGTTTTTGCCACGCCCCAGTGGCTCTTTTGGTACGTTTGTGTTTGCTTTGGGCTGCAATCGCAGGTTGAGTGTGAGTTGGTGGTTTGAACAAGTTTGTGGAGTTCCTTTGTTGCTGGAATGTTACAGCAGTTGCTGGCTTCATATTAAATTGAGGAGCGGATTGTTGGGCCTCGCTAAATTGGGGAGGCCCATCCAGATTGGAATTAACTCCAGCCAATTGGGAGGAGGGCGATGTTTCATCACCATCCCAATCTATTTGGGTAAATTCAGCCCGAGTATTTGCTGTGATTTCGTGGGCAAAACTCACTGGCTGATTGGTAAATTGGTCGTTTTCAGAATATGGAGATAAAGTGCCAGCTTGAGAAGTGCCAATTACGGGGTTTAAATGGGACGGCTGAGATTGGAACTGGTGTGAAGTTCTAAAATCCGAACCATTTGAATCCTCATTGGGAAGAGTAGATTGTCCCAATTTGGTGCTTAGTGAACCAGAATGTGCGGCTAATCCAACCTTACATCTGAGGGTTTGGGGCCAGGTAGCTGGGTATCGCCCCTCATGGAGGGAGCCAGAAACACGACGTCAGCAATAATAGATGGGGCTGAATTAGCTGACACAATGGGGGAGGTGAATGCCTGGATGGGCTGAGTTGCATTCAACTGAGCAGGCGCCATTAAAACAGTGTGGGTGATGGCCTCCTTGGTTGGAGGGGGCCCAGCGGGTTGGTGGGAGGCAGCGCACACAGAGCTGTTAGGCGTGCAGGTTGCAGAAGTGCGATCAGGTGAATTGGCGCTAGTTGAAGTAGCTCCAGGTTGGGGGGGGTGCCTGCTTTCATGGCTGCTGCTTGAGAGCGGGTGATTCTGGTTGACCCTGAGGTGGGTAACTGTGGGTTGCTTCGTTTGGGGGTGGTGCTGGCTCGTTTGGCATAGCCTGCGGGTTCTTTTGTGGGGTTTCCCGCCATATTTGCTAATAGTTTTCATAAATCTCTTTAGTGGAGCTAAATTTCAGGCTGAATTAATTTTCAAAAAGTGATGCTTAGCAGATAGAGAGACTTTCCTTCCCTCTTACTTTCTTTCATTTTTTTCTAAATAAAGTATGGAGTTTATATAAAAAATCCATACAAATGTAAAATGGGCCCTAAGTTGGAGCATTATCTTTTATCAAAAAAAGAAGAGCATCCAAAATTGATCCAGTAGTTTTAAATTTAAGCATGAAAAAACAGAGAAAAAAAACAAAAAAATATACACCGGTTGGATTTAGAACCTTCTCCACTTTAAAAGTCAGTAAAAAGGTGAATGTTCTCAATTTGACCTGTAGATATATATTCCCCTATGTTTGTTACACATAACTGGGAACTATTGAGACAATTTAAATAAACTTTTCTCAAAAAAAGAAAATGCTCTAACTAAGGTCCCATTTTACTTTTGTAAGGATTGGTCCAGTATTTGACCTTTAATTTAGTATCTATTAAAATGTGATGGAAGTGATGGATTTTAGCTGTGAGACCAGTTTATCACCAGATAAACTTAATTATAGCATTGGCAAAGCAATAGCCTTCAATTAACTTTTGACTTGATCTATATCCTATGGTTGGAGGATAGGTTCAAATCCAGGCAAGTATGATATCATTGCATGACAGGCTTAAATCATTATAGATGCCTATCATTTTTGCATAATATGAACAATAAATCAATTAATTTTTAGAATAAACTTTTGTAGATGGCAATCAGTAGATTTAGCATAGATTGACTAATAAAATCAACTAAAATTAATAAAATAAATTATTGAAGATGACAATCAGTAAATTTAACATAGATTGATTTATAAAATTAAACCAAATCTAATAAAATAGTTTGCAACTATATTTGATATATGATACTATAAATAATATACATACAAACTTTCACTTTGATACCTAAATTGAAGCAAAATTCAGATTTTTTTATAAACACAAAAAACAACCACTTGATTGAGCCAAAACTTACTAATGTCAATGCAATGAATGCTTGCTGCCCCGGCTTGGGGTGGTGGTGCACCGCCATCTGGCATCTTTCAGCTGCCACCAAAGCACGCCCAGGCTAGCTCTGCTAGCCCTCCCAACGCTACCAGGCATTATGTCCCCCCTCAGGACTTGGCCCACCATCTTGCAAGCTCTCAGGCAGTGCTCCAGGGCCCTTTGGTGCTCCCACAGACTAATTTGCGTTTTGGCTTTTGGGTCAAATATGGGAATCTTTTCCCATATGCAAGTGCAGCCATCATCGAGATGGCCACAGCAGTTTTCAAACCTTCCAGTTTTATTGACTTCTGCCCCTTTAAGGGGTATTTTGACCTCGGCTTCCATTCAGAAGCCAATGCAGCAGCAGCAGCCAAGCTGCAAATCATTTATAAAAAAATTCCCATTCCCACCATTTGCACCCAGCTCCCAGATGAGGCCACTTTGGTGGTCCAGTTCGCTGGGTTGCCCTCTTTTCTTTCCCCCAAACGCCTCTACCACCAGCTCATGGAGGGTTTGACCATTTATGGCGCAGACCCCATGTTGCAGTTTGTGGTTTCCAATGGGGCATATTGGTTGGCAGGACCTCATGCCTTTGCAATGATCTGCCCATTTCATTGCAACTCTCACCTTGCAATTCCCCCTGCACTGTGATCAGATCCACCCCTGATCATCCATTCTGGGCGCATGTCAAAAACAACTGCGCCATTTGCCCCTTGTGCTTTGAGCTTGACCACTCAAAGTGCAAGTGCCCCACAGTTTCCACTTCCACTGCATCCACCGCTCAGGGCTTGGGCGCTGCCCCAGTGGCTGCCTCACCTCATTTTTTTGAATGGGGCTCAATCCTCCCGCCCCCAACGTCAGGGGATTCTGGCGCTGCTTTGAAAGCAGCAGCCAATCCAAATTTAAAAAACTAAAAATTTTGAAAATTTGACCAGATTACAGAATCCTGAGTTGATGGCTGAACCAGTTTCAGCTGAGCTGCCATGGTTAACAGCACATGGCCAACCAGCTCCAGCCACAGCCCCAATTCCTGTGGCTAGCCCAGCACTGGTTGAATCCAATCCATTAAAGGCTCTCAAATGGATTGATGAGGATAGATGGCCGAGCCACATGAAACCTGATTTTGCTTTGGAGGAGTTCTTTGTTGATCCTCCCAAATTGCATTCCCACCATTTTCATCCAAAAAACGGGTTTCCCATTTATAAAAATATCAACAATATGGCAGTTGCAGCTGCAGCTTCCACAGCCAATACCCTCCTCCACCAGCAACTCCATGGGGCAATGGAGCCCCTTGTTGAGGTATTCCTATCCCCAATTTTCCTCATGATTTGAGGAAGATGCAATGTACAAAATTGAGGAGCTTTCTTTTAGTGCGAGCTGCACTTGCATCAATGCAGCAAAAACTTCCTCTTTTCAACCCCAATTATCCCCAAACTCAATGGCGCATCAAGTCATTTACTTGTGTGCCAGCTCTCATCAATATTGCTGAGCATCAACTTGCTCAATACGTTGAGGTGATGGACACCACTGGCATCATTAATGAAGAAAACCCCCAATTATACCTCCTTATTCCTCATGTCGCTGATGCTCCCACCTCAATGCTGTCCACCATGGTCTGCCAGCTAAACTGGCGCTGGACAAAAGTTTCCTCAAAGCCTCTTCGCCATCTGATATGGCTTCCTAGGCTGATAACCTAAGGGCTATATTAGGATTTTTTTAATTTATGATAATCCCTTTGTTTGGTCCATTTGCGAAGAAAGATGCGTGGTGGCTCCCCCTTTTTGGTTGGGCACCACTTTTACTAAAAAATATTATATATACAATGATTTTTTTCTTTTTATAAAAAAAATGAGGGTTCAAAAATATTATATACAGAGACAGTGATTTTAAAAATAAAATGGGAGAAACATAATTTTTATAAAAGCACTAATTTTCTGAGAAAAAAAACTAGTTTAAAATTTTTTGGGAAAAAAGAATTGGGTTCTAAAAATTTTGGATAAAAGATCTTCCTCTAAAAACATTTTTTGGAATTAAAGAACCTCCTATAAATAAGGCTCTAAAACTATGGTTTAATCAAGAACTTATGAATACTCAATAAACCCTTTTTAAAAGTTGGCAACATAATTTAAACTGACTTATAAAGCCATTTATAATATATATACCCAGAATCTAGTACTAAAAAATATATATACCCAGAACAGAATATTCTAAATTGCTTGTAGTTTATACTTGGACCCAGTCAATATAAGCATTAATCTGTACTTGTGAGCAAAATTCTAATAGTCAGGTTGGAAGATAGTACCAACTTTAGAAAAGCCTTACTGAGTATTCATAAGTGCTTAATTATTTCATACTTTATAGTGCCTTTATAAATGAGTTTCTTTTTTCTTTAAAAATTTTTTGAAGGCAGTTCTTTTTATTTTAAAAAATTTAAACTGAGCTCTTTTTACCCAAAAAATTTAGTACATTTTAAAAATGGTTCTTTTTCCCCGTTTTATTATAAAAAATCACTATCTCTATATATTACTTTTGATCCCTCACTATTTTTATATAAAAATCATTTTATATGTTATATATAGTATCTTATACTTTTATCTCTCGTTGCAATCACTTTTGCAAATTATTCAATTCAAGTCTGAATTTAGTTTGATAATCTCACAGAGGAGATCAGTCCGTGCCCATGTCAGGGAGCACTTGGGCAAGTAAGGTAAGAGGCACAGGTGGTAGGCCCGCGACCTCCAACGTTTAAAAATGCCCTGGAGAAACTGGTGGATTAGATAAATATAAAAAACTGGCAGTTACTATTTCCTTGGAAAATCCTTGATTGGCAGATGCAATGTAACCAGTACATCAACACCCCACACTCTCAACCACTCTTGTTGGTGGAATACAGAGTCTGGGTGTTCCTGGATATCCAACAAACAGCTTTGTGGGAAAAATTTTGTGAGGATGTGCACACTTATTTCCTGACCACAGTGTATGTCACACCTCACTCCATGTCACGCGGTTGGCTGGATCTTGGTTTCAAAAACAAGGATGCAGCAGATGAAGCTGCTGTGGTGCACGTTGTGATTGACCTCCCCAAAGGGCAACAGGTCATTGAAACCAAGCACACCAGATGGACAAAATTCAACCAAATTTTCCTCACATTTGACTTTTTGCCCACTACAGTCAAGCGTGCCATTCTGGAGCAGCACCTGAAAGATGGTCTCACTGTATATGGTGAAATACAATCCTTCAAGATGCAATGCTTTACGCTGATGCCACACCTGTGCACCGGCAAAGCCATTGCAGTTCTGACTCCAACCAAGGAGATCGTGAAGGACCTAACCCAGATCCCGCACTCCACTTATATCAATATTAAAGGGCATACCACCCATCCTTTCTGGGTAACCATAGACAGCGCACCCCCATCTGCACCCACTGTGACATTTTCAGCCATAAGGCACA
Source organism: Massospora cicadina (assembly GCA_022478985.1). NCBI lineage: Eukaryota > Fungi > Entomophthoromycota > Entomophthoromycetes > Entomophthorales > Entomophthoraceae > Massospora > Massospora cicadina. The sequence continues at coordinate 361,047 of JAKSZP010002644.1, read as the reverse complement.
CGCATGCCCCACCAAGGAGGGCATCACATTTCAAGAGCACCCCTTGGCGGCCATGGCCAACGGGGAGGCTCACTATGAACCAACCACCAGTACCAAAGAGGCCTTCCCATGGGGAGCATAAGGCTGCTACTTACTAGTAAATCCTGTCTCCCCTCAAGAGCGAAAGAAGGCCAAACAGGACCACAGGGCCACGGCCAAGGAAGCACCCAAAGTCGCCTCTGCTATCCCACACTCCCAACGCCAGGAGGACATTGAAACCTTCACAGCAGAAGCAGCTTGGGAGTCCCTCAACCAATCAGATTGGGAGGCCCAAGCCAATTGAGCCACCCAATCTGAGGATCCAATGGGTGACTCAATCTCACCCGACCTCTGCAACCAAACCCCAATTGAAACTGACTTGGTCTCCAACCTACCTGAAAAAAATTTCTGACTCAAACGTTGGTGCACTGAACTCATCCACACCACAAAAATTTTTTTGACAGTGGGGAAACAAAAAGTGAAGGCAAAAGCCAACGCGAACCTGTCTGCTAAAATTAACAAATCTACCAATAGTGTTGCTGCAAACACCCACGCTGCCATGAAGGCCTGTGGGGATCCAGAGGAGGCTGGTGGGCCCAGGTGCCCACCCCTCACACCTAAGGTGTGATGGGGGAAGCCTTCACTTTTGGGACGTTGAATATTGCTGGACTCAAGGCCTTGCTGTCCCAGGCTAGGAAACTGAGTTTTTTACAAAAATTTTACCCGTGGACATCCTGGCCATCCAGGAGTTCCACTGTCCATGAGGTTCTGAGGATGCTTGGAAAACCATGCTCCTCCCTTCCCTATCCTTCTGGTCTGAGCACTGTGGGGTGCTTGTTCAGAAAAACAATCTTTTTAAAATTTTTATCATCTGAATCCTTCCTTGATGGCCGAGTCCTCATTGTCACATTTTTGTGGGCTGACGTGGTGCACGCTATTGTCAACATTTATGCCCCAACCTGTGCATGAGAGCATCGAGAATTTTTCTTGTTGGTCAAATCCCTTCTGTTACCCCCTGACCCTTTTGTAGTTGGTGACATGAACTGTTGGCTAAACACATCCATGGACCGTTGGCCTTTCTCATCCCACGCCCCCCAGGGTCATGTAGAACTTCGCGTTCTAAAGGCCACCCTTGGGTTGCTAGACGCGCTGCTGTGGCAGGCTCTGCTACTCAAGAACATGACATGCCCCCACGTTCATGATGGCCAATTAAGGTCCATGTCCCGCATTGACCTTATTCTCACACCGGTGAAATCTCAATCTCATATTTCCCACTTCCACACATCAAAAATTGATTTCTCTGACCACTGGCTGGTCTCAATAACCTACCACTTACCCGTCACAGTGGCTAGGGCTCCACATTGGTGCAAACTCTGCCCACCCAAACTTGTGTCACCAGAATTTTCTACTTGGGTGGAATCAGTGACTTCAGCAAAAGAGTTTATTACACCGTTTTGCATGGACCCAATTTCCACATGGTCAGCCTTCAAAGAGGATACCATCCGCCATGCTCGCCACCTCTCCTCCCGACGCTCATGAGCTACATCAGCCATCATCTCGCGCGCCCTGGCATAGTTGGCGCACATGGAGTCCAACATCCCAGCCATGGGCTACAGCCCTGCTTGGGGCTGGAAGTGGGCAGAAGCAGCCGCCCACCTCAACACATTTGAAAGGCAACACAAACATCGGATTTGTGTTCAGTACAGGGCCAAACACATTACAGAGGGTGGCATGTGCTCTGTTTATATTTTTAAAAAATTCTTTACACCACGCCAGAGCATGGCCTGCACACAGGTGCGGAGGTCAGATAATTTTGTCGCGGATAAGCTGTCTGAAGTGGCAATTGGAATACAAAAGTATTACTCCAAGTTGTACCAATCCAATACAATTCAGCCAGCCAAAATGGCGAAATTTCTTGATAGCACTCACATCCGCACCATTTCTGATACCCGGAGTTAATGAATTTGTCTACTCCAGATGAACTCTGATCCACCGTCTGCAGTGCACTAAATTGGAAATGCCCAGGCCCTGATGGCATTCTGTATGAGTTCTATAAGAAGTACTTCAAATATCTATCCCCACTGCTGCTAGCCTCCCTTAACCAGAGCCTTCTGGATACGCGCCTTCTACCAGGAGGGCAAGAGGCCTTCACCATCACACTCTTCAAGAAAGGGGATAAGCTAGACCTAGCCAACTGGTGCCCCATTTCTTTAACTAACACGGATACAAAAATTTTAACTAAAATCATGGCTAACCATCTAGTGATTGTAGCCTCTGCCACCACCTCCCCAGAACAACACAGTTTCATAACCAGAAGGTCGATTTGGGGCAACGTGCACTCTGTGGCTAATGCATGCCAGTCCACGGCCTCTGGGGCACTTGTATTATTGGACCAACAGAAGGCCTATGATAGAGTAAACTGGGAATACCTCAGGGCCTGCCTCCACCAATTCCGCTTGCCCCCTTTCTTCATCAACTGGGTGATGCTGCTTACAGAATCTGCAAAAATGGCAGTGCGTGGCCCTGGCTTCCTCATGGAAGTAGTCCGCCCTCAAAGTGGCCTACGCCAAGGGGATCCCCTTAGCCCACTCTTATATAACTTCATCCTTGACCCACTACTTCAAAATGTGAATGCCTGCCTCACTGGGGTCCATGCACCAGGCCAAGCCCCAGTCAAGATGATGGCATTTGCAGATTATTGTGTGGTCGGGGTGTCTAATAATCATGATGCACGCGCGCTTGAAGCTCTCATCCAGGATTATTCCCGGGTAAGTAATGCTGCACTAAATGCTTCCAAAACCAAAATCATCCTCCTTGGTCGGTATCAAACCTGCTGGGCCCCAGCAACCAGTGCTCAGCCTGGACCATCTGCTCGCACACATGCTCATCTTCCCTGCTCACCCCACACCGCCCACTTGTGCTCCCCTTCGCGCCACGCCCTACCATAGGGCCTGCCCGCCATCTGGGCGTGTGGGTGGAGGCAGGCGGGTATGCCTCAGCAGTAATGGAAAGTCATATTCTAGACAACGTGACAAAGCGCATCGCCTACCTCAGAGCCCACCCTACTTCCCTTACTGACAGGGTTGTTTTAGCCAACTCTATGCTCCTCTCCAAATTCTGGTCTGGAGCCCACGCAATTGCCTTCTCCCCGGGTTTTTTCAAAGCTATGTATGCCCTTCTACAAGGGTGGCTATGGTCAGGCCGCCCATCGCCAGTGCGGCTTGAGGTCATGTTTGGCCCTCATCATCATGGTGGCATGGGCCTGCTAGACTTTAAAGCCCATGCTGCCAAGATCCTGGGCACCTGAATTGCGGCCATCACCACCCCTATGCTCCCCTCCCAACACTGGTCCCGTGCAGCCCGCTCCAACTTCTCCCACACCCTGGGCCTTAACAATCCATCGAACCCTCACTCCTTGATAAAATATCTGGCTTCCCACCCATCGGCCACAGGTCCTCATGGTACAAAAACCCACTATAAACGTATCCTCCTCTCCATGTGGAGTGCTGAGTGGATAATTTGTATTAGCGGACACACAGCCCAGAGAGGCCGCCCCTCTCCTCAGTTCACACAAGAGGTACAGGGGCTACCCATCCAAGATGGCGTGATCCCCACACGGCCCCATGTCATATCCAGGGTGGACTACCTGGACATGATGGACATCCCTTATTCCATTGAGACCCAGAAGACTATTTGGAAATACGCACATCACACTCTGTTGCAGCCTCAAATCCGTTCCCATGTGCAGCGCTGCCTGAGGTGGGTGTACTGTACAGCTGAGCGCTCTAACGCTTTACACTCATCATGCGTCATGTGTGGCCAGTATGGAACGCTGTTCCACCGCATAGATAAGTGTCCTACCTCTAGAGTGATCTGGCGCGAAGTTCAACGTCTGCTTGGCCAGGATCAAACACATCCCTTCAGTCTGTCAAAAGCTATGTTTGCTTTATCAATGGCCTCCCTCCTTCCACCCTCCCTCTGTGCTCTGGTGGTTGCAATCGCCATGTGGACTATCCACACGATTGTCTTGGATGCCATTGCAGGCTCCACCCCCACCCTTCCAGAAGCTTTCCACAGATTCTGGTCCCATTTGGTGGACCACTTCCAAGCGTGGATGTTTGGGTACCTCCCACCGCATTGCCATTAGCTGGTCTCCTCCTGGTTCCCAGTTTGGTTCATTAACTTGGACCCTTTCCTCCACACGTGTTCAATTGTGGTTATGGCCCCTTTACATGTTCCCTCCTCCTCCCCATAGTGGCGTTCCCACTGTCAACAAGTGATAGCATTGCTTCTCTGGGGTGCCTTCACTGTTACTAAGTTTCATTTTCTTTTGTGTCTACATTCAGAAGTGTCTGTCCCCTGATCAGCTTTCTCCACAATAAATTTAAATTTAAATATATAGTATTTTTATAACAAGGAGCTAATAATTCATTTTATTGAATATGGTTGATTTTATTGGTCAATCTATGCTAAATTTACTAATTGCCATCTAAAATTTTTTTTATTAAATCCAGCTGATTTTATTGGTCAATCTATTCTAAACTGCTGATTGCCATCTACAATAATTCATTTTTTGTCAAAGTTGGTTAATTTTATTGATTAAATCATGCAAAAATCATAGACATCTATAATATTTTAGGCTCATCATGCTATGATCTCATAATTGCCTGGATTTTGAACATACCTCCTGGCCATAGGACATATATTAAGTTAAAAGTCAATTAGAAGCTATTGCTTTGTCAATGCCAGAATTAAGTTTATCCGGTGCTGTATTATTCCCACACTTATCCATCACTTCCAGTCCATTTAAGTATACTTACTAAGTTAATGGTCACATATTGGACTTATCCTTACATAAGTAAAATGGGATCTAAGTTGTATCCTTTTTTGAAAGAGAAGATCTAAATTGGTCCAGTATTTTCAGAGTTATGCATGAACAAACAAAAATAACAAAAATATATATATAGGTCAAATTTGAGAACCTTCTTTTTTAAAAGTTGGGTAAAAACTTTTAAATCTGTTAAATCACCTAAAACTCACCAAAACTCAACAAAATAATTAATACATTGCATGATCCAATTATCAACTGTATACAGAAACCAGTAGGCCTATTGAATTAACCAAATAACCACCAACTGCTTATCAAAACCAATGTGGTAATGAATTGATTGCATCACCATCTGCTTACTCAAAATTATTGAGTCTATAGGTAAACCAAATAAAAACAAGCCACTCACCCAAAGTAATATACAGATTACCATTATATTTTAAATATCATTGATATATATATCTTTTATATATATTTTTTATTATTAAGAAAATATAAATAGCTAAGATGGTTCCCAATATTCATAAATATTTGTGTTGAGTTTGACTATTTTTAGTATATCTATTTATGAGATACTATATATAATATTTATACAATAATTTTAATTTTTATATAGAAATAGTGAGGCTTCAAAAAAGTTCATTTGAGAAAGCAATTTCTAAAAAAATTGGGGAAAAGACCACCTTTAAAAATTATACTGATTTTTTTACAAGAACTGCCTTTAATTTTTTTAAGAAAATTATTTGAGGTGGCTAACCCAGGGACAATACCGCATCAATGAAGAGAAAATTATATTAATTGGAAAGGAGGATAAAACCTGGAAAACCTCCATGCATGCTGTATGATAGGCCAGGACCTCCATGGACCGCCTTGCTATTTGCTATCTTGGTTCAGGGCATTAATGCGCAATGCCAACACAGTCAAAATCAACCCTACCCAAAGTTCTTCTACTGGGATTGAACTTGGGAGGTAGTGGCATCAGTCCATACTTTACCACTGGTGTACCCTCCCTGTCAGACAATTACTCTCCAGGCTTCAAGATAAGAATGTTTCAGGGAAAAATCAGCTGAAAAGGGAAATATTGGACATTTACAAGTCCCTGATAATAACAAGATCAATTTAAATATAAATGAGGATTTCATTGGCCAAAAGTCCCTGGCCAATTCTCAGTGGAACCCTTCAAATTGGAGTAACATGATTTCAAATACTTTACAGGCAGCTAAACCAATATCTTTAAGTCAGATTACTCTGACCACAAAGTGGACAATGGGGCACCCATCAGATGGTACACCCCCAGCCATGACCAGGTCCATTTAAGCACCTATGAAGGGACAACCCCTTTTATAGGTGTGGTGGGGGTCCCCCAAGGTAAAAATTTAATTGAATGGTTATTGGTTAAATTTTATTAGATTGTTACCCCATGAGTATGTTTTAGCTAATCATAATTCCCCATCCATCGCTCTGCCTAAGTGAAGCAAGTTTTCAGAGCTTTATTAGGCTAAAATTACATTTTACCTAATTTGAAATTCCCCAAGCTTTTACATGTCGAGCCTCAATGCTTTAAATACTATTATCAATTTATTATATATATTCTCTCTTTTATCCCCACATGGTACCTAATAAAAAACTATATTTAAAATTTTTAGTATTTTCTAGTTTTCTATTGTTTTCCTATCAGTGGTAGGAAAAGCCCCTGATTTACCTTGTTGGATTCAAGGCAGAAAGCACCAGCAAGCCTTTTTTTCAAGCCAAAATCCAACAAGTGGTGCTAACTACAGGGGGCTCTGTACATCAAAAAAATGATGGATAAAAACCCTCAGCTAGCTTCCATTGAACTCCAGCTAGCTAGTGCTTTGTTTCGCCTTAAATGGCTCAAGCAGCACTCACTGCAATGCTATGTTATAAGAAAAACCCCTCTGCAAGACAATTTTATACCTGGTGAGGGCAGTATTGCCTCCTTCCTTTATGTTTATAAATCTGCGATGGAAGGAGCAACTGAACAGCAAAAAATCCAGTACATTCTTCCCTGCTTAAATAGCTTAGCTTAAGAAATAATGGTCCCCACCATGGTCAACCTCAGAACTTGGGCAGAGGTTAAGCAAGATCTTCTAGATGAATTTGGTTCTAAACAAAGTTTGCAGCGACAAAAACAGGCCTTTATGTGCCTTAGTTTGCAAGAGGGAGAATCAATCAACTCTTTTGTTAAGCGCTTCTATAATAAAACTCAACCTTTGTTGCTTGCCCAAATGTTCCTCTCAATGATGCAATTACAGCTATCTTGGCTGGCTTGGCATCTCATCCCTCCTTGGCGATGCATCTCTCTTCTGTAAAGAGCACCTTCAAAACTGTATGGGATATCAAGGAGGCCTTACTAACGGTTACAGATATCTATGAGCCTGACCCTACACAAGAATTTTTGATCCAGGCATCTACGCCAACCAATTTAGCCTCTACTATGACTGTTTACCTCTAAATCTTCTTTTGCGGAGTTGCCATTACAAAACACTTCCTCTTCTCATAATAGTAGTCAGATGGTAGTGGCTGTAATTGGGCAGTTCTCCCCTTCGTCTTCAGTTCAAAACAATCAGTTGGTGAAGGCAGTTGTAAACTTTGCCTTGCCCATAATCTTCTTCAGAACAACCATCCCAAGTGGTTTCAAAACCTGCTCTTCAGTCTAAACCCCTTTCTCGGGTCCCAATCACTCCCACTAACAATGGGTTAGATGACCAGGTCACAAAGGCTAAACCGCCTGTTTTGCAAATGCACCCAGCCACTGAATGAACCAAAGCTGTTGAAGTTAAAGCATCCACCTCCACGGCGCTATCCCCTTAAACTTCTAATTTAGTAAACTCTAATCTAAAACCTGTCTCCATGAGGCAGCCCAAACCTCCTGCTTTGAAGGTAGAAACTCAAGCTGTGAAAATTCCAATAGCTCACCCCAAAGTTAATAAGGTGGAGGAGCAACCCCATGTAAGTAGAGTGTTTATAACTCTCCTATCCCAGCATGGAGGTGCATAGCACACAGGACCAACGCCAGGGAACTAGTCAATAGTAAAAAAGTTACTAGAGCCCCACACAGGGTGCTTGAGCTAGAGTAACATAGGTAGGAAAGGGTTATCCACAGGAGATTTAACCAAAAGTGAGCGTCGTGGTGCACAGAGTGGTAAGGTTTAGGCCTTCTATGTTGAAGGAAACCTGGTCAGCCTAATGGTGCATGGGAGGATAGATTTACTGTTGTAAAAATTAAATGTTTAACATTGTGCAAGACCTCCTCAAAGAGGTCTGCGCACAGGAATATCCAAGATAACATAAATAAAAAAGATGTACTAAACGGGGGGTTTATTGTAGGGGAGAAGTTGACCAACAGGGGAGATTGGTATCAACATGGGAAATCCAAGGGAATTTGGCCAAACAATCAATCAAGGGAAGCGGATCTAAGCCGAGGTGCACCAATAGGTGCATGCTTCCATCAAACAAGATGCTATATTGGGTAATATACCAAACTCAGGTGATTGATTATGAAAAAGGCTGACCCAAGCTGGAAAGTGCAAAAACTGAATGGGTTTCAAGACCCCGTTCACCCAAAAACTGAAGTGAATCATTTTCCATCATAACAAAGCTAGTTCATTTTAAAGCCCCTTTTCTCATACAGCTAAGCTTCGTAACTTACATAGGACCAACTTGGGCATATTTTGCCTTGACCCAACGTTGGTCTATGGCATGCTTGAGGTCAGGGAGGCCTGCTAACTTCACCTTCTTGGCCTCCCTGCAAGCAGCTTTGTCTCTCACATTGGTCTCAAGGATGATGTTATTTTCCAACCATGACATTACCCTCTCCTCCTTTTGGGGCTCAACCCCCTCCAGGTGCTTGCGCCAGGGAAAAGTTCTTATGGTCTGAGGCCAACTTCATTGCGGCAACAGTTTGCTTTGGTTGAGAGCCAGCGGCCTGGGGGAAACACTTGTGGAAAGCCTCGCTCAGGTCTTGTGCATGCGCACAGTCATGTGCTGGTACCCAACTGTTCTCCGCTGCATCAAATCCCTTCCAAGATAACAGGTACTCAGGTCTTCTCTTTACTCTGTGGGAGGCTACTATTTCCTCCACTTCCCACTCTGGCACCCCCTCCACATGATAGGCCTCAGGAGACTCTGGTGGGAGACCCTCAAATAACGTCAATTTGCTCTCATAAAAGATGGAAAAGATCTGAAATGAAGAGGAAAGATCTACTTGGTATGAGGCATGGCCCACCTTTTTAACTACGCGGTAAGGGCCAATCCTTTTTGGTCCCAGCTTTTTACATGACTGCTTGATAGGGATGTTATAAGCATCAAGCATCACAAGATCCCCTTCTTTGTACGCTGGACCCACTCATCGCTTACAATCAGCATTCTCCTTATATACTTAAATTGCCGCCTCCAAACTTGTGGAACCCCCCTGATGTGCTTTCTTAATAGTCTTAGAAAAGTTTACCACCGCTTCAACTTTAGTTCCCTAGCTGGGTTCCATGTTAAAAGCGGGGTTAAACCCATGGTTGGCAAAAAAATGGGTAACAACTGATTTAGGAATGCAAAATGTTCTTGTAGCTAAATTGGGACATAGGAAGGTGAGAAACCCAATCTAAATGATCTGCGGCAATGTAACACCGCAGGAACCGTTCCAAACACTGTTTCTCTAATTCAGTCTACCCATCTGATTGGGGGTGATAGGCAGTTAAATGAAGGGGCGAATCTGAAAAGTCTTACACAACTCTTCAAAAAGACAGAGGTAAACCGGGGTCCCCAGTCACTAATAAACTCTAGGGGAACCCCATGAAGTGAAAACACATGAGTGACGAAGAACCTAGCCATCTCAGCTGCGGTTATTGTTGTTCTTCAAGTAATAAAGTGGGCGAACTTTATAAAACGGTCTACCACCACCATGATTGCATCATAACCATCAGAAACAGGTAATTCCACAATGAAATCCACTGATAGGGAAGTCCAGGGCCCTTCAGCCCTTTGGACTGGTACCAACAAACCCGCTAAAGGTTGACGATTTGGATTCATTTGATTGCAGATCAGGCACTCTTTACAATACCATCCCACCTGAGCAAGCAAGCTCTTCCAATTGTAGGTGCGTCGTATTAACTCCAAAATCTTTGCTTTCCCAGGATGAACAACGGTGATTCCATCATGATGGTCCCAGATGATTTCCAGGTGCAGTGGTCCAGCAGAAACCCATAGGCGCCCCTGAAACCACACCATCTCATCCTTTACATGATAACCCCTGGTTAGATCCTCCTGATTCAGAGCGCTCTTAGCAAGAACCATAGCATATTTAGCTGATAACAGCTGAGAAAGGACTACATTTCTGAACATACTGTATTCCTCCGCATTTTCCAGAGGTGCAAGCGCTGGCGTGTTGGCCGTGGAAGCGGGAAGTTGAGATAAAATCTTACCTGGTGGAATCATCAACTGGGTGTTATGAACCTCTACCTCCTTTGGATCAGGAGCTAATGCAGGATTGCGGCTCAAAGCATCTGCCAACCAATTCTCCTTGCCCTTGGTGAAATCATAAGAAAATGAAAACTGGACAAGGGTCTCATGCCAATGGGTCTGCCATGGAGTTAAAACATGAGGAGCGTGGTAGTACAGTAGGTCACGGTGATATTTATGTACACAGAAAGGTTGGGAAGAGCCACACAAGTGGTGACGCCAATAAGTCAGCGCCTCCACCACTGCTAGTAACTCTTCGTCGTAAATGGCGTAATTCAACTTAGGCAGAGACATTTTCCTAGAAAAATATCCCACTGAATGCTCTATCCCATCTTCGCCTATTTGTAACAAGGTGGCCGCTATGGCGAAGTTGGAGGCATCAGTAGACACAATGAACCCTTTTGAAGGGTCAACATGGCGAAGGATGGACGTGGACAACAGGGTGCACTTCCATGCTTGGAAAGCATCCTCCAAAAGGGAGGACCACTGAAGCACCTTTTCACCATTAGCCTTATACAAGGGTGCTGCCACCTTAGAAAGGTTGGGTGTGAACTTCTTGAGGAACGTACACATCCCCAAAAAACTCCTCAATTCCTTGACTGAAGTGGGGGTGGGCCACTCACTAATTGCCTTCTCCTTGTCTGGAGTTATCATATGTCCTTGGTCAAACATGAAGTTGCCCAGAAAAGTGATCTGGGACTTGAAGAATTAACACTTACTGATCTTTTAGCGTAAGGCGGGATGCCCTTAACCTCTCCACCACTTGCTGAAGGTGTACTGCGTGTGACTCATGATCAGGGAAAACAACAGGATATCGTCCATTTAGGCAACCGCGCATACCCCCAACAAAACCCCCGACGCTGCATCAATGCGGCGTTGAAAGATAGCAGGGGCATTCTTAAGCCCAAAGGCCATACCCTGAAACTAAAAATCCCTTTTCTGATACAGAATGCGGTTAACCACTCCTGTCCCTTCTTTATCTAGATCTGCTTAAACGCATTAAGGCAATCCAGTTTGGAGAAGACTTTAGCCTTCTCCACATAACGCGCAATCTGTGAATCCAAAGGGATGAGATGGAAGTCTGGTACAGTAACATTGTTTATATTCCCATAATCTACACAAGGGTGTAGTGTTCCATTAGCCTTCTCCACAAAGAGAAGTGGGGAGCAAACAGGGGAGGTACGCTTAAAAATCGCGTTTTTGGCTAACTTCTCCTTAACCTACACATCTAAAGCCTCTTCCTCCCTGACGGTCAATGGATAAATAAGTGAAGATATATGCACCAGATCCACAGTGAGCTTGAACTCATAATTGAACCCAGAATTATCAGGTAGTGCGTTAGCTGAAGATGCATCAAACAAAGATCCCAACCCCTCCAAACAGGAAGTGAGGGGAACCTCCACGGAGGGCTTCAGCATAGGGGCAAGGCTGAGGGTTTGAATGTGGGACCAGTAGGGAAAATCGCCCTGGAAGTTAGCCTCAGACAAAGGAACAACTAATGTGCAACCATTTTTTAATGTGAGGGATAGGGTATTTTCTTTCAAGTTGGTTCTGACGTCAAACTCCCGCCACCACTCCAACCCCAAAATAATGGGGTACAAGAGGTTTTTTTAGTAAAAGTGGTGACCAACCCAAAAGGGGGAGCCACCACGCATCTTTATTCGCAAATGGGTTAAACAAAGGGATTATCATAAATTAAAAAAATCCTAATATAGCCCTTAGGTTATCAGCCTAGGAAGCCATATCAGATGGCGAAGAGGCTTTGAGGAAACTTTTGTCCAGCGCCAGTTTAGCTGGCGGACCATGGTGGACAGCATTGAGGTGGGAGCATCAGTGACATAAGGCATAATGAGGTATAATTGGGGGTTCTCTTCATTAATGAGGCCAGCGGTGTCCATCGCCTCAACGTATTGAGCAAGTTGATGCTCAGCAATATTGATGAGAGCTGGCACACAAGTAAATGACTTGATGCGCCATTGAGTTTGGGGATAATTGGGGTTGAAAAGAGGAAGTTTTTGCTGCATTGATGCAAGTGCAGCTCGCACTAAAAGAAAGCTCCTCAATTTTGTACTTTGCATCTTCCTCAAATCATGAGGAAAATCTGGGGATAGGAATACCCTCAACAAGGGGCTCCATTGCCCCATGGAGTTGCTGGCGGAGGAGGGTATTGGCTGGGGAAGCTGAAGCTGCAACTGCCATATTGTTGATATTTTTATTCTGGGAAACCCGTTTTTTGAGTGAAAATGGTGGGAACATGATTTGGAAGGGCCACTGAAGAACTTCTCCAAAGCAAAATCAGGTTTCACATGGCACAGCCATCCATCCTCCTCAATCCATTCGAGAGCCTCAAATGGATTGGATTCACAGCGCTGGGCCAGCCACAGGAATTGGGGCTGTGGCCAGAGCTGATTAGCCACATGCTGTTGACCATGGCAGCTCAGCTAAAACTGGTTCAGCCATCGACTCAGGATTCTATAATCCAGTCAAATTTTCAAAATTATTAAATTTTTTAAAATTTTTGATTGGCTGCTGCTTTCAAAGCAGTGCCAGAATTCCCCAACGTTGGGGGCGGGAGGATTGAGCCCCATTCAAAAATGGGGTGAATCAGCCACCAGGGTGGCACCTGAGCCCTGAGTGGCAGATGTGGCAGAAGCGGCAACCATGGGGCACTTGCACTTTGAGTGGTCAAACTCAAAGCACAAGGGGCAAATGGCGCAGCCATTTTTGATGCGCGCCCAGAATGGGTGATCTGGGGAAGATCTGATCACAGTGCGGGGGGTAATTGTGAGGTGAGAGTCATGATGAAATGGGTGGATCATTGCAAAGGCGCGAGGCCCTGCCAACTGATCCACCCCATTAGAACCACAAACTGCAACATGGGGTCTGCGCTGTAAGTGGCCAAACCCTCCATGAGCTCATGGTGGAGGCGTTTGGGGTAAAGGAAAGAGGGCAACCTGAAAAAATGTTAACCAAAGTGGCCTCATCTGGGAGCTGGGTGCAATTGGAGGGGAGCGGAAGTTTTTTGTAAATCAATTGCAGCTTGGCTGCTGTTGCTGCATTGGCTTCTGAGTGGAAGCCAAAGTTAAAGTACCCCTTAAAGGGGCAGAAGTTGATAAAGCTGGCAGGTTTAAAAACTGCCATGGCCATCTCAATGATGGCCATGCTTGCATATGGGAAAAGATTCCCATATTTGACCTGGAGGCTGAAATGCAAATTACTCTGTGGGAGCACCAAAGGGCTATGGAGCACTGCCTGAGAGCTTGCGAGGTGGTGGGCCAAGTCCCATGGGAAGACATAACGCCTGGTAGCATTGGAAGGATTTAGCAGAGCCATCCTGGGCGCGCTTTGGTGGCAGCCAAAAGACGCCAGATGGCGGTGCACCACCACCCCAAGATGGGGCAGCAGGCATCAATTGCATTGATATTGGTATGTTTTAGCTCAATCAAGCAGTTGTTTTTGTACTTTTTAAAAATTCCAACTATTGCTTTGATTTGGGTATCAAAGAAAAAGAAAGATGGTACAAGAGGTTTTTGATAGCTTGGAAGTGGCTGGACAAATGATAGTTGCCAGATTGATAGTCCACTGAACCCTTAATTCTCAGTATGGGAATATCTTGGGACGCCCCTCCTCTAACCATACCACCTGGTACATAAAACAGCTCAAGATAGTCAGCTAGGCTTTGATCCATAAAATTTTCAGAGGCTCCAGTATCCACCAAAATAGTAGTGCTGAATTTCCCTAAAGGGGAGGAAAGGGTAGCAGTCAGTAGAAAATATCCCAAGTGGTCTTTATTTAAGGCAGAAAATGTCAGTACACCAACAAACTCATCATCTGGCATTAACATGTCACCCTGGTATAATTTTGAATCAAAGAATGGAGAGAGATATTTGGCCAATCTTACTAATGAGGCCACATATCCCACCATATCTTCATCAGGGGCATAAACATTTTTATATTGTAAAAGCATCTCTTTTTAAACTCCTGAGTGCTGCAAATCATGGAAGAGGTCAAACGGGGGTTTTCTGGGGTGCTTTGATGCACAGGAGTAGGTTCCATTTCTGAGCCATAAGAGAGCAAATATGTTTTGGAGATATATATGGTGTTTTTGTTATAAAACGCATTTTAGACATAAATGACCCTATTCCCATAACAGCAACAGATTGCCTGACGTTGTCCAAGGTCATCACCCCCAAGCCCATCTTTAAAGATTACACTGGCATCATCTGAAAGTGCTGCCAGAGTAAACCTCATTTTGTTTAAATTGATTTTATGAATTTTGGTGGAAAGTCAGTGAATTGTGACTTCCGGACCATGAAGCGTCCATATCCATCATGTATGAGCAAGAAGGGTGGGTACTTTCCAGTTGGAGGTAGCCAAAATAACGCTGAGATGCTCCAACCTTTGGGAAAAGAGGAAACAGCAGTGCGGCTGACCACAGCTGAAGCCCACAGCTGGCACACACCATTTATGCTTTGTGAAAGTCCCACACAAAAATTCATGCATGTAAGATAAAGGGGTTGGTTGACTAATGTAAGGAGAGTGTCTATAAAAGTCCTGTTCCCAGCGTGGAGGTGCATAGCACAGGACCAAAGCCAGGGAATTAGTCAATAGTACAAAAGTTACTAGAGCCCCAAAGAGGGTGCTTGAGCTAGAGTAACTTAGGTAAGAAAGGGTTATCCATAGGAGATTTAACCAAAAGGGAGCATCGTGGTGCACAGAGTGGTAAGGTTTAGGCCTTCTAGGTTGGAGGGAACCTGGTCAGCCTAATGGTGCATGGGAGGATAGATTTACTGTTGTAAAAATTAAATGTTCAATGTTGTGTAAGACCTCCTTGAAGAGGTCTGCTCACAGGAATATCCAAGATAACATAAATAAAAATGGTGTACTAAACGGGGGGTTTATTGTAGGGGAGAAGTTGACCAACAGGGAGATTGGTCTCGACATGGAAAATTTAAGGGAATTCAGCAAACAATCAATTGAGGGAAGCGGGTTTAAGCTGAGGTGCACCAATAGGCGCATGCTTCCATCAGGCAAGATGTTATATTGGGTAATCAACCAAACTCAGGTAATTGATTGTGAAAACGGCTGACCCAAGCTGTAAAGTGCAAAAACTGAATGGGTTTCAAGACCCCGTTCACCCAAAAACTGAAGTGAACCATTTTCCATCATAACAAAGCTAGTTCATTTTAACGCCCCTTTTCTCATATGGGCCAAACTTCGCTTGCTCCCATAGGACCAACTTGCGCATATTTTGACTTCACCCAACGTTGGTCTATGGTATGCTTGAGGTCAGGGAGGCCTGATAACTTCACCTTCTTGGCCTCCCTGCAAGAATCTTTGTCTTTCACGTTGGTCCCAAGGATGATGTCATTTTCCAACCATGACACCCCAGGACTTATCATCCCATAAGGGAAGTCCTGAACTTACCCCACTTTCTATGGGCTCCTGTTAAAATAATGGGCTTGGATGGCTTGCTTCTGGGCCTAGATTTCAACTGCATAGATTCGTGGATCCTGGAGTTGATTATATGAATGAAATTGATAGACTGGGGCAATAATAGTATGAAGACTATTATTATTGTTGATTGCCCAAAAGCCACGTTGAGAGTATTGTCCAACGCTAAACAGGTGTTTCTTTATCTTGAAGATATATTTAATCTGGTAGGGAACAATTCCCTATTCTCTTCATGCAGAGCCAAGCGGAGATTTCATAAAACTAACCTAAGGATATCTGATCCTTGCATTCTTCTCTTAAGAGTAATTTTTAAACAACCAATGTTAAACAATAAAGTTATTATTATTTTGAATCTAATTTTATTAGGGACTTATTTGGAGTTTTTATAGTTAGAATTGGCACGCAACTTTTCAGCTGTCCGATGAGAATATTTGTGCTCCTATACTGGTTTGACTCTCAGTGTTAGGCGCCAAATCTCATCAGGTACCGTTGCCTTGGGTTTCTTAGGCAGCATAATCCTTGGGTGTTTGGCGGACTAAACAATTGGTATTAGGTACTTGAAACCAATTGTTTTGTCCAATGATGATTCTACTCTTCCTCCTGCATTTGAACGTTTTGGTAGTTTCTGACGAATTTAATACATTCCACTCTGAATGATTCCCTATAATTTGACTATTGGGTGTTATTCTAATATAAAATTATTGCTTGATTTCATCAGGGATAATGCACAACAAAATTCTTTTGTCAGAAGCCTCAAATATCATTGGGGATGATGCCTGACAATAATTCATTAGTCAGTGACCTCTAATATCATTGGGGATGATGCCCAACAATAATCTCATCAATTGGCCACTATTGCTGATCCTATACAATTATGACTTAATCATTGAATCTTATAATCAGTCAAAAGTTGGATTATGTGTTCATCTGCAATTCTGACAGCTCCTTAACCTGCATTGATAACCCCTCTGACGACTAGTATAAAGGGGGTGATGAAGATGTTGGTCATTATGTTTTAGGAGCCCCATATGAAGTGGAGGTTTCTGATCAATTGAACCTGAAGAGAGTGAATTGGGCCAAGATCCCTTATCAAACTTATCTTTGGCAAGTGATAAGGGGTCTCAAGATTACTGACACTGCTAATGATTCAGACCAGCTCATTGCCACATTTCTCCAATCTGCCCAGTGTGTTCATACCCTGCAGACTACTTAGGAAAAATACACTGAAACTGCCACGTGATTAATCTCCTCTTTTCATATAAAAGAGGTCCTCGCTCTTCCCCCCACCTTGGGTGGTACTTTAACTAAAGTGGAGGTCATCATAAATGGAGTGCAGGTTAAAACTATCCTTGACACTGGGTCCTCAGTGAATGTTGCATCAACTAAGATCATTAAGAAAATTAAGCTGGCCCCTGACCTCGATTACAATCAAGAGTTTGGAACTGTGGGCCCAAACAACACCCATTCCATTGGAACTTACTCTTCTCTGCCAATTAGTTTTGGGAAGCTTATCTTGCCAACTCAAGTAAAGGCTTTGATCAATAACACCTACGATTTACTCATTGGAACTCAATTTGTGCTCAAATATGAAGATGTTGTTAATTTGAAGCAGGGCTATCTCTCCCTGCTTAACTTTGAGGTTCCTCTGATTCTGTCTAAAGATGAGCTCAATAAAAAGTGTTATGTTTGCACAGTTGAGTATCCCTCCTCCGCTTTATCCCAGCATTACACCACGGCAGGCAGGCATACCAAACTGTTGCCTCCATCAGTGGACGCGCTGGAGGGTATCCCTTTCTATGCTTCTGAAGAGATGGTCATTAAGGCTGGGGAACAAAGGGTAGTTGACATGAAGATTATCATGCAAATCCCACACAACTGCCTACTGCACCTCATTAGCATAGCTGGAGTTAGTCCATTAGAGCCCAGAGTTTTGTCAAGCGTGTTGGATCCCGCCTATCATTGGCCCATTGACCTTTTGCTAGGTAATCTCACCAAGAAGGATATGGTGGTGAAAAAACATCAAGAGATCGATAGAGGACTGCTGGCATCCATTGAGGACATCAAGCAAGTCCACTGTATTGGGTCTATGGAAGATATGGGCTTACCTGCCAACCAATCCATATGTACCCTACCTTCTGTTCTTATTTCTGATGAACTGAACCCAGATGAGCTGGAGAAAGTCCACTCCTTACTCAAGTCTACAGCAACGTTTTCTCTAAATCTGACAATGACTATGGGCACATGAAGAGGTGGATGATACTATTGACGTTGGTGATGCTAAACCCATTTGCTCCAAACCCTACTGTAAATCAAAAGTTGAGGAGCTAAAGATGCAGATGGAGCTCAAACAGCTGCTGGATGCTGGATTGCTGGTGCCGTCACAAAGCCCTTGGTCATCCCCACTTTTATTAATAAAGAGGAAAAATGGAGGTCATCAGGTAGTGATGGACTATCACAAATTAAACAACCTCACCAAGAAGGATAGATACACTATCCCTTGTATTAATAACGCTCTGGTCCAACTCTCTGGGTCTAAGTACTTCTCTTTCATGGACCTGGTTAGTGGTTATTAGCAAATGGACCTTTATTCAAGATCAGGAGAAATATGCTCTTATTTGCAGTTAGGGTCTCTTTCAACCTACCTACTTCAAGAGTTGTGCAATGTACCCGCCACTTTCTAGTGAGCAAAGGATCATATCTTGCAAGATCTAAAATTAAGCTGCGTCATCATCTACCTCGATGACATTACAGTTTTCTCTAAGACTTTTAATGAACACCTCACACATCTAAAGGAGGTGTTTCAACGCTTGCGGGCTTCTAATATCAAATTAAAGCCTTCCACATGTACCTTTTTCCAGAGGAAGTTGGATTTTCTTGGACATGTTATATCACAAGATGGGGTACAACTTCTTCAAGATAAAGTCAAAGCAATATCCAAGATGCCTGCGCCCAAAACCCTTTGTGACATCCAGGTATTCTTGGGTATGATAGGGTATTACCATCAATTTAATTAAAATTTGCTCAGCTCATTGAGCCCCTCATATGGCTCTTAACTAAGAACACACCCTTCCATTGGGGTGCTGAACAAAAAGCTGCCTTTGAGACCCTGGAGGCGCTATTACAAAAAAGACTAATACTCTGCCACCATGACTACAGCAAACCCTTCATATTGTTCATGGATTCCTCTGACTACGCTGTTGGAGCTATCTTGGCTCAATTGTATGAGCATGGAGTCAATCATCCCATGTCTTACTTTAGCAAAATTCTTTCAAAAGCTGATCATAACTATAGCGTCATGGAGAAGGAGTGCTTGGCTATCATTCTTACTGTCAAACATTACCGCCCATTTCTATATGTTTCCCTTCAAAGTAATCACAGACCACGCCTCTCTAAATTGGTTGCAGAATATGAAGGACCTCATGGGGCGGTTGTCTCGCTGGGCTCTGAAGCTCCAGCATTATGATGACTATTGAGCATTGTACAGGAACGTGCCACATGAATTTAGATAGGTTAAAATGCTGCCCGTTCTTCATTTAGATAATAGTGAAGCTGAGAGGCTACATGATCTCCTCATGACTCCAGATGCATGGGCTGATGAAGATGAACCCATACAAAAGATGCTCGCTTGACACTCCTGCAACACCAAGGTGGAAAATGGGAAGCTATATAAGAAAGTAGGAGTAAATTGGTTGCCCTATCTCCAGCTGTCAGAGCGATTTCCTGTCATCATGGAGTCCCACATTATCATGGGGCATGGCAGGGTATGCAAAACATATGAGTGAGTGAAAGAGCGGTACTACTGGGCAGGCATCTTGGAAACCTTAACCAAAGTCTTGGATGCATGCCTGACCTGTAAGAAACAATCCAGCTTCAAGGCCCAATATCAATACCAACCTATGATTCCTCAACAACCTTTCCACACCATAAGTTTGGATGTGGTAGGCCCTCTCCCTCAGCCTACAGGTGGCAATTGCTATATCTTAGTTGATATTGATCATCTCACCAGATGGGTTGAAGCTGTAGCTCACCCCGCTCAGACTTCTAAAGCCACGTCCAAATTACACCAATACATTTTCACCAGGCATAGATGTCCCCAGGTTCTCCTATGTAATATTGGCAAAAATTTTACCTCCCAAGTGGTAAAGCTCCTTGCCACCTCCATGGGAGCGCAACAACTCTTCTTGGCCCCTTATAACCCATCCACAGATGGTGCTGTAGAAAGAGTTAATGGAATCCCTGTCTCCATACTCCAAAAAATGGCTAATTTAGACCCTCTTCACTGGGATCTTTGTTTACCCAGTGCCCTCATGGCTTATCAAATTAGTTATCATCATATATTAAAAATGTCCCCTTTCCATGTGTTGTATGGCCAAGAACCTGGGGTACCAGCTCTTCTAGAAAAAGATATTTTCACTGACAGAACTGACCCAGAGAAAGCCATGAAAAAGTTGGCCCAACACATCATTAAATTACAAGAGGAAGCTATGACTAACTTGGCTAAGACAGTCACCAAAGAAGCTAAAGAGGCTAATGAGCTCCATGTCCCTTTCTCAACCTTCCAAGTAGCTGACTTGGTATTGTATTATCACAACTGCAGCACTCCTAGAAGTGAGAAACTTGGTTCAATCTGGGAAGAGCCATTTTCAATTACATACAAGTGAGTGAATGAGAACTCACTCAAATCCCTCACTTCCAGATTCACATCAATCAGGTACATGGCTGCTTCCTTCAGCCTTATTCTCCCCCAACATTTTTGAGGGGGCAACGTTAGACAATTGCCCTCCAGGCTTCAAGATAAGAATTTTTGGGAAAAAATCAGCTGAAAAAGGGAAATATCAGACATTTACAAGTCTCTGATAATAACAAGATCAATTTAAATATAAATGAGGATTTCATTGGCCAAAGACCCTGGCCAATTCTTGGTGAAACCCTACAAATTGGGGTGACACAACTGTGAATACTTTACAGGCAACTAAATCAATATCTAGCAGTCAGATTACTCTGACCACAAAGTGGACCATGAAACATCCATCAGATGGCACACTCCAGCCATGACCAGGTCCATTCAAGCACCTATGCAGGGACCACCCCCTTTTATAGGTGTGGTGGGAGTCCCCTAAGGTGAAATAATTTTATCAAATGGGGATTGGTTAAAATTTATCAAATTGTTATCCCATGAGTACGTTTTAGCTAATAATAATCCCCCATCCATTGCTCTGCCTAAATGAAACAAGTTTCTGAGCTTCAATAGGCTAAAATCATATTTTAACTAATTTAGAATTCCCCAAGCTATCTAAACATTGAGCCTCAACACTTTAAATACTATTATCAATTTATTATATATATTCTCTCTTTTACCCCCATGTGGCACCTAATAAAAAACTATAAATTTAGATTTTTTAGTATTTTCTAGTTTTCTATTATTTTCTTAACTGTAGTAAGAAAAGCTTCCAATTTGCATTGTTGGATTTAAGGCAGAAAGCACCAGTGAGCCTTTTTTTTAGTACTAGATGCACCAGTGAGCCTTTTCCAAGCCAAAATCTAACACTCCCTGCCTTTATTTTTTTTGGGTAAAAAGACCCTCCTTTAATTTTTTTTGGGGGGAATAAACATAATCTCCTTTAAAAAAGGCTCTAAAAAGTTTAAACTAATTAAGAAATTATGAATGCTCAATAAAACCCTTTTTGAAGTCAGCACCATATTTCAAACTAACTTATAGAATTTTGCTCACAAATACAAATTAGAGCTCATATTGGATTGGGTCTGATTGTAAACTGTAAACAACTTAGAATATACTGTGCTGAGTATATATAATATAAATAGCTACTATAAGTCAGTTTAAAATATAGTGCTGGCTTCAAAAAGGGTTTTATTTTTTAGCACTAGGTGGTCCCACAGGGTTTTATTTTTTTAAATTCATTTTATTAATTATCTATACTTTTTAGTGCCTTTTTTAAATGAGGTTCTTTTTTCATTTTTTGAAACTAGTTCTTTTTAACCAACTTTGAAAAAGAAGGAGGTTCTCAATTTGACCTGCATATATTTTGTTTTCTATCTATGTTTGTTCATGCATAACTCTGAAACTACAGGACCAATTTGGATGCCCTTATTTTTTAAAAAGAGGATGCTTTAACTTAGGTCCCATTTTACTTTTATAAGTATTGGTCCAGTATCTGACCATTAATTTAGTAAGTATATTAAAATAGACTCGGAAATGATGGATTTTAACTGTGGGTATGTTTATTGCTTGATAAACTTCATCCTGGCCTTGGTGAAGCAATAGCTTTGAAGCAACTTTTGACATATGTCCTATGGCTGAGGGTATATCTAAAATCCAGGCAAGTGTGAGATCATAGTGGGATAAGCTTAAATCGTTATAGATGGCTATCGGTTTGCATAATTTGACCACTATAATCAACAAAATTTAAAAATGAATTATTGCATAGGGCAATCAGTAAATTTAGTATAGATTAACCAATAAAATCAACTAAAGTTAATAAAGTGAATTACTGTAGATGGTGATCAATAAAGTTAGCATAATTTGACCAATAAAATCACCTAAATTTAATAAAATTAATCTTAATGTACTTTTTTAGAGATCTACTCAATAAAATATATTCACTGATGTACTGACTGACTGACATCTGAAACCTTTGAGTCTGATAGGCTCAATCTATTTGGGGAGTGGGTGAGAATTGGTAAATATTATCTAATAATTCACCAAATTGCTCACCTGAAACTCAACAAAGATCTTATAGAGTTTAAGTAGATTAAGTAGTTAGGATAATCAACTCACCAGCCACGAGAGCAACAGTGGAGCTGTTAGTCTGAGTGGCTCGTGAGTAGTGCTGGCACAGCTTATAGGCTACAATGTAAGCTTATCATCTGAAACTTTAAATACTGTAGCGAAGCATGGGTATTTGGATGTTAGGTTTATAAATTTTAAAAATCTGCCTAATTTGGTTCACCTATTTAATAAAATACTTTTGGCAAGTTAAGTCGAAGTTAAATTAGTAGTTTGGAAGATGTCACTTGCTCAATGATTTTAAGTATAGAGATGTTTCGGGTAGCAGGTTGGTGTTATTTGATTGATTCGATAGGTTTTTTTTGTTTGGCCGAGTGGTTGATGGCTTTTGTTTGAATCGATAGGACACAGTTTAGCTTTGAGGGGGTGATTAGTTATTGGTTGTTTTGATAATTTCAGTTAGGTTTGCCTAAGTGGTTGGTGGTTTTTGGTTGATTCGATTGAGCAATTAGATTTGGCTGAGTGGTTTTGTTTGTATAATATAAAATCTAAATTAATAGATTGAAAATCTTTAATTTTATAGACACCTTAGCGAAGCACGGGTAAACGGCTAGTAATATATAAATTTTATTTGTGAGCAAAATTTTATAAGTCAGGTTGGAAGATGGCACCGACTTCAAAAAGGGGTTTATTGAGGAGGTATAATTTCTCGATTATTTCATACTTTTTAGAGCTCTTTAGTAAAGGAGGTTCTTTTTTCACAATTTTTTTACTTATTCTTTTTCAAAGTCAGGTAAAAAATTCACACCCGACTCTAGTGAATACCTATGACCCAGTAGGTAGATGATAGATTTGATCGACCAAATTGTATTTCGAAGATAACAACCTTCGCATCCATAGCCTTCACCCATCAAAAGGTTTAATTGGGATAAACCCTTTCAGAAAAGTTTTGAGGAGGTTCGCGAACATCGAACCCCGATCCAACGGTGTAAAAACCCAAAGCTAGGGTGAAAGGTGGCGAACCGGTATGCATTTCATTAGACGGAGTGCCCATATGATCATCAAACCAGGTTGGGTGGTACCTAAACCCTCGCTGGTGGCCCATTATACCATTAAACCTCGGTTAAATCGACCCACTTTTAACCCACGTTGGCTTAATCTATCCCCTAAAGTTGACACCCTCAACCCTTTAAAAGCACCCGAATCCCAGCTACGGAATAGCTTTACTGCCCCTAATTTAAGCGTCCCCAATGCATCTTCCGGACTTGGAACGATGATCAGCGGCATCGTAGCCCTGATAGCCTACATGTTACTTAAACCGGGTGAAGATATCCAGCTTGTACCGCGCACCCCGGGCTGGAGGGATGGGGTTAGCTCTGGGGATACGCTATGCCAAGCCGCCTCTCGCGGGGATCTCGATTACATCACCAAATTCTTTAAAGCCTCCAAGTTGGGGGAGGATATCAACATTCGCCACCAGTTGGGCTGGGCGTGTATCCATGCCGCTACGGTTAAGGGCCACTACGAGGTGGTGAAGTTCTTACTGGATAACGGGGCGGACCCGAATTTGCAGGATCAGTACCGTTTCCCCAACCATCCAAGCGCCGTTCAAATTCGGCAGATCCTTGTTGAGCGGGGGGAGATCTTTGGCGGCAACTTGAAGGTCGACGCTCAGGTTTCGGGGTTCACGGTAGGTTTTTTAACAAGATTTGGTTGCTCCAGGTTAATAAGGCTGGCGTACGAGTGGGCTTGGTTTAAATCTTTTGGCCTTGGTGTTTTAAAGGCGGGATTGAAGTTCGTGGCCCTGGTTTCTTCGGTTCTAATACCTTCCCTATATTGCCCAGAAGCTATACTTTTTTAGTTTCGCACGTTCGTCTCACTAAAAATAGTTTACGGTTCCTATTTACACTCTGTTCAGCAGAGTTTGCTTTCCGATAAAGGTCTAGATCGAATAGATTTATTAAGTATACTTGGGATTTAATCAGGTCACTTGGTTGCCAACTTAAGCTGTTCTAGATGCGTCAATTGCGGTACTGCATTCTAGTATACGATAGCCCTTCATTTTGGTGCAATCTGAACGAACCCGTTGACGAGAGTATGTTCAAAAGGCTAATTTCCGTAGGCGCTTCATTACGCGTGCTTTACTGGGGATGAGAAGATGATCCGGCTCCTATGCGAGCGGGGCGCCGATCCCGGCATCTTGACGGACCTCGGGTGGCGCCCAGCCGACTTGTTTGACGAGGGGCACCCAAAATTGATGAACTCAAGGCGCTGCTTGCCAGTAGGTTTATCTTTTACGTCGGGTTGGTTTGGGCCGCTCTGATCTATACCTTACAGGCACCAAGGAGACCCTGGAGGCGCGCAGGAAAAAGGAGGAGAAGGAGCTACGGGTCAAATGTAAGCTAGTCTCGCCTTATGTTAAAGGTCGGGTGGGTGACCTGCTTCACAGATCCCATAGAGCAGCAGTTGCACGAAGCGATAGTTGGCCAGGTGGCGCCAATCAATGCGGTCGCATCTGCGATCCGGCGCAAAGAGAACGGTAAACCTTCACGTACAGTCCGTTTTAATTGAGTTTAGGGTGGCACGATGAGGATCGCCCGCTGGTTTTCCTGTTCCTTGGATCTTCGGGAGTCGGTTGGGCCGACTGAAGGCTTCCGCTTACTTTTTAGGCAAAACCGAGTTGGCCAAGCAGATCGCGAAATACCTGCACCCCGGAAGTCAGGACGCCTTCATTCGCGTCGACATGTCGGAGTTCCAATCCAAGCATGACGTATCCAAATTTGTTGGGTCTCCCCCGGGCTATATAGTAAGGCTGGCGTCACAAAGTTAGCTCAACGATTCAGGGGTACGAAGAGGGAGGCCAGCTGACTGCCAAGCTAAGCAAATGTAGGGCTACGCCTGAGAATGCATTAATACGATTTAGGCCCCAATGCGGTTGTGCTCCTCGACGAGGTGGAGAAGGCTCACCCCGATGTGCTAACCATTATGCTGCAAGTATTTGATGAGGGCCGGTTAACCGATGGGAAGGTAAATAACGGAAGTAACGACGAGGTGCACGCCTTAGCCCCATATGATAGGGCACCACCGTCGAGTGTAAAGATGCCATCTTCATCATGACCTCCAATCTCGCTCAGCAGGAGATTGCCGATGAGGCTGAGTCTCTCCGCCGTGAAGCCAAGTTGCGAAGCAAAGAGAGTGTGGGGGAAGCCCAACCCATCTCTGAATATGGCCGCAAGGTTGTGGATGAGGGTGTGGCATCCACGCCTCTCTCCAAGCGGTTTATTGACACCACCGTGTACCCCATCCTACGCCGCCACTTTGGTAGGGACGAGTTTTTAGGCCGTATCTCAGCCATCCTATACTTCCTGCCTTTTGATGAAGCGGAACTGGAGCGCATCGTCGAGATGGAGCTTCAAAGATGGGCTTCCAAGGTACCCCAGTTAAGCCACTAAAACTTATCACAGGCTAAAACTCGGCATAACATGGAGCTTAGTTGGAACAAGGATGTGCTCAAGGAACTGAGCCATGGGTACAACTTGAGGTACGGCGCCCGGAGCATAAAGCACGAAGTTGAAGTGCGGGTCATCAACCCCCTGGCTAAAGCTCACGAGCTGGACCATGTCAAAAGTGGCTCCACCATTCACTTTACTGTTGATGATACCGGTCATATCCAGCTGCACATGGAATCCAATCCCAAAAACCCATCGGGGAAGGACAAGCCGCATTCACGCACCTCTTTCTTTGGCCTCTGAGCCAACAACAAGCCAGGGATGTCAGGGCTCCTCTGTAAATTTAAACCTATAAACCTCATCCCTTCTAACCCTACCACCTTCTAATTTGCTTAGCCACATGGCCCTATTGGAATTCTGAAGCGTTGGCAAGTTGTAGCTAGAAGTTTAAATGGTACGGGTTGTTTTTCAATTTATAAAGCTCGCTCAACACTCAATTAGAGGGTTTTTTAAGTTTTACTTAAATCACTTCCTACTACTCTGCGGTGCTAATCATTTTAAACTTGCGGGTAGATCCCACCCAAATGTTTATACTCTCCCATCTAAAGCCCATCATCTTTGATAATCCAAGGTATCTCTGTAGCTCTAACTGTTGCTCAAATCTAACCGCTGAGCTAAATGCTATATTCTATTTGCAACCGAGTTGATTACCTAACTCATCATCACATCTATAGCAGTTTATTACACGCTTATTGGGTAGAACTATACTTTCAAATATATGTTAACACTAAATAGCTAAGTAGTAAAAAGTACTTCACTTTCTGGTTTTGAGTTTTACCCACTTGATGAGTGGTTATATAGTCAGTTAAGTAGTTTATAGATCACCTCTTTTTGGCTTGAAATAATTTATATATTAACTTTCTGGCATTGTTTGTACCCACCTGACAAGAGGGTATATAATCAGTTAAGTAGTTTATAGATCACTTCTTTTGGACTAAAAATAATTTTTATATTAACTATCCAGGGTTGAGTTTGTACCCACTTGACAAGTGGTTATATAGTCAGTTAGGTGGTTTATAGATCTCTCCTTTCAGATTTATTTTTCACGGCTGTTTTCTTTGCTGTATAAAGCTGCCATAACCTTGCAACTATGACAGCAATAGAAGGTTTACAAAATAAATTAAGTTGTCAAAGTGCAACTATAATGGTAAAGGCTGCATATGGCATCAAAAGTTGGGTAGAAGTTTGGCTTTGGGCACAAGTTTACAATAGGATCCTGCTAGTAGAAACTATCTTCACTAAAGCTACTTGCTCTTTATTAAAAAAATTAGAGTCATTTGAATTATTACCATGGTCTCTAATCCATTAACTGGTGTGAGCACTAGGCGATAGCCAAAGTGGAAACCCTAATGAAAGCTCCCTGTTACCAGCTTATGTACGTTGGCTCAATCCAGCGCATGGCTAGACTCTTGACGTTGAGTCTAATCTATAACTAATTACCTAAAACAGTTTTAAAGTTATACAGTGCAATAAAGCCCTGGTCCAGCTTCCAAATATAATAATTAGGTAAAGTTCCCATTCAAACACTCAATATAGTCTCACCATGCATACTGGTACAGGATGAGGCTTTAAGCCTGTAGGTTTAGTTACATAGCCAATAAACTAGCAAAGTCAGTTGGTATTGTTACAATATAAGTGGTGACTAACTTATGTGTCTACAATATAAAACTTTGCTGAAACTATCAGTAGGGAACATTGCCTGTGAAAATTACTAGTAGGTTCAGTGGTCACATCTAGATTTATAGGAAGAAGTTGAGTGCATAACAGTTTGATTTGAAACCAAGCTATAATTAAAGTTGACATGCTAAATTAAGAAATTGTAAGCAGATAATATATCTAGATAGTAATATAATTATCTTACATCTTTTTTAAACAACGTTTCTTATTATACACATGGATCATCTTTTACAAGCTGATCAAATGACTTTATCCTATATTTTGTATGCATACAGAGTCTCCAATTTAGCTTTAGTGCTAATTTTGCTTAAAGTTTAGACTTGTAATATTTATTTACCTAATCGGCATAGAATCCATCATGGCTATCTGTAAATTTAGGGCCCATAAAGGCCTTGACATATCATCTGCTGTAAGCAAAAGCCCTTAATATGAGTTTATTATATATCCTCTGGTAAGTGCATGATTTTTAACATCCTCAGGTGGCCTCCTTATTGATTTAGCCTACCCCATTACCAGTTAACATATTTTATTAAATTTCATTATCAAGTATAAGTTAACTTATAATCCTCCTTAAGTTCATTAATCCTATGCCATGTTGCTCTAATATGAACCACCTAAAACTCTTGGGCTGAGGGATGTAAATTAGTACATAAGCTTTGCCCCTTTTCATATAGCTAAAAATCACCTTAAACGATGCAGAATACCTTTTTGTAGACCTCAGGAACAGTATCTAACTTTAAGCTGTCAAAAGACTTGCAACTTTCATAGTAGTGCCTACCTTATACTAGTTTAAGCTCCTCAAAAAGCGTCTGCCTTTTCAACATACCCTCAATAGCTTAAAATTGAAGTTGGAAAGCCCTTAAGGCTTAAATTTTATACTTAAGTTATACTTTATAATTAAATTATTATCCTGGCTTCAAAACTTTGAGCGTTGCAGTTAATCACAAAGTAAGGTGCAATAGTCATGGGCAAGTTAGATTATCTATATGCAATCTAGTAATGTTAGAAGCTCGATCATGGGCCTTAATGGGAAGGCATAAGTTATAGTAATTATTTCAGTATTTTTGCTCAGCTGACCACCCAAATGTGGGTGATGTGCATAGGGGCTTTAGTAAACAATGCCTAAAATCTTGATCAAGTATTTATAGAGATTTAGATAGGTGCATGTGTCAGCTTTACAACCTTCTTGGCTGCAGCTGAGGTTTGAAATGGGCTCAAGGCTGAGAATCTAGTGGATAGGTTGATGAAGATGAAAAGATGGAGTGAGATAGACTATTTTATTCAGTTAAAAGATGTCATTATTTATAGGGTGCATGGGTACATGATGCTGAGGGGACTTTCATGGCCCCATATAATCAGGTTACTTCACAGCCTTCCAGATCAACCGCCTGGTTGATGTCCCCATTGTTCTGCAATGGCCTCATGACTGCAATGTGAAGATTTGCACCTTTTGAGATTCAGGAAGTGGAAGTGCAATTCCAGAAGGCATCTCCATCTGTCATGTAGTGTGCTGAAAATAATAAGACTGGCCTAGAACTCAGGATGAGTGTCACCAATAACACCAGCCAGAATACCTCATATGCAGCTATCCATATTGATGGATGGAAAAGGAGGGTGGCAACCATGAGTACTAACCAGAGATTCCAAAATGTGGGAATCATTACTACCAGATATTCAGCGGACTTCTTAAATTCACAAATAAATTTGAATTTTTTAAGAAATTTTTATTTAGACCAAAATAGCGTGAAGGGAAAAAGGAGCAACGAAGGTACCTGTTGGGACCACTGCCCTATATGATCTCTGAGTGGGGAACTGGGACTAAAACTACTGTCAGGAAGGTTTCATGATTCAATCAAAGCGGATCAACATTCTAAATAATTGCTGATACTGACTTGGATCCAACCTGCCCAGTCAGATTATTATTGAATTTTCTAGGGGAACATCCTTTTTCCACAATCACGCTTGGCGCAGTGATGATGACTTCTCCAGTGGACAGCAAGTTGCACCCAAGGCCTGGCCACATATGGATGGTTCCATTAGGTCAGGAAGGGTTTATCACGCACATACCTGTTGGTGTTGGTCTTGTTTGTAATAACGCTGGTAGGGAAGAGCAGATGGGGATTTTTAGTCTTAAAGTGACTCAATCAATTTAATCTCACTGACTACCAATTTATTATTTGCAGAACTCAAACTGGTAGAGGAAACCTCTCAGGGACAATATCTGCCAACCATCTGCTAGTGATGGCTTCTGACCACCACCGCCTCCTGGCACACAAATTTTCCTCACCAACCTTTGGATGGTTAGCAAAGGAGATAGAGGCACGATTTTTAGGGGATACAGAACTACCTATAACTCATCTACCACATGGGCTAAATTGCCCAGGGTGAAGAGGTGGATGGCCGCTGGCTTCTTACCCTTCTTGGTTTAAAATGGGAACTCTCCCAATTTAGATGCAAGGGTTGTTCCTCAAGTCTTACATTACCCTTCCCCCGTTGAACTAAGAGCACCCCCACTGGGAACCTAAGCCAGAGCAACATTCTTGTGCACCATGGGTAAATTTATCGCCAAGATGATGACAACCTTCTTAGGGGCCAGTGAGAATCCAAATGGGCAATGTGGAAGGCTTCCACCAAATCGTGGAAATTAGTGCAATTGCAGGCACTCACCCAGCTGTTTTCATAGGAAGAAAAGCCCTTCCAGGCCACCAAATATTGCACCAAGTGACAAGATTTCTGTGATGCCAGAATAGCATCCACCTTCATTTCTTCCAAGCCCTTTATTACCACTTGCTCTGGTTCAGCAGGCGTTATTCTTGAAATTGGGGACAATTGGGAAGCATGGAAGGCTGGGTGCTGTTTCAAATGTATGGGAAGAGCCAACCTAAAGACTGTGACCTAAATCCTCCCCCACCATGTGAGGTCTTATATGCTTTCTCTTGAATTTCTGTGGGAGGACCTTCAAATGCAGATGTCGCATATCTAGCATCACTTGTTACTCCACCTTAATTAATTGTGTGGGAAGGCATCTATGATCCACAACCTTCTTGTAATTGCTTATCACCCTCATCTGGTGCTTCTGGACCAGAGATTGGGTACTCTGTATCCAGCTGCAGCTGCTCCTCAGTGGCAGGTAATTTGGTGCAGGGATAAGGACCAATAAAAAATGAGAGCTATACCCCAAGGTAGCCTTATAGGGGGAACCTCATCAAATAATGAGTAGCATTGTTGTATGCAATCTGTGCCAGGGGGAAGATTGGAGGCCCAGGTATCCTGCGCAGTAGAGGCATAGCAGTAGAGTACTGGACAAAGATTTGGTTAAACCTCTCCATCTGCCCATCTGATTGGGAATGATACGCCATAGACCAGCATGGATGGATCTTCAAGTTAATCAACATAGTTGTAATGAACAGGTTTGTCCCATCCGTTACATTCTGACTCAGATTAGGATTTTCCAAATTTGAGTCAGATTGTTTTAAAAACATTTTTAGGTTTGGTCGCTTCAGACATTGGGTTGTGCCTCACCTGAGCTGTTAATTAGGCTTGTGTGAGCCTAATTGATAGCTTGGGTGAGGGCCCCAAAGCGCTGCCTTTATAAGGCGCGCCCACCCATTCCAAACCTCAGTTTGGAATTTTCACCCTAGCATGTCCCTTCTTGAGGAAGCATTGTCAGTTGCTCCCCAGACGAGCTCTGGTTGGCGGACACCTTCATTTTTATGGTCCAAGATATAAATAAAGAATATTTCAGGGTTTGCATACCTCGCATACCTGTGGTTTTTTGGGTGTTTCCATTTTGAGGAAGCTTTTTTGTGGTTAGGTTGGACCAACCACTATTCAACCTTTACATAGCCAACCAATGAGAGGTGAATGTTTGGCTGCTTGTCAGTGCCCCAAACCTCTCCCTACTCAGTTAGGTCGCTTTGGTTGCTTGTCGGTGCACCAAACAAATATGTAAAAATTTATGTGGCAATTGGAACTGGGGTTTTTTCCGATTTGTTACAATAGCAGTCTAAAATTGAGCCATAAACTGCAGCCCCCAGCCATTTGCTACATGGGGTACACCAAACATTGATAAACATAATGGAGAATAAGCTGAGCTGTCTCTTTGGAAGTAATAGTGAACATACAAGGTATAATTAGGAATAATTATGTAAAGTGTTCCATGACCAAAATATTGCATTTAACCAATTGGAATGGGGGAGCTCAGTAATCTAGTTGATGGATACTGAGGTCCACAGACCCTGAGCCTTCTGCAGGAGATGCAGGAGACCATTCCTCCCCAATTGATCCAACTTAGTGCATGCACATGTCACAAAGTTGGTGATCTACGCTGGCAAATCCTACAAGAGCCAGATTTTGAATGTTCACTCAATCAGATCAAGGCATCTTTTGTGCCTGGGGTGACCCAACACTGGGGGATCATGGTGAGAAGAGGTTAATTCATCCCAGAATTGGGGAGGCACCCAAACCTGTCTACAGAGCTTAAGCTGGCCCCTCACTACTGAGTAATGAGTACACTTGTGGCTTGGAGCACTCAACTGGTCAAACTACTCCAACCCCTCCACACAGTAGGTTTGACCCACCAGCATTTGTGGTATCAACAGCACATCCAGCGCCCAGTCAGTCCTAGAAATTTTGAGAGAAGTAAAGGTGATAATATAGGTGGAAGGAATCCCCATCGTCAATTCTTACATCTCCTCCTCCACTGGACTTAGGAAAGGGTTTTGACTCAACAGATAAGGGAGAATATTTAACACCAACTTCATGAACTTGTAATTGAAACTAAAGCTGCACAAGTTTGGAACGTCTGAGCCTGCCAATGCACCAACTTCTGGGAGGTTCAGAAGTACATCAGGGCCTAATGATCTGTCTGCACGATCACCTCATGTGGTGCGACCTGCGAGGTACCACCAGTGAGTAAGCAACCACACTACAGTGGCCAACTCCTTTATTGTGAATGTCCCAGGACTGTTTGGATGAAGCGAACTTTTTCAAAAAATATACAACCAGATGTTCTACCCCATCATGCACTTGAAACTTTACTGCTCCCAAGGTGGTCAACGAGGTGTCACACACTATGATAAAAGGCTTAGAGGGGTCAGCATGTCAGAGAATGAGAGGTGCAACAAATTCTCCTTGATGGTATCAAACGCCCGTTGGCATGACTCCATCCATCAGAATGGAATATTTTTACCCCGTCAAGGGATGAAGAAGGGCAGACAGCTGCAAGAGAGTGGGGTAGATTTTTCAGAAAATATGATTGTGCCCAGGAAACTCTGAAACAGCTTCTGGGTAGTGGGGGTGGGCCACGTGAGGATTTCCTCTAGCTTGCTAGGCAGAATCATGTAACTATCCTACAGAACCATGTCACCTAGAAAGGTAACCTTTTGTCTGAAGAACTCGCACTTAGAGGGTTTTACATAGTGGTCAGCCTTGTGCAATGCAGCCAGAATCGCCTTTTAGTCCTTCTCATGATGCTTGGAGGTGGGGGAATGAACAAGGATATTGTCAATATATGCCACCACACAGGTGAACTGAATATCGCTAGGAACATTATTGATCATCTGCTGGAATGTGGTTAGGCCATTTTCAAAGCCAAAATGCATCATGTGGAACTGGAAAGTTTTCTTTCTGGTACAAACTGATGTAAGCCAAACCTGGCCTTCTGCCAGCCTAATTTGATTGAACGCATTTACAAGATCAAGCTTTAAAAACACTCAAGATTTTGAAATCACTTGGCTAATCATCTGCTTGAGAAAAGGGAATAGAGATTGTGAGCAGACAAGATTAGTTAGATGCCCATAGTATATGTAGGAACAAAACGTTTTTTTTGGACTTTTGAGTTAAACTTCTGGTAGAAGAGATAGGCGATGTGGCTTTTACATCCACCCTTTTGCAAGCTTATCATTTAACCACACCTCCAGGGCCTTGTCTTCCTGCCCTGTATAGGGGTACAGGAGACAGTTGATGTTGATTACATTTACTTTCAGGAAAAAGGCCAGATCATACTTGGAGTTGGAGGGGAGATGGTTGGCCTTCTCCATGTTGAAAATTTCCTTGTACTGAACCAGGCTGGGAGGGAAGTCTGCTAACAGCGCTGTGGGGAAAAGAGTAGAAACAATCAACCCCACTGCTCCAGCATGAGGAAGGTACTGATGAGCGAAAATTAGCCACATGCGCGTAGATTCATGAATGACAAAAGATTGGGCTCCAGGATGAAACTTACCTGATATGACCATCACCTTCAAACCCCAAGGATAATGGGAAATAACAATTCTGGCACAGCGTTGAACCAGTCACAGAAACCAAACTCATGCATTAAAAATGGTAAAGGGCATCTCACAACATCAAGTCATTGAGGCCAATGATTCACTCAATACTGAGGACTATAAATCCATATTGTGATCCAAATTCCAGGTGACCCGCATACTCATAAATCTCCCAGATGCTCCTATTTCTAAGAGAACCTCAAAGGATACCACATGAGAGCCAAACCGGATCTTAACAGTAACAGAAAGTAAGCCTGGCCTTGTTTATTAGCCACCCTGCAAGACAGATAGAAATAGGAGTATCTTCCAGACTATCCGCTAGGGCACCCCTGGGAGAAGGAACCCAGGGTTTGACCATCTGAACAACTTCCACCTCTGGAAGATGTCCAGTAAACAACAAAGGCACTGATGTATTCATATGCATTGGTTTAATGGTGTTTGAATTAAATGATAAAATAATACCCCATAGCAAAAAACAGAAGATCGTGGAGGCCAGACAGTGGCTGCAGGGATGAACAACATTCTGCACTTAAAATCTGCCCAAGCTGGCCAGAGCGTGTGAGAAATGGGACCAAGCTTTCCCACACGGCTTACAGAAGAAAACCTCATTTTGGTCTGGGTTAGAAGATAATTCCTGATTGTGGCATAAATAATCTGAACTAAAGAACAGATATCCATTCAAGACACGAGACCAACGTGGCACCCCACTTACAGAAAAGGGGGAAGGACAAAAACTGGGGTCACTCCATTATGTCATGGAGCGTGCTGATAATAACAAGACTGTCCTGAAATGATGGGTGAGCACCCAGAACGCCAGCCAGAATACCTCAGTTACATCTATACATATTGCAGATGGTAAAAAGAGAGCAACTACAAGTACTAGCCAGGTATTCCCAATATTGTAAATAATTGCCATTAGAATCCAGCGGACTTCTTAAATCTTAAATAAATTTAAATTTTTAGGGATTTTATCTATACTAAAATAGCGGGAAGAGAAAAATGGAGTGATAGCGGTTCCTGTTGGGGACTTCTGCAAAATATGCTCACTGAATGGGGAACTGGGACTAAGCGAACTACAGTTAGAAATTTTTCATGATTAAGTAACAGTGGATTAACATTCTGATTATTTTTCCAATTCCAACTCATATTTGACCTTCCAGTCAGATGGATATTGAATATGCCAACACGAATTTTCCTTCTGCCACTATTACACTTGGTGCATTGAAGATGACTCCTCCGGTGGACAGCAGGTTGGACCCATGATCAGTCCATATATGGCTGGTTTCATTAGGTCAAGTATGGGTTTATCATTCCCATACCTTCTGGGGATGGGCTTGTTTGTGATAAAGCTGGTGGGGAAGGAAATATGGGGATTTTTGAGTCCAAGAGTGACTCAATAAATTTAACCTCACTAAAACCAATTTAAAATTTGCTGAACAAACTCAAACCAGCATAGGGAACCTCTCAGGGAAAATTACTGCTATTTATTTTCTGGTGATAGCTTCTGATCACCAACACCTCCTAGAACTTCCCAAACTTTCCCTCGCCAACTCTTGGGTGGCGAGCAGAGGAGAAAGAGGCACAATTTTTAATGGATACACCATTACCCATTTCCCATCCACCACATGGGCTAAATCGCTGAGGGTGATGAGGGGAATGGCTGCCAGCTTCTTTACCTCCTTGGTTCAAATGGAGACTCCTCTTGATTCAGCCAAAAGGGTTGTCTACAAGGCTTACACCATCGATTCTAATGCACATAATGCTTCCTTATTGAATTCACATTGGTTCCTTTAAATGCATGTTTCAATAATAAGGTCTAGAGAAAACTTATCAAGGCTTGATTCACTAGTAGGAATTATGACTTGCTCATTACCTTGAATCCTGACTACGCCCCTAAAGATCCTGTTGAAGGGGGGTTATAGGGACTTAGGAATCATCCATTTACTCAGTTTACCAATGTCCCCTGATTGATGTCAGAAATGCTGTATTCAGAGTTCGCATTATGAATGAACTTGTAAATTCCCTAAAAGAGAGCATCAGGATTATTCTGTCACCCTCCAGGTTGATGGTGATAAAAGAGAGCTAGGTAAAATAATAAAACGATTGTAAAAGAGAGTTAGCTGAGATGAATTTCAGGATGTCCCCTTTTGTAGAGATGACAACTTACTAAGTGGTGAGGGCTTGAAGCTGGACATTCTCATTGGCTAAGGCTCTCATTGTCAAATTGGAGTTCTCAGGAATGAGGTATTAAGTAGGGACTGAATGCTACTTGGTAGCTTAGGGATCTGCCCATATAAAGCTTTGAAAAGAGGACATCATGATCATTTGATGATATCATATTTGGTAAGCTAGCAAGGTGATGGGTTGATAATGGTTCCTGTGCGTAGGGTTGGAGGCAGCCATTTTCCTCAATATAGAAACAAGAGTCCCATTATCACGTTCCACTGCCCCATTAGTTGAGAGATTATAGGGGGCGTTAAAACTTTGATTAGTCCCAAAAAGCAAAGTTAGTCCTTGGACTACTTGTGAGGTGAAGTTTAGCCTATTGTAAAAAAGTAGAGTCTGCGGGCATCCATGATAAGTGAAATTAGATATGGTAAGGAATAGGGCTGTGGCTTTGCAGTGGCAGTGAGAATGAAGATTGCTTCGACCCATTTGGTCAAATGTTCCACAGCTAGTAGGATATATTTATGGCTGTTTAACCCAGTGGGCAAAAGGCCCACCACATTGATGCTGATGACAATAGATGGACTTGACAGAGCCATAACTGAATGTTGTTACCAAAGCTTAGCTGTGTTGTGTCCAAAAAGACATACAGGCCTCTAGAACTTCATAAATAGTCTCAACCATCTAATCCCAATAGAGTTGCTTATTTATCCATTTTTAAGTTTAGCTCACTGCCCTGTTCCTCATGATCATGTATCCTTCAAGGACGACATTAGTTTAGGAAGAAAGGCAAATATAAGGGAGCCATTTTTGTTGATTTTCTTAAACAGCATTTTTTTGATTTGGGTGTCCCAGGTCATCTTTCTGAGTTTAATTCGGATCTCAGGAGTTTCCAACTCCCATCACTCAGAATTGCCAATTAGATCCTATAGTCAGTACTCATTATCATTTAAGGTGGCTAGTACCAGCATCCTCAAAAAGCTGGCAGACTTCTGATATATCACTCCTGCGTGGACAATTTTAAAATCATAGTTCTGCAGTCTTAATACCCACCTTGCTACCATCTAGTACTAAAAAAATACCCACCTTGCTAACCCACTGTCCAGGTCCTTCATCTAATGCAGCCATTAAAGCGAGGAATGGTCAGTGATTACAGTGAAATGGGTGCCTTATAGGTAGGGCCAGATATTCTTGTTTGTCAATAAAACAGCCAGGCACTCACGCTTGGTAATGCTATATTTTCCTTCACCTTGCTTAGGGTCTTGATAAAGTAAGCCACTAAATGGCTGACCTGATCTTCATCGTGCTAAGCTAGGATGGCCTTGAATGCAATGTTGCTAGCATCAGTGAATACCAAAGATAGTCAATTGAAATGCGTATAGTTTAAATTGGGTCTAGTACAAAGAGCAGTCCATACTACATCAAAAGCCTGTCCTTGTTCAGGCCTCCACCCACAAGGTACATTCTTTTGTAGAAGGTAGACCAGGGGTTCAGCTAATTTGTCAAACCAAGGGATGAACTAACTTTAATAACCCACCATGACGAGGATTAATTAAATACCCATAAGGCTCTGAGGGCGCAACATCTTCTTAATGGCAGTGACTTTATCAAATGTAGGCTGAGTTTCATGTTTTGAACCTTGTGTCTGAAGAACTCTATTTTAAATTGAAAAAAAGTGAACTATAAAGGCTTGATCTTTATTGAGGCGTTTCACGGAATATTAAAAACTTCCTGGAGATGTTTCATGTGAACATTAAAAGTTTTTGAAAAACAATAATATCATTGAGGTATACAAGGACACAGGATAGCTTCATATCAATCAGGATCCCATCCATAGCGCGTTGGAAGGTGGTGGGCGCGTTGAAAAAGCCCTGAGGCATCCTAATTAGCTTAAGTAGCTCCTCATTGGCTATGAGCATAAATTTGGATTGATCTTTGAGTGCTAGCTCTATTTGAAAGTATCTGCTAGTGAGATCCATAGTGAAAAGGTATTAAGACTTTGCAAGAAATCTGAGAGAGTCATCAAACTGGGGAGAAGGGTAACTGTCTTTCTTGGTAATGGAGGCAAGTCATCAATAGTCCATTACTACACAATGATTTACATCCTTCTTTCCAAACTAACAAGAGAGGGATGCTCAAGGGCTAAGAGAAGGCACTAATATCCCATCTTTGAGTAGCTGATTGAGCTTAGCAGCCATCTGATCCTCTTCAACCTTAATCTTTTAATAAGGACAGGATCAAATGCGTTGAGAATCCCCAGTCTTGATATGACGTAAAATGCCATTCATTTTCCTGAAATCGTAGGTAGAGGTTGAAAAGAAGTCAGAGTTTTCACCCAATAAAATCTCACCTTGGCTTTATTGTTTGCTGATGAGCTCTTGTCCAACAGAGGTGTCGACTAGAGCTACTAATGGAGGTGATTCTAACCCAAAATCCATTAGACTTCCAAACCTACAAATGTAATCAATGATTTCTACAGGAAGTATACAAACATAAGCAGTTAGTCTAATAGGCCCCACTATTTTAGGATTTCAGTGTGGTTATCCAGCAGCACCAAAATAAACCAAGCACAAGCGAGATCAAAAATTCATGGAAAGGTCATAACCTCCTTGATGGATGGTTTTCCATGCCTCAACGTCCAGCAATTGTGTTAAAAATAGTATATCACCTAGGTATCAACGATGACCTGGGTTTTAGTTGTATAATAGTCTTCTTAGGGAATTAAATTGGCATGTACTCTTGGCCTTCTACTGCAGGAGGGGAATCTATACTTGAGAACCTTTTACATGATATTTGATCCTGTAAATCTAATTTTTGCTCTCCAACAGGCAAGTCCAAGCGTTGAAATCCATCTTGCCATCAAGAGAGATTCAAAACCGATGAGACCCTGTGTTCTAAGAAGGATAAGAACCTCCATCATAGTGAATGGTTTTGTAACAGTCTTAGAGAAACCGGGTCCCAAGGAGAAGATTGTAACTTGGGTTGTCTAATGCAATGGCTGAGGATATACTGAAAGCTTGCCAAAGCATATGGGCAGCGAGGAATAAGCCACAATGGACATAGTGAATTGTGGTCCAGCTGTGCCATATTCCATATAATGAGGCAGTTTATGCCTTTTTGATATGCATAATAAATTAGAAAAATGATATCCACAGGGATCCACTGTCAACAATGGCGTGGATAGGGATCTTAAGGACTCAAATGGTGAAGTATGTAACTAAACTCCTGTAAAAATTTAATTGATTGGTTATTGAAAACAACCCTAGTAATCTTTTTACTGCATAGGTTCTGTTTCTTGTGCACTTAGTCCACGTTGTATAGTATATTAAATTATCAGTTGAAAATAGTATGATGACTATTATCTGTAGTTGAATATGAATTCTTATATCTCGGCCCAACGCTCATATAGTATTCCTGATTAAAATACTTAAAATGTCAAGATCTAGGGATTTGTTCCCTCGTTCTATCCAACCCAATCTTTGTTGAGATTCCCTGGTGACAGTCTCTTTGGTCCAACACATAGTCAGCAGCAATCCCTGATTGTGTCTCCTTCTTCTCTAGATCCCTGCTCAGATCTTAACTCTTTTCATTAAGAGTCTCCCAATTATCGCACACAAAAATAATATCCTTGAGAAGAGTAGCACAATTGAAAGCTGATAATAGTTTACTACATAAACTATATACTGGATGAAAACTATAGAACTTCTTTACTAAATGCTGTTCTTGTAAATTCTGTTTTTTATTAGGAGTGAATTCTAAGGAATTTATAGTGGGGATTCAGTCATCTAACCCTCAGTTGACACCTCTTCGATGAAACAGCAGCTGCTGCCATTGAATCACCCATCCTCATCTTGGCAGCAATGGTCTTCCCCATCCTGGATTGGATTCCATCATTGGACATCCTTGAGACCTAAATGGAAAGAGTTGGAAAACTTATCCCTAACGTTTTCCTCTTGATCCAAGTGAACCAACCATATTTGGCTAGTGACCTGATTAGGTAATGTGACTTTTTACCCATTAAGGCAGGTCACGCACCAACTGATAAATTTGCTAGTTCCAGGCAGCATCACTCACCTTGCAACTTGCTATTCATTCCCAATCAGTTGGTGATGAAACCTGACCAAACCCAATCAATACACCTGATAGTTAATCACTAGCAGATGCCCCAAACTTTGTCATCAACTCCACCCAACAAGATCATAGATATTCA
Organism: Massospora cicadina; assembly: GCA_022478985.1. Lineage (NCBI taxonomy): Eukaryota > Fungi > Entomophthoromycota > Entomophthoromycetes > Entomophthorales > Entomophthoraceae > Massospora > Massospora cicadina. The sequence goes on along the minus strand of JAKSZP010002644.1, from coordinate 320,702 downwards.
TCTGGATTGATAACGATGGATATGACCAGACTAATTTTTCAAAATCACCCAAACATAGTTACTCTGAAACTCAGGCTAACCAATTTCTAATTCACTTTGCCTTAGGGAATTATCCCCTAGCGATTCCTGGTAATCTAACAGCCTGGGAATATGGGCAAAAATCTCAACACATCCCCCTCTTGCCTAGATTTCCAGTGAGAAAAGGACTGGGGCATGAGAACACCGCTTTGGACACTCATTCAAATACTTTATTGGCTCAAGCAGAGCACAATTGTCAGTACTCAATGCTGCTCAGGATGACCTTCAGCATGAGGCTCTCTTCCTCTTCCTCCTCACTACCACCTACTCAGAGCGCGGTCCCCACGATCTACTGTTGTGCTGGGATGATCGATTTACTTGTGACAATATTAGTCCTGGGATCCAGTCCCCCCTGTCAGGGCATATGACCCACTGTCATATTCAAGATTCTTGGTCCGGCGTCCTTGATTTCCTGATTTTTTCCTCATCCTAGACAGAAGACTCTTGTCTTCAATGTTCATTTCATGGCTAATTAAGAATACTTATTTTTATTCACCCTTGTTATTTCTCTCATAATCTCTTGGCACAAGTCATTCCTAATAATTCTCTTGGAGAGCTTATCCCATTAATTTGAGATTAACTTCTCCGAAATTGGAGCATAATGTATTGTAGAGTGCATAATGTCAACTTCCATATAAGTCCAATATCCCCCTCTCATCTAGCTCATATGTCAAATTCGAGTCATGATACCAGCAGCTTTTAAATAGTTTGTCTGATCAAGACCTCTGTCTCTTCCAGCAGATGAGTTAGATAAATGGTGGAACCTCTTCTATGGTCCTTCCAGGACTCATATGCCTAGTCTGGTGCCAGCGGCTAGTCCTTCCATTAAATTACTGGAAACAGTAACCAATCCCTCTAAAATCAGACTTGCAATTGTTTCAAACAACTCTCAGCTGATTTTTCCTCTGTCATTGATTCCAGAGTTGGATTTTGAATCTCTTCTGGATTCAGATCCTTTTGCTGATGAATCAACCATTGTCGTGGATGCTCCAGAGATTATGCCATTTGCTCTTGATTGCTCTTTTCTTACTGGGTCAGGCCTGCTTCCTGAGGTCCTCTTCCAACTCAGACAATACTACTAACCAGCTGTCTTGGCCTCCAAACTCACCATTGGCAACAGTATTTATTTTGAGCCCCCTATGCTGAACTCTGGGCCCAAGTCACCAAGGCTTTTCCCTAGCGCTGAATCCCTCCAATATTGAGAGCATCCTAGATCAGGATACTGCCACTTATGCTCTTCACTTTGCTGGCCAAATTCTTCAAAATTGGTCCACGAAGCTTCCAGCCTCTCCCAGGTTTCATCTCTCCTTTAGCTTCAGCTTCCAAGAAGCCCATAGTCATCGCTTTCAGGATGCCATTCGCTCCCTGCAAAACTATCTCTTTGCCAGCATTTCCCATTGGTATCTTCCACTGATGGCTTTAGTAGGGGGCATGATTCGGCAACCCTCATCAAGCATCCCTTGTTCACTGCTGGCCCATATGTCCAGTGTTCTTGATGAAGCCCTTCATCAGGCGCTTGAGGCTAATCTTCTGTCTCTAGTACCATATCAGGGTTACTCGGGGTTATTCACTGACTGCCTCTTCTTATCTGTTGCTTTCCTCCCCATCCGGGGTTTTGTGATTGGCTTCATCCAACATTTCAATTTCTCTTCCCCTAGTTTCTTTCTTGCAGGGCTCTGCATCCACTCAAAGAACGTGGTTTTGTGTAGGTCTAGCTCTCACTAGCATCCAATCTCACATTAATTTTGATGGGCTGTTCATTCCTACTGCGATCCATCCTCCCTCCCCCAAGAGGTGACATAGGCGGAATCATCTCCGTATCAAGGACAATTAGTTAAAACAGAAATTATAAAACTATATCAGTTTTTTTCTATGCAGTTTATAGTCTATTTTTCTCAATATCTTTTATCAATTTTTTATTTTTATTTTTCTTTTTTCCATGGGACTTGACCTTGTTTCAGTTCAGTGGTCCATATTTTTATTTTTTCCCACAAACTGGGTCCTGGGTACTTATTTATTCAAGGATGGCCAACCAGGGGACAGACACATCCGATATGTAGGGAAGAGGAAAACGGAAAACAGAAGAGGGAAGAGAGCGCAAAACAAAGGAACTCAAAAGATACGACTTGGCACACTTGGGTGTGGCTAGGAGCCATGGGTGGTGGATGACTAGACCTTAAGTGGCATGGCAGCTCAGGGGCTAGTAGGGTGTATCGCCTATGAAGACTGTGAGTTTTCAATGTCATAACGAAGGAACCAGATTAGAATCCAGTTGCCCATCCATTTCTTCCATTTGTGTTGGAGTGATCCGAACAGCCAGGCTTGGAAGTGGTCTGCCAAATGGCTGTGGAACCTGACGATGGCTTGGTTAAAATTGTGGAGGATCCCGTTGAAAGCGTTGAGGGTAATTGTGTGAATGGACCATATTGCAATACTCACAATTAGAGCCCTTAGCGTCTGGGGGATAGGAGAGGCCATGTTGAGTGCCAGGATATCGCGGGATAGTCAGAATTCAGCAGTAGGTGATTGTTGAATCAAGTGCATCACGTTGGCCCATATATGCGCGGATGGCGGGCACTCTTCCAGGCGGTGTGCTAGTGTGTTGGGTCCGCCGCAGATGGCGCATGTCTTGAACATTGAGAAAGTGCGGTCAGCTGTTCTAAATGTACGGCGCATGTAGCGCCACACTGTGGAGCACACTTGTGGGGATAAGAGGGGGCAGGTGACGAGGTCCCACACCTGCTTTTGGGCGCGAAAGTCATATGGGATGTCTTGGTGGTCTAGGTAGTCAATCTGGGAAAGAGGAAAGGGTGGTAGTGGGGCAGGCGCGTTAGAAACCGTTTGTCCCCTGTGGAGTTGCACGTGACCAGTTTGAGGGTGAATGTCTTCAGATTGCTGTGCATAGGAGAAGCTCCAATTCCCTTGTCTTAGGTTGTACAGAATGCGTTTAAAACCAGTTGGTGTTGTGCGGTCCAGTGGCGGTTGGATGCGTTGCAAGGTATTTCATCAGATTTGCAGGTTGGAGGGGGACCTCAGATGTAGTGCCCTTGCAAAATTGGTTTGGGCTGCCTTAGCCCAGTGGGGGAAGGTGGGTTGGGTGACGTTGTGAGAGCTACCCATGAGCTGAGGATTTGTGTTGCTCTTTCCGTGAAGTTGAGCAGCCCCATCCCACCTTTCTTCCATGGGCCGTACATGGTCTCCAGCCTGACAGGTGCGCGGTAACCAGACCATAGCCAGTTCTGCAGGAGCTTGTAGACTGCGTTGGTAAAGTTGGCGGAGAAGGGAACCGCGTGGGCAGCAAACCATAACTTTGACAAGATCAGGGAGTTGGCTAACATAAATCTTCCAGTTAAACTAGCTTTACTCCTCCGCATACATGTCATTCTTTTTGTGATGTTGTCCAAAATGTTGGTTTTGATGGTGTCAAGTGCATATTCACCAGCTTCGAGCCATATTCCCAGATGACGGACTGGTTTGGTGGTGGGGTGGTGTGCAAAGGGTAAACACAGTGGTTTTACTGGCTTGGATCGTTGTTGTGTGGTTGGTTGGTTTATGTGGTAGTGGGAGGGTGAGGCCCAGTTTGAACTGAATTTGCCCATAACAATTACCTCTTTTTCTGTTTGTTCAGCATGGCGTTACCCACTGACTCATACTGGTAAATAATGCGCTCAATCACCCTGGTATCCCTGTTGCAGTCCTGGGTACTTAAACCTGCTAGTTTTCTATGGTTCAGAGGTCCTTTTTTTGGACTTGACCTAATCATCAGGACGTGACCAACTTAATGGTCCATTGGTCCTTTGGGAACTCTTTTAATTTTTTCATTGATCATTGATTCAGATACTTAGCATGGACTTGATTCACAACTCTTCCATCCAAGAGATTCTTGATGGAGTAAGCATCAGTCGCCATCTTGGTGATAACTTAAAATGGACCCAACCAGAATGCATCTAGTTTGTTTCTTCTTCCAAAACCATATGTATCACAATAGGCTACTCTTTTGCCTATATGATATTCTGCTAAGACTGGTCAGTTCTTATCGTCCAGAAATTTCGCTTGTATCATTTTCTTCAATGTAGTATCAAATGCTTGTGATTGCATATCAATCAGGATATTCATCAGTCAGTTCAAGTACTTTTTGGCACTCATCCCTGACGTTGTTTCCACCACCAAATATGAAATTGGCAGCAACGTGGCCTTTCTCCCGTACAACAACTCAAATGGCGTTTTTTCCATCACCATATGATGACTGATATTTTAGGCAAACGTCACTGAACTCAGGTACATTCCACACATGGAAGTTCTTCCTGCAACCAGCTCCCTCAGCATCGCAGACAGAGTTACATTCACCCGTTCTACAAGTCCATTCATCTCTGGCCAGTAGGGTACTGACACGACTCCTCTGATTCCCATTATCTAATTCAATCTTGGGATCACATGAGACGTGAAGTTTTTCCCATTATCACTAAGCAGGACCTGTGGACATCCATGTCAATATACTACTTAATCCAGGATGAACCTCGCGGTGCTGGTAGCATCTGCTTTTGTTAGGGCCTTTGTCTTGACCCATCTTTTCAGATGGTCAATGGCAACTATAATGTACTTGACTCCCCCTGTGCTCATTGTCAGCTGTCCCATCATGTCAATGGACACCGTATGCCAGGAAAATCCAGGGCGGACCAGTTGGTGTCCAGTTGAATTCTTATGCGGTTTGTGCAGCTGGCACTCCATGCAACAAGCTAGATAATCTGTGACATCATAGTTGATGGACTCCCAATAGTAGCACTGGTGAATATGATTGTTTGTTTTTCTCAGGCCTCCATGCCCGACAACCTTATGAACTGCTTGCACAATAGCTGTTCTCTCTGACGGCTTTGGGAGTAATAAACCTCTTCCCATTAATCATCTTAAACACTTGTACATCCATGGTTTTAGTGTTTTCCATCACTTTCCAAAGTGCACCTTGGATTTCTTGGGGCTTGTTCCCAATTTCTCCGTCAACCATTCTCTGGAATAGCTCATCCACCTGTGGATATAGCATCTGGACCATTGGTAACCACAATAAGCCATCCACATTCTGGTGAGAAGCCCCTGCTCAGCGGACAATCTCATAATCATAAGCCTGTAGCTTAAGTGCATTGGGCCAGTCATCCTTCTGGCTCTCTCAAATTGTGAAACCAAAGCAACAAAGAATTTTACGTCACCACTTTAAAGTGCGTTCCATGGATGTACACCCAAAACTGCTTACATGCGTAAATGACTGCAAGGCATTCCTGCACAGTTACGGTGTAGTTCCTCTCAGCTGCTGAGAGTGTCCAGCTCACATATGCCACCGGATGTTTGTCCCCAAGTTTGTCTACTTGGCTTAATATGGTGCCAATTGCTGTCAATGAAGCATCAGTTTGTATAATAAATTCTCAATCAAAATTTGGATATTTTAGAATCAGAGAATATATTAAATAATGGCGTAGCTCATCAAAGGATTCCTAGGCCTCTTCATTCCATATGAATCTTTTTTTCAGATCCTTCAACAGATGGAATAAAGGCTCAACTATTTGGGCGAAGTCCCAAATAAATCTTCTGTAGTATCTGACCATCCCAAGGAACACTTGGATGTCTCAGATACTCTTCAGCACAGCCATCCGTTCTATGTCTTCTATCTTCTGGGCTTGCGGCTGCAATCCAATAGAGTCAATCATGAATCCCAGATATTCCAACTCATTTTTGAACAAGTGACACTTTATCGGCTTAATCTTCAGGTTAGCAATGGACAGTCGCATGAATACTTCTTCCAGGTGTAGGTGATCAGTAAACGTCCTACTGAACACATTCATATCGTCCAAGTATACCAGGATGCACAACAACTTCAAGTTGCTAAGTATGGCATCCATGGCCCTCTAGAATGTTGCAGGTGCATTACATAGACCCTGGGGCATCCTCATCAGTTAGTATAGCCCCTGCACGGTAATCATTGAACACTTTTCCTGGTCTTCTTTTGGCAAGTCAATCTGCCAATATCCTGAGATTAGATCCATAGTGAGAAATATTCGCTTCTCCCAATCGGTCTAGCACATCATTGATCCTTGGTAGGGGATACAAATCCTTCTTCATAATTTTATTCAGCTTTTAGTAGTTGATCACCACCCAGTTGGAGCTATCCTTTTTCTTAATGATTAGAATTGGACTCACCCAGGGACTCAATGATGGAACTTGAAGCCCATGCTTCACTAGTTTGCTGATTTCATCTTCCACTACCACTTCAGCAGCTTTTGATTGTCGGATTGGTCTCATTTTGATCAGCAAATTTTCCCCAGTGTCGACCTTGAGGATCACATCTCTGGCACATCCCAAGTCATGGTTCTCCTGAGAAAATACTTCCCAATACTTTCAAACAATTTAAGAACCTCCTCTAGCTGGCCTTCCAACAGATCAGCGAGTTGCTCTCAATCAACCAATAGGTTGATGCTCTCAGTTACCCCGTCCAGTAATCCCATCTTATCAAGAGTCCCAAAATCATGGAATCTCCTCAATTCGGTCATCAGGATCAGATGAACAAACGTGATGATCTTATTATTCCTAATTTTCATCAGTTTTTCACTTAAGTTCGCCAGGAGAACTCGAATTTTTCCATGGCCTGTCATTATTATCCCAGGAGCCACCTAACGCTCCACTCTAAACTTCTTCCAGGGGCTTCCAACTTCCTCATACAACAGCTCAGGTATCTCCAATGTCTACCCTGTGTTGACTATCATCTGCAATCCTGGAGGTATGGTCTTCTCATTCTTAATCCTCAGTGGAAATCCCTGGTTCTCTAGGATTTCCGCCATCATTTTGTGTCACTTCCTACCAACTAATTGGTATCAAATCAGGACAATGCCATCATTGTATATTAGATTGATGAAGTTGTTTCTCCAATTCTGTGGAGCTTCACCATCATTCTGATATACTAATGATAACGTCTGACCCAATATGGTCAACATATTATCCTCCAAGTTACATTTAACTCTGTAATTGTGTAAAACTCCGTTCTGATCAGAATGTCATAGTTTTGGTTGGCCAAAACTATTGCTGGTGCAGATACCACCAATGACCCAGTTGTAGTGGAAAAGCACTATACGCTCCACAGGAGACTGTGGTGTTTGGTCCAGCTGTCCCATATTCCTTCTTATGTTCCAAGTCTGTTGAGATCTTCATCCTCTTTACAGCTTGGTCGAGACAATATTGATGGGTGCTCTGCTGTTGACAATTGCTCTCACCTGCACTCGATTCACTTGTATGTCTATATATGTACACTTAAAGTATTGCAATATAGTGTTTAATGAGTGAATAGTGGCGTTATTAGCTGAATTGAGGGTGTGAATAATTTGCGCCAATAAATCAGGAAACAATTTCTTTATCACGCTGAAGGGAATCAGCAAATTGGCCTCATTTAATCGGACTTCAGATAGTTCCTCAGGATTCTCAGTGGCTCACATCTTGTCCGCCAGTTGTTGGGCATACGGCTGGGCAACTTCCTTGATTATCTTGTGGTCAATTCTCTTTGCCCCAGCTCTGGTCACGGCATTTAAATCCAAATTGACCACTTGATACAGCTGATCCTGTTCGTCATCCATGGAAAGATTACTGATATCAATTTCCTCAGTCATGATGTCAGGAGGAAAAGGCTTCTCCGCAGCTCTAGACTGTTCCCCATCTAGGCCGTGGGCCCTTTTCCCAATTCCTTTGTGGCAGCTGACTCTTTCGCCTGGATCACGTTGATCTGATCCTTCAGCTTCTTACAGTGTACGGCAAAATGGCCTCTCCCACCACATTGGTAGCAGACCTTTTCCTTATTATTTAACCACCTGAATTCTTCAGGATTATTTCCTGGCATGGTTCATTTTTGTCATCTCTTTAGCTCCTTCATTTCCCTTCATGGGATTTGGATTGCATATTTAGTAGGATATGAAGTTTCTATTTGGGGCATCAAATGTCGCCCCCAAAATCTTCAAATTATCTACCATTTGCGAGGTATTTATTTCTGTAATGAACATGGAAGACATCATGCAATGAAAATTTATGATAGGGATGAAGGGCCACTTGCAAGGCGATTCTGGCATCAAAGTCATCCAGTACTTTTGCTCTGATCAGGATCTGCGACTCCTGATAAAACTGATACACAAAGCTTGCTAGAGACTCGTCTTTATGAAACTGGATTCCCATAAATTCCTGTTTGTGCTTTGACATGCATTTCAGACTACCAAATTCTTCATGATGGCCACCTTTGCCTTCACATATGACCAGCTGTCCCCCTCCAGGTGAGGTAAAACTAAGTTCTGACAGTCAGTGTCTAGGAAATTCATGACCGTCAACGCCTTTTTATGATCCTCATAGACATACATGGTCATATTGAACAGTTGGAAAAACGCTAGGGTGTTATCCTAATGGAACATTGGCAATTTTGGCATTGCCTTAAATTCCTCCAAGTTATCTCTAACTGATTCTCTAGGTTTGGCCGCTCGGCTAACTTGAGGAGTGACTTTGGGTATCATCTCCAAAATGGCAGCAAAAGCAGGCAGCATGTTCCTTGGGGTATTTGACTTCCAAAGTATTGTGCGAGGACTTCTTTCTTCAGCATTGCTTGCCATATCTGGCTCACAACCACATTTGTGATTTTTAAGTTCCTCCACCTGTTTGATCAGTCGCTCTATATCTGCACTGAAATTTCTCAAATGAACATGATCTGCTTCTCGCTCTGTTTTCAGGTATAAGACCTCTCAAGCAAAATCTGCTTCTTTCTTCTTCAACGAAGTTACCTTCCCAAGTATTTCATTCCCAGAGCTTGCAACATTATCTATCTCTTCCTCTACCTTGGAGACTCGTTTTTCCAAGGCTGCAAATTCCTGATGATCCTCTGAGTTTAGGGCATTCTGATTCACAGTTGGCAATTCCGTCCACAGTTTGCGTAACTCATCTTTGTATGACATTCTTTTAAATTCTTCAACTCGACTACCCCTGTAGTGAGAAACAACTTTTAAAAATTTACTTGATTGGTTATTCTCAGAAAACAACCCTAGTAATCTTTTTACTGCATAGGTTCGGTTTCTTGTGCACTTAGTCCACGTTGTATAGTATGTTAGATTATCAGTTGATAATAGTATGATGACTATTATTTGTAGTTGAGTATGAATTCTTATATCTTGGCCCAACGCTCGGCCAGTATTCCCAATTAAAATACTTGAGATGTCCTGATCTAGGGATTTGTTCCCTCGTTCTATCCAACCCAATCTTTGCTGAGATTCCCTGGTGACAGTCTCTTTGGTCCAACACAGTTGGCACAAATCCCTGATTGTGTCTCCTTCTTCTCTAGATCCCTGCTCAGATTTTAACTCTTTTCACTAAGAGTCTCCCAATTATCGCACACAGCAATAATATACTTAAGAAGAGTAGCACAAATTGAAAGCTGATAATAGTTTACTACTTAAACTATATACTGGATGAAAAATATAAAACTTCTTTACTAAATGCTGTTCTCATAAATACTGTTTTCTATTAGGAGTGAATTCTAGGGAATTTATAGTGGGGATTCAGTCATATAACCCTCAGTTGACACCTCTTTGATGAAATGGCAGCCGTTGCCATTGAATCACCCATCCTTATCTTGGAAGCAATAATATTCCTCATACTGGCTAGGATTCTGTCATTGTACATCCTCAAGACCTAAATGGAAAGAGTTGGAAAACTTATCCCTAACGTTTTCCTCTTGATCCAAGTGAACCAACCATATTTGGCTAGTGACCTGCTTAGGTAATGTGACTTTTTACCCATTAAGGCAGGTCATGCACCAACTGATTAATTCACTAGTTGCAGGCGGCATCACTTGCCTCACAACTTGCTATTCATTCCCAATCAGTTGGTGATGAAACTTGACAATTTCAATTAGTACACCTGTTAGTTAATCACTATCAGATGCCCCTATTTTGTCAGCAACTCCACCTGACGAGATCTTAAGTATTTGTCTGAATTGATCGTCAATGGATATGACCAGGCTAATATATCAAAATCTTCCAAACGTAGTTACTCTGAAACTCAGGCCAAATGATTTCCAATTCACTTCGCCTTAGAGAATTATCCCCTAGCGATTCCTGGTAATCTAGCAGGCTGGGAATATGGGCAAAAATCTCAACAACTGTCAAACTGAGGGGACAGAGTGAGGAACATATAAGATTAATCAAAAAAATTGAAAGCAGTATTAGGTTCTATATAATCAACAGTTTTGTATTATCTTTAAATGTTATGACAATACTAGACTCATTAAAGGGCGTTAAACGTTTTTGAGGCAGCATGAAATTATCAGCATTAAGTGCCACATGCTTCATGCTGACTTCCCTTTTCCCGCCTCTTTTGAAAAATCTCTTCCAACAAGTCAAGATGCTATGATGGAATCCATTGCATTAGATGCATCAAGGTCTGGGGTTCTTCTGGTTCTCAACAACGTGGACTTGAGGATAGGTGAAAGAGGCAGATGAAGATGACTTGGGATGCAGGGTAGACGCAGAAATTTTACATAGAGCTTCTTTAGTTTCCAGGTACATGTAAAATTGCTCTTCCAACCAATTATGTACAATTGGACCTCAGAATAAGATCTAAATGTGGAGATTACCACGGTTAAAGAGTCCAATGTAATACAATTTTTGGTTACCAAGGGTCATGCTTGGGCATTAAATTGGCTGGCGAACTCCAAAGGACTTTCTCTTTTGTTTAGACTAATGGTCATGAACGCCTTCTTCTGATTGACCAAGGTCTAATTGCTTTCAAACTTATGGATTAGGTCTGTATGGACTTTATCCCAAGCGTGACGTTCCTTTAATTAATTTTAAATTTCCTGGGCAGTACTATTCATGCAGGAGTGAATGTGCTTCACATTTTGACGGTCAGTGGCCTCCTCCATTGAGCTCTCATAAGCGTACAAGAAGGGGGATTTCTTTCCTCCCTAAGGGTGGACTTCTTGAAACTATGGGTTAAAATGATCACAATGGGAGTGAAAAGAGTGTTGACTGCAGGAACTGGCGCAGGCTCCGAAATCTCAGTTTCTGAATAGATGTGAGGGTTAATGACTCAATTGTCATCTTAATACTTCTAGATCCTCCTGAATTTCACTCCCAATTTTGGTTTATAAAGGCTTTAGAGGCTTTATGGGCAACTTTATCCTTTTAAACTTGTTTTTTGGTATATTGAAGGAGTAGCTGAATCTCAAAATTACTTAAGCGAGTTTTGAGCCTGAGACAGGTTTGTTTGAGCTTGGTGAGATAGTTATTAGTGATCTTGGCGAATGTGCTGTGATTATCCATCTTTTCTGACAAGGCATCAATTGAGACTCTAGGTTGAAAGGGACTCTGTCTACTTAAAGCTTGAATCCTTAAGCCTTATTTTGTATTTGATCTCATAAAGCAGCAAGCGCTATCAAGCTGTCTTGTTTCCAGAAGTAATTTAGACCATCAGGAGTAGGTATTATGGATTTTGAAGGACCTTGGGGTCCATGGGGACCTTTGAGCCCTTCTTCCCATTTAGGGTCTTTCAGACTATTTGGTCCCTTGGGCTCTTCAGGCCCTTCAGTCCGGAGGAGATATCATGGGAGGCTAACACCTGGTAATGCCGTTAAAGTGTCCAAACAAGGCCCTCAATTTGATTGAGGCGTTGGCTCCAGGTGGACTTGAGGATTTGTACATTTTAATGAAGCTGATCCTCAAGGTATCTCATAACATCACTATTAAGCATTGCAAGTTGATTTTGAGCCTCATTAATTAACCAATGATTATCTACAATAGTTTCTTGATTGTCAGGAACAAATGAGGAGGTTGCATTATAAAATTGACAACTTTTTGAGTGTAGGGGTTTGAGTAAGCCCTAATTGTCACTCTTAATGGTGTTTAAAGCCAAATATCTGTAAGGTGTGGTGTATATGTGGATGGAAAAAGCTTAAGAGAAGCATTCAGAACCCAAAGCCAATTCTCCTGAGGGTAGTAGAGCTGAGGTATAAAAATATCACATTGGGGAGGACATAAAAGAGGCTCATAAGTGACTGGAGTGGCCTCTAATGGAGCAGATACCGTTCAATAGTTGTTGAACAATCTCTTCAAGGTTCTCATATTGGAGTTGATCTTGATCAAGATCAACGGATAGTAAGATGAATTGGAAGTTGAAAAAAATTCTAGGCTTACAAGCTGTAGATGAGTCACTTCTTAATGATTGGTGTTGATACATTTGAGTTGCGCTTCTCAACAGATCAGCAGGTTGACCTTCATGATTGCTATTATTCTCTACTTTTTGTATTAGATGTTTTCAAATGGACAGCTCAGAGCCCCCTGTAGTGAGCACCACTTATGTCAGATTTACAGTTCTTGACTGTAGCTGAGGTTCAAAAGGGTCTTTAAGCTGAGAAACTAGCGGAGAGGTCAATGAAAACAAAATGGTGGGGTGAAATAGAATACTTTATATAGTTAAAAGGTGTCAATATTTAAAGGGTGCGTGGAGACATTGTTCCAAGGGGACAACCATGGCCCTATATGATCAGGATCTTTTACACCCATCCAGATCAACCGCCTGGTTGACGCCCCATTGTTATGCGTCAGCCTCATGACCACCATTTTGGGAGTTGCACCTTTTGAGATCTGGGAAGTGGAGGTGCAAATCCAGAAGGCATCTCCATCAATCTAATGCAAGTGATGCTTCCTGATTAATTTTCTATTAAAGCATTTAATGACAGGATTTTGATTGTAAGGACTTGAGAGTTGACTTGTAGGGGCTTGATTTTGAAGTATGGATCTTGACTTGATCATTATCTCAAATAATGACAGTATGCTTTTGTTAACTTTCAATGTATATTGATCTCTCTTAAAACGTTCTCATAAAACAAGCTATTTTGTCTCAAAAAAGGCAATCCTAGGTTTAAAGAATTTACTTATATATTGATGAGATAGTTCACCAGCACTACTTATACATCAAAACCATTCAGGATATAAGGTGGCATGTGAAGATGGCATGGCTGATGAATAATGTAAGATGTTACTTTGAGGACCTTTATGGGATCCTAGGACATGAAAAAATTCTTAAAATAAGAAGTCGTTGATATTTTATAAAGCTCACACATATTAACTTTGCCTGCCGTGACATCTTTTAATCCTAATACAATAAAGTGATTAGCATCCAATCTTATAAGCCTCTAATATGGGTTGAGTCGCTTTATTTCTTAATTGTCAAACTCTAATATTGACTGGGATCCACAAAGGTTCTTGTCTCAATTAGGTAAATATACTTTAACCTTAACTGTAACAGATCTTTTATTGATATAAAATGGGAGGAAAACTATCTGCAGGACTTAATTTCACAAAAATGATAATTGCTTTAGATTAAGTGTATTTATACACAGCTTAATATATAAGACATATGAATCAAAATTTAGTTAGCAATAGCATATGATTAGTTATCAAAGATATAATATAAATTAATTTATTTTTCCTGTGGGACTTATTTTTTTAACTTAAACTTTAAGTTATTAAAGGTAAAACCTATACAATAGGGTTTAGGCTTTCATTAGTATAGCATATTATAGGTTTGCTATTATATGTGACTCCTTCATATCATTATAGACTCCAAGTATAGCACATTTTTTCAATATTTTACTTAGCAGCAGTTCATGAGCTTGTAAATCAAAATTATTTTTGGAAAAGCAATTATGATTTCCCTAAACTATCCTTTAGTTCTAGATATGGATCTTCTATAATACACGTTAATTTTAATGGTGTATTCATATGGACAGAAAGTACTGTCAAGTTATATGCAGATGTGCCCTTTTTGATTGCATACACTGTAAGTTGCTACTTTAGATTGACTTTGTTTGCCGTTGGTTTTATTAAAAAATAATCTAATTTTTTTTGGTAGACTCCTTGGACCAGTCTACTGATTTAGCTCTTCTAGTTTAAGCTCAACTTTTAATGAAGTTCAGACTATAGATGCCCTTATTTCTAATAAGTAACAAAATCATTTATTCACTGTGATTTAACAATATGCGCCTTAGACTGCACCAATGCTACTCATCTGCATATACCTGCATATGATTGTATCATAAGCTTAGAATTCTAAAGCTGTGAAACTAGTCTAGAAGCGTAATTTTTTGTTAAGCTTGCTAAGAAAATTTCCAATATTTTCATGACTCTTTAATTAAAAGTCACTGCTAGAAGATTTTAAATTATACATTTGTATATGTTCTTATAGTTTGCTTTCTGTGGCTGTCAAACTTAATGAGGTCTATCAACTAAAACGCTAAAGAGCCACTATAGTGTAAATTTTATAATTTAATAAATTATTTGTATAGCTATTCATCCGAAAATTACAAAAAGGTTCAATGATTCTACAAGCCTAAGATTATAACTGTCCCTATAATAATTTATAATTTTCTAAACGTGATGTAGTTTTAATTCCTTAAGGCTATATTTTTCATATATTTACTTCTTTAATCATACATAATTTAGTAATGGCTTGAAAATTTGGATTTAGAAATAGATTTTATCCATCTTGTATTTTTAGCTCAAACTTAGTTATTATATTGGAAACTTATCATCAATATTATACTTTCTTCTTAAAAATAACAAGGGTGTTTAAAATATAGATTCAGTAGTTCATACACTTATAATGCAATATAAGATCTTTTTCTAAGACTGGCATCCAACTGTGTACTTTTCAAGATCTTTTTAAATAATAAAAAAGCTTCTACAAAAACTATGTTCCCCATTAAATACACTAAGGTTACCTGATGCTATGAAGTGAACTGATCTTCATTTACCAACTGTAAAGAGTCCAATTAAGTACTAGCAAGCTATATGCTTTTTTCCTCAAAGTAAGTAAAATTAATCATATTTTTTCATATTAGATAATAATGCAAGGATGTTATCTTCTGAAGTATAAAGTAGATGTTGAAATTGGGGTTACAATAGGGCAGTTTAAGCACAGTTAAAGAAACTAATTGTTAAAGTACCACTACTAGAAGATATAACACCTTATATGATACTTGTGGTATTGTAAAGATTTATTGTTTTTATTAGAAAAGGTGTATTTGACGTCAATGATAGTATTGATTAGTACTTCCAGTTTTGCTGAAAATAAGCCATAACAAGAATCTAGTACCAGAAGGAATTTATAGCATGATACAAGTCTGTAGCATTTTGGCTTTGGAATCACAATTAGTCTTCCTCATCCCACCCTACAATTTTTGTTATATATTCCTTGGGATTCAGAAGGTTCTCAGTTTGACAACCTTCTCCATAGCATTAAAACCTTATATGATCATCTGATTTTAGCCACTATCTGATTTTAATATTATTAGTGGATGGATGTGCTACAGGATGTGAGTTTAATAATAGACTAGTTGTGTAAAGCTTCTAAAATGAAGATGGATGTTGTATCAATGTTTTGTGGAGTTGGATATGGCGGAACGAGATAGTATTAATTGAATCTATCTTATATGGAAGCTGAAAAGGAACACGTCAAAGGCGTTTAATCATGGTGGGTAAATTTGATGGTGAATGAAATAGAAAATATCTAATGGTGGATCAATGATGCTCAGATTTCCAAAAGGCAGGGTGGTGGGTGACAATGTCTCTCAGCGTAACAATTCTCTTGATTGCCTCCAAAGTTCAAAAAGGCTCAAAGCTGAAAATTAATGGAGAGGTCAAAAAATGATGGAGAGAATATAGACTATATTATTGTGTTAGAAAGCGTCAATATTTGTAGGGCGTGTGGAGACATAGCTTCAGGGACCTTCGTGGCTCTGTAGGATCAGGATATTTTACTGCCTTCTGGATTGGCCTCCTGAATGGCACACTCATTGTATAAATTTCTTCATGTCCGCAGCAGTGGAGATGGCGCATCTCATGATTTGGGAAGTGGTGACAGAATTCCTGAAGTCGATCCCATCAATTCTTATATGCATTATGCTTCCTGATCAAATTTAGTTTCAGTGCCTTCAGGATAAGGTTATGTTCACATTGGTTTGAGAGTCAATATGTCAATGCTCAATTTGGGAGAAGGGATTTTGACTTTCTCATCATCTTGAATACTGACAGCATCGCCCTCAAGATCCTGTCAGAAGGGAGTATAGGGCCAGAGGAAATGGCCATGCACTCAATTAACCACTGTCCCCTGATTGACGTCAGCAATGGAGTACTTGGAATTCACCTTATGACTGACCTTATAAGTCTGAACCAAAGAACGTTAAGCTTATTCTGTCAACCTCTGGGTTAATAATGATAAAAGAGAATGAGGTCACTTAGTTGAAAAATGGGTAAGGAGGGGCAACCAACATTAAATTGGGATGTCTCCATGCTGGTGATGGTGACAATGCTTTGCATGGCTAGGGCTTGAAGCAGGACAATTTAATCAACTAAGGCCCTCATGGTTAGATCAGAGTTCTCAGGAAAAGAGATTTTGAGTAAAGGCTAAATGCTACTTGGGAGCTGAAGAACGTCCATATAGAGCTTCAAAGGGGGACATAATAATGACAAAATGGTAACTTATTCTATAGGCAAGCAAAGTGCTTGGTAAATAATGATTCCAGCGAGCAGTATTAGAGGCGGCCATCTTTCATAAAATAGAGACAATGGTTCCATTAGCGCGTTCCACTGCCCTGTTATGGAATGGGTTGTAGGAAATGACAAAACTTTAGTTAGTGCCGGAAAGGAAAGTAAGTTCTTGGGCTGTCTAAGAGGTGAGATATAAATTAATGTCAAAAGTAAAATTTGTGGGCATCCATGCTTGGTGATGACGAATCAAATATGTAAGAGAGCCATGGTTTTTGCAGTGACATGGGGACCAAAATCACTTTGACCCATTTTGGTCAGATGGTCAATGGCTAGGAGGATATATTTATGGCCGTGCAACCCAGTGGAAGAGGGCCTATCACATCAATGCTAATGACATTGAAGGATCTTGTCAAGGCAATGACTTAGTGCTAGTATCAAGGACTGGCCTGGTCTTGAGATAGGCAAGTCATAAAGGCTTCCAGGACCTCTCAGATGGTTTCCACCATTTGGTCTCAGTAATATTGTGCCTCAACCTTCAATGATATTTCTTAACTGCCCCATGTCCCACAGTAGTATGAACTTCTGGATAAAGTCGTTTCAGGTGATAGGGTGGACATAAGGGAGCCATTTCCTATTGACCCTCTTATATAGCAGCCCGTCCTTGATATGAGTACCTAGGGTAATCTTTTGAAGCTCAGCTTGGATTTCAGGAGTTTCTAGCTCCAAGCGTTCAGGTCAACCAATCAGATCATACAGTTGGTCTTCTCAGGGATCAAAGAAGCCAGCACCCGCATCCTAGAGAGGCCATTAGCGTTCTGGTGGATCACGCCCACATGATGAACAATGGTAAAAACCTAACTCTGCTTACTTATGGACCATCTGGCTTAACGGCCAACTGGGTCCTTCATCTGTTGGAGCTACCGGAGTAAGGAATGATCAGTGACAATGGTAAATATGGTGCCGTAGAGATAGGACCAAAATTGTTTGATTGCTAGCAAGGAAGCCAGAAATTCCTGCTTGGTAATGCTATAGTTTTGTTTGGCCTTACTCAAAGTCTTGCTAAAATAGGCCACTGTGTGGTCGACCTGATTGTCATAATGCTGGGCTAGGATGGCTAATGGCGACATTGCTAGAATCTTTGAACAACAGGAAAAATTGATAAAACGTGGGTGAACTAGAATGGGTTTAGTGCAAAGAGTTGTCTACTTCTTTAAAAATCTTGTTCTTGTTCCAGCTGCCACTAAAAAGGCATGTTTTTCTGCAGGAGGTAATGTGGAGGCTCGGCTAGGTCAGTAAACTAAGGGATAAACTATTGATAACATCCCACCATGTTAAGTAATACCTGAATATTTTTTAGGCTCTGGGGGCAAAACATCTTTTTTTAGCATCACTTTGTCCAGTATGGGCTCGATACTAACTTTTAGGACCTTGTGTCACAAAAACTCCTTTTCTGACTGGAAGAAGTAGCATTTCAAAGGTTTAAGCTTTATAAAAGCCTTCCAAAGTCGATTGAAAACTTCCTGAAGATGCTCTACATGTCCATTAAAAGTTCATAAGATGACAGTGATGTTATCTAGGTAGATGAGGACACATGATAGCTTCATTCCTCGAGAATCCATCCATAGTGCGTTGTAAAGTGGTTAGAATATTACAGAGGCACTGGGGCATCCTAGTGGGCTTGAATAACTCTACATTAGCTATTAGCATACACTTTTCTCGATCTTTGGGGCGAGCTCCACTTGCCAATATCCATTGGCAAGGTCCATTGCAAAAAAGTACTGCAATTCGGTGAAAGATTGGAATGAGTCATCAATTTGGGGCAAAGGATAACTGTCCTTCTTAATAATGAAATTGAGATGTCAGCAGTCCATCACCACCAAATAGCTGCCATACTTCTTCTGAACCAGCAGGAGAGGAGAGGTCCAAGGGCTTCTTGAAGTCACAAGAGTCCATCGTCAAGCAGTTGTCTAAGCTCCACCGCCACCTGGGCTTCTTCACCTTACTTTTTTGTTAAGGTCAGGACTTAAAGAGGGAAAGTACCCAGTCTCCACATAATGTAGAACTCTGTTCATTTTTCAAAGTTGTAGGTCAAGGCTATAATGGGCTAAAACACCTCCAATAATTCTTAAACTTTGCGCTGTTGGTCTTTAATGAGATCCTTTCCATTACTGGTGTCAACCAGGGCCCCTGATAAGCATATCCAAACCAAAGTCCCTTAGGCTCCCAAAACTATGGACATCGTTGACAGACTCTATGGGTAGGAGGCGGTCATAGGCGGTGAGGATGTTTGGGCATACTACCTTGAGTCTGTCAGTTTGGTTAACCCACAGTAATTATATTGATCCAGCATAGGATGTTTCTAGAATTCCAAGCAGGGTAGAACCTCCTTAGTAAGTGGGTTATCTAGGCTCGTATTACCAGCAGGTATCCAGAGGGGATGTTAACATGGACAAGGTTTTGAAAATGATTTGGGGCTTCAGATGTATAATGGTCGCCCTAAGATAACTAGATCGGCATGCTTTTTTGTCCGTCAACAACAGGTGAGAGCAGCTGAGCTCAAGGACCCCTTACTTGATATTTAAATCAGTCAACTTGGCCCTCACTCTTTACTAGGAAAGCTCAGACCTTGAACTCCATCTTAGAGTTTCAGGAAGTTTCAAAGATTAGGGGGACCTGATGCCCCATTAGAGAAAAAACACATCATCATAATATTACTGCAGAGTAGTCTCAAGAAAACTGAGTTCCAAGAGGACTGTCATAGCTCAGGTTATCAGCACAAAAGTGGGAGGTATTTACAGAGAGCTTCCCTAATCAGATAGTTAGGGAAGATTAGGCCCCTATAGTTTGGGTACATTGCGGGCCAGCCATACCATACTCCATATAGTGTGGAAAGTCTATAGCAATCCTGATATGCTCCATCAACTTGGATTATATAATGTTTATGGGGAAACTACTGTCAACTATGGCGAGAACTGGAATCTTATGAACTCAAACTGTGACATTGGTAACCAGACTTATGAACTGGAGGTAGCGTGAGAAACATGGGAGAGTTGTTGGAAGAAGAGTAAGCAGAGTCAATTTCTTTATTATCAATGGGTGAAAAACTTCTTCTTCAGGTACTATTACTCCAGGTTTGTTTGAGGTCATGGATGGCTCTTGAGGCATGATAGGTGTCAAAATCCGAAAAACGCTTGCTTGGAAATTGTTATCCTGCATGTCTATTTGGGTTGAAGTTCTAATGATTAATCCTCTATAGCGCCTTTAGTTTACAGAATTTAGACCGTTTAACAACTCACTAGGCCTATTAAATTCGCCTCAACTTTTCTAGCTGATTTTGGGCGTAATTTTCACTTCAGGTTTGGGAACTTATTCTGAGACAGGCTTCAATACAAACTGGGAATTTGATCCTTCCAGTTTGTTGACACTTTCTCCAAAGAAAGGATTTATTGAGAAAATTAGGAAAGTGATAAAATAAGTATAACTTTATTATAAGCTATTTATTAGATAATGGTCATTAGGACAGGTGCCAGTATTTATACCTCTAGGGCATCGCCTGGCCACATTCCAGCACAAAATTTCAACAGCTATTTTGCCACTCAGCTCGACCTATGACTGAAACCTTTTCTTAGGTTCATTGGTGGCAAAATAATCTTGAAATCAGGAGAATTTCAGGTACAAAAATTGCGCTAAAAGCATGCAAAGTTGTCCTAAGATCTTCAAAATTTCAGTTTCATAATACTGCTGACAAAACACACCTTCTGTGAAATTTTGGCCTCAATTGAAGAAAATTATGCACCCCTAATCAGGATGTCAGCAGGCCTCTTCCTCAATAGCACTAAGTAACCCCTTTTGGGCGGTCCACGTAAGTGCTATCATGCCAATTACATGTATTGACATAGAAATTTCACCCTCAGGTGGAGATTTATTACGTTTTTCATTCATCTGAAGTCCAAGGGATTTTCAGACGTTAACTTTGGGTCGCCCCCAAATTATTTTGAATATAATTGAATTCATTGTATTTTGATAATTGGGACCAATTGCCAAGATTTGATGCATTGGAATTGGCCATAATATGCAAGCGTATTCAGGACAAGCACTTGATAAATTTCTTGATCAAATTGTCATTGAGATAATCAGCCTGAATTATATATAATTGCAATAGGCTTTTGAGGTGAGAGTATAGGTGTTAGCTCAAGCGTTGAAGGGATAATCAGCCTGATTTGATGGTTGTCAAAGGTTTATTTTCAAGTCAACCACCAGAATCTGACATCTCCCCCTCTTGACTCAAGCATAAGCCCTAAGATTCCCAATTAGCCTATGTTTGTCTTTATTTATTGGCCCAAACACCCGACAAGAATAGAGTTGGTTTTTTCTATTTAATAACTTCAGCCAGACTGACTGATGGGTCTTAAGAATTATGGCCCAAATGCCCGTTGAGTCTGAAGTTGGATCCCCTCCCCAACCTCAAGTGCGAACTAAAAGATCAATTAGAATAAAACTATTATATAAGTATTTTTTTGCTTTTTGTGCTTTGTTTTTGTTTTTGTATTTTTATGTTCCTATGTTTTTTCACTTTTTTCTTTCTTAATCGGCCCACTTATTAAACCTTCTCAGTAATTTTGCCTGGACTCAGTTGTATATATGGCTGGTCCTAATATCCTTGATGGGGTATATGAACTTAGAAGTTTTCTCAATCACTTCAAATGGCCTGACCCAGATGCAGTCTAACTTTTGCATTCAGCCTGATCCGTGGGTGTTGCAAAATAGAACTTCGTCATTAATTTCAAATTTGGCCAGTGAGTAGCAATTCTCTAGGTCCTTTTGATGTTAGGCCTTTTTTTCAGTGAAACTGTTGTCAAAGCTTGAGCTTATAGTTTTATTAAGGCATCTGCAAGCTTCTCAACATACTGAGGGTAAGTGTTTTTGCTGGGATCCTCTAGGGCCAGATATAGCAACGTTGGTAGGGCTGGGTGTCTACCATATAATACTTGAAATGGAGACATCCTGGTTGATGAATGGTATGAGATATTGTAGGTAAAGTATGCAGAGCTTAGATATGTACTCAATTCGGATGGTTTGGCTGATGTTAATCTCTGGATAATGTTCGCCAACATCCCGTTTGCACGCTCAACAGTCCCATTAGTTTCAGGGTGATAGGGAGCGGAAAGCACACCACATACTCCCATTAGTTGGTTGAGCTTGGTAAGAACATTGGCGGTAAAGTTTGTTCCATTATTGGTCAGAATAACCTGGGGACATCCATGTTTGTGGATGATATTTCAAGTACAAACTTAGCGGTGGTTGCTGCTCCAGCTTCCCGAATAGCCTTGGCCTTGACCCATTTGGTCAAGTGGTCAATGGCTATGATTATGTACTTGGACTTCATATTGCTTGTTGGAAATGGGCCAACAACGTCAATAGATACAGTGTGCCAAGCAAAGTTGGGCCAAACAAGCTTGTAAGAAGTGCTCTTTCAGAATGGTTTTTCACCTTGGCACTCTGCACAGCATTATAGCATTTCTTGGATGTTAAAATGCATTGACTCCCAGTAGTAGAATTTCTTCATATGCTCTTTTGTCTTCTTGAATCCACCATGCCCTATGGCCTAATGCGCTGCCATTATTAGGTCTGTTCAGGCCGATGGTCTTGGAAAAATAAACTTTTTATCCTCGACAATCTTGTAAAGCACCCCGATTTTGATGGTTGATTTTTTTGTAGATTCGATAGTATTTTTTTGGATGGATTTGGGCTCATCCTGATACTCTCCGCTAATCATTTTCATAAACAACTCATTGGTAGCCTGACTAAGTGTTGCAATGGTGGGTAGTCAGGATATACAGTTGATGTTCTGGTGTTTTGTGCCTTCTCAATGTTCAATAGTGTAGTCATAGGCTTAAAGCTTTAATGCCAAGCGTGCTAATAAGCACCTCAGGTTCTCTTAAGTTATTTAACAATCTTAGGGAAGCATGATCAGTAACAACTTTGAAATGAGTACCATGTAGGTAGACCCAGAATTGCTTGCAAGCATATATGACAGCTAATCATTCTCATTCCGTTACCATGTAGTTCCTTTTGGGAATGTTTAAGTTCTGACTAGCAAAAGCAACTGGATGTTCTTCACCATCTTCTCCAACTTGGGATAACATGGCGCCCACTGCTGTTTGGGATGCATCAGTTTGGACAATAAATTCGCAATCATAGTCCAGGTATCAAAGAACAGGCGCTCTTAACAGGGCCAATTGGAGTTGATCAGATGCATCCTGACAAGATGGAGTCCAGTTTAATGGGACCTTATCTTTAAGCAGATAGAAAAGCGGCTCTCCAAGTTGTGCAAAGTTAGCGATAAATTGGCAATAGTACCTGATCATGCCTAGGAATACTTGAATATCACGCTTGGATTTGTGCCATTTCATTTTGGAGATGGCATCCAACTTAGAGGGTTGGGTTGAAGACCCACCTTATCAATCGCAAATATGATATATTCCAGTTGGTCTTTGAAAAACCGACATTTTCTGGGCTTGATTTTTAAGTTTGCAGCAGCTAGCCTTTTGAAAACCTCCTCCAAGTGTTCCAGGCGGTCGTCAAAAGTGCGGCTGAAAACTTTGATATTGTCGAGTTACACTAGTACACATGACAATTTTAAATCTCCTAGGATTGTGTCCATTGCCCGTTGGAATGTGGCCGGGGCGTTGCAGAGCCCTTGAGGCATTCTCGTTGGCTGGAATAGGTCCTCTTGTGTTAAGATTGCATACTTCTCATACTCCTCTTTGGGAAAATCTATTTTGCCAATATCCGCTGATAAGATCCATTGCCAAGAAAAACTTCGCACCCCTAGCCTATCCAAGGTGTCATCAATTAATGGCAGTGATTACAAGTCCTTCTTTGTGATGTTGTTTAATTTCTGATAGTTGATGACTACTCAGTTGCTTCCATCCTTTTTCTTTACTATTAAAATTGGTGCAGCCCATGTACTTTTTGAAGGGACTAGCATGCCACAATTGAGGAGTTCCTTAATTTCCTTGATACTGCCTCTTCTGATAATTTTGAGCATCTAATCAGGCGTAATTGAATAGGTTTATGATCTCCAGTATTGATTTTGTGGGTGGCACCATTAGCACAACCCAAGTTGAAACCATCTTGTGCGAATATTTCTTGATATTTAGAGAATAACTTATGACTAAGGTCTTTCTCAGAGTTGGTCAGGTTGCTTAAACTGGCCATAGGGACAGCATTATTTATGCTGAGTTGGTCCTTATCAGGGAGCCCTAATTTGACAAAAGTTCTGAACTCATGGAATGAGTGAATTTCCGTGGTAGGGAACAGATGCAGAAAAGCGATTGTTTGATGTTGCCTAATGGAAAAGGGCCGATTTTGCAGGTTTTCACATAAGATATGTATTTCTCCGTGGCCTGGAATGATGATACCAGGGGCAATGTTTGGTTTGAATCGATATTTAGACCATGTTTCAGTGCAAAGCCTAACATGAAAGATATCCCTGATATATAAGTTTTTATTGATAGGATATATGATATATGTAATCAGCCTAAACAATAGAAGATGATAGCCAAGTCACATAGCACATGAATAATGAGTCAGACAGGTCGATTCAAGCCTATCAAATTCAAATTGAACATCGGAACACCTGGGGACAGGTCTTAGTAGTCCTAACTAGGCAGTTGGCTACTAGTCTAAGATTTGGTTATCTAAGACAGAAAGAGCCTAAAGAATCTAAAGATAGATAAGAATTAATTAAGCCCTAAAGCTAGTTCAATTAGTCTGAAAAGTGAATATAAGCTGAATATTTCTAAAATCATTCCTTGCAATCAATAAAGTTAAGATGCTTATAAACACTTAGTTGATTTACTTGCTTTTGATCCTTAGTAAAGTACAAGGATCTTTATTATCAAGCATATTTCATTTCAAAAACTCTAAAAACCAACTGTTTCCTCTAACTCAATTTCACAATTACCCACTGTCACTGATATCTTGGCCCTAACAGGGGTTGGTCAAGCTGAAGCTCTACAACCTATATTAGTTTAACAGACCTTTATTCACAGCTATTATATTTTTTATCCGCATCCTTCCCTTGTAATACTGGACTCTTAGCTCAGGCATGGCAAGTTCACAAGTTGCTATGCAAGACTGGGTTAAAGATATTTCAGTCACTGACAAATTGACTGCCAACCAAACAAATTATTACCACCTTTTCCTTATGCTACTAGGCGTAATAACTGTATATATATTGTTAAAGGCCTATAGCAAAATTAAGCGCGCTTAGATTTTTCTGAGTCTCAACCAGATAATATATCAAGGAACTCAGAAAGACCCAGCAAAGTGCAGACTGTGACGGTAGCTAATCATATTATTCCCTTTAGTTCTACAGTAAACTTTTTGAAAAGTTGACACTCTCAACTATAAAGGGAGGACTGGCTTTATTAAGTGCACAATTCAGAATCTACCCCAACACTTATCACAATGATGTATGCAAAGTGATGGCAATAGGTTCCCAACTCACTGGGGATGCACTTAGTTGGTTTGTAAAGGCTCTTAAGGAAGATTAAAGTCTATGCACTGATTATTATCTTTTAAAAGTCGAATTTTAGCTGCTGCAACACCAGCTGAATCAAGATTACAAACATGTATAGCTCTACTGAAGCTAATACAGGAAAGATCAAGCTCTGGAGGATTATACAAAATTTTTTTGATGCGTTTCATAAAGCTGATTTAGATTCTGAGATGGGTTCATTTCTCTTTCGCCAAGGCAAAAATGACTTTTGGACAGAATTGGTTAGACATCATCCAATCACTATGCCTCTTCAGGATTTAATTGAGACCACAACAAATCTGATGATTGAGGCACTTAAAAATTCAAACAAAAATAAGGAAAAGAAACTTATCTGAACTAACTATCAACTACGTTGGACCAAAGAAAAGCTATGTTTTAATTGCCTCAAGCCTGGTCATTATTCAAGTGAATGCTCAGAAAAAACAGTTTCTGCTAAATCTAAATTAAAGAAAAAGGTTCAGCCTTATCCCATTTTATATGTAGCTCTAAGCCATGATAAAAAATAAAGAATGTACAGAGGCTTTAATAGATACAGGCGCATCTAGAAATTTCATTTCTGAGAAATTACTAGAAAGTTTAAAATGTGCAAAAGGAATTGAATCGCTTGATGTAACTCTTGGGAATGGGAAGATTATCAACAAATATCGTTCTGATCAGGCCATTAGGCTTCATATTGGTTCCTATAACTAAGATGTTGAGTTCTGGGTGCTTAAGGAAACTACTCAACCAGTAATACTTGGATATAACTGGATATGTCAGATGAAACTTCAGTACCAGTATGAGAATCGTGCCGTTTTTGTTAGCTTTAATGGGAAAAAGGAAACTTGGCCTTTGTTTAAAGCAAGATGCTCTGGGCTGTTAATTGCTGATACTCCAGTTATAGAGTTGGAGGCCTGTAAAGCAACTATTCCTAAGTTTTTAAGGCAACGGGTTTCAGTTTTCAGCGAAGAGGAAGCCAATCAACCACCCCAGAATAGCCTATTTGATCATGCAATAGACTTGGTTCCAGGTAAACAGCCTACTCACGGCCCAATCTACAGCTGTAATCAACGGGAACAAAAAGCTTTGCGAGAATACTTAGATACCATGCTAAGCAAAGGTTTTTATCAGAGTTTCACGATCCCCATGCCCATCACCACTTTTATTTGTGAGTAAGAAAGATGGGGTTTTTTTCCATGTGTCAGTTACCAGAAGATCAATGATATCACTATAAAAAACAGGTATGCCTTACCTGATGCAGACCATCTCAGCGACCAATTTTATGGGGCAACAATATTTTCAAAAATCGATCTTAGAGATGCATTTAATCAAATATGAGTCAAAGAAGGAGATAAGTGGAAAACTGCCTTTAAAACAAGATTTGGCCTGTATAAACTATTGTAATGCCGTTTGGTTTATGAAATGCACCTAGCACATTCCAACAGATGATCAATACTATACTAGGAGGCTACATGAATCAATTTTGTGTTGCTTACCTAGCTGATATTTTAGTATACAGTAAGTCCAAAGAGGATCATCTCAATTATCTTTAACTAGTATTTGAGAATTTCAAAAAATTTAATTTGCATGTTAAATTATCAAAATGTGAGTTTGCACAAGAAGAAGTATAATTCCTTGGTTATGTTGTAGGCAAAAACGGGTTTACAATGGCACCAAGTAAAGTTGATGCTATTACTTCTTGACCTACTTAACTAGCAGAAAGGAGGTGAGAAGATTCTTAAGATTAGCAAACTTTTGCAGAGATTTTATCAAGATTTTTTCAACGATTGCATTACCTTTGACGCAACTCACCTCTGATAATGTAAATTTTAAATGTCATCAAAGGCAGAAAGATCCTTTAATGACTTAAAAGAAGCGTTTACTACAGCACCAGTCTTAGCAATGCCAGAATATGAGAGGCCATTTGTGATTGAAACCGATGCATCTGGATTTGAACTTGGAGGTGTTTTACTACAGGAGGGGGATGATAATAGGCTTCACCCTACAGCCTACTACTCAAAGAAGTTTGTCCCAGCTGAATGTAATTACCCCATTTATTATAAAGAGATGTTAGCCATTGTTCAGACCTTGAAGCATTGGAGAAGATACCTATGCGGGACTAAACATCCAGTTACCATTCTGACTGATCATAAAAACTTAACTTGCTTCTTCTCTCCTCAGCAACTAAATTAACGTCAAGCCAGATGGGCTCTCACTTTAGCTGACTACGTGCTAGAAATTGGTTATAAACCAGGAAAAGTCAATGTAGTCCCAGATGCTTTAAGTAGAAAATCAGATCTTATCCCAGATGAAGGGGAGATAGAAGGCTACAATACTCAAGTCTTACTAAAAAAAACAGAAAATAAGATCAACTTTCTCACCTTGTCCTAGTAAAATGGGAGGACGAATTGATCAAAGCTCAGGAAAAAGACACTTTTTGCCAGAAAATCATATCTGATTTAAAGAATAACAACAATAGCATTTGGTACAAAAGGGTTATTCACTTAAAGGATATTTTCTACTTTGGAAACAGTGAATCTATATACCTGAAGGTCCTCAAAGGCTAGCTATATTGCATGAATACCATGACACAAGCATGGCAGGTCATCCTGGAAGAAATAAAATGCATTCACTTATTCAGAGAACTTACCGTTGGCTTGGTTTGATAAGATGTGATCAAGTACCTAGCTGGTTGTGAGACCTGCTGTCGTACAAAGGCTAGAAGAGGACACCCACAGGGCTTACTGGAACCCCTAAGTATGGTAACAAAACCATGGGAACCAGTTTCCTTGGATTTTAAACTTGAGTTACCAAATTCAAATGGTTATAATGCGATTTTAGTAGTCGTTGATAGATTTACAAAGACGGCTTTTACTCTATACCTACTAAAACATCTGTAACAGCTAAGGAAACAGCCCAACTATTTATAAAAAATGTCTTTATTTTACATGGCATTTCCAAAGAAGTGATGACAGACCGTGGCGCTCAGTTTACATCGAATTTTTGGAATCAAGTAATGAAGGACCTAGGTTTAAAAGATGTCTATCCACTTCATATCATCCTCAAACTGATGGACAGACAGAACGCGTAAATCAAGTATTAGAGCAGTATCTAAGATGCTATGTGAATTCCAAACAAAACAAATGGGAAGAGCTTCTAACAATGGCCCAGTTCTGCTATAATAACTTGGACCATGCTTCTATAGGTATGTCACCCTTTAAGGTAAATTATGGTTATGATGTGAATTGGAGACCCAACTTCACTAAAATCTCAGAAAACCCATTAGGTAGAGACTTTATTAAAGATATTCAACAAACTCATGCCTTATGCATTGCAAATCTAAAAAGAGCAATCAGGACATATAAGGATTTTGCTGATAAGAAAAGAGTACCTGGAAAGATCCTAGAAATTGGAGGTGAAGTTTACCTAAATGCAAGAAATTTACCTATAAGTGTTCCATCACACAAATTAGCACACCAACGCATATGACCTTTTACAGTAGAGAAAATTATAGGTAAGGTAGCATATCAAATAGCATTACCCAAGGAATAGAAAATCCACAATGTATTTCACTGATCCCTTTTACATAAGAAAGATGGTATCTCTCTACCCCATCAACAGATCAGAACAGCTTCCCCTCCATTGATTAAAGGAGAGAATCCAGAGTATGAAGTAGAAGCAATCCTTAAAAGTAGGAAGCATTATGGAAAAGATTCAGTACCTGGTAAAATGGGTAGGGTACCCTGTTGAAGAAAGTACTTGGGAACCAGAGAAAACCTTAAAAATGCAAAGAATCTACTTCAAGGTTGAAAAATTGCAGGTGGCTTCAGCCTTGATGGGAGATAACTGTCAGGGCAAAGCCTGACATGAAAGATACCCCTAATATATCAGTTCTTATTGATAGGATATATGATATATGTAATCAGCTTAAACAATTGAAGATGATAGCAAAGTCACATAGCAGACATATACCAAGTCAGACAAGTCGATTCAAGCCTATCAAATTCAAATTGAACATCAAAACACCTGGGGCCAGGTATTAGTAGTCCTAACTAGGCAGTTGAATACTAGTCTAAGATTTGGTTATCTAAGACAGAAAGAGCCTAAAGAATCTAAAGCTAGATAAGAATCAAGTAAGCCCTAAAGCTAGTTTAATTAGTCTGAAAAGTGAATATAAGCTGAACATTTCTAAAATCATTCCTTGCAGTCAATAAAGTTAATATGCTTATAAACACTTACTTGATTTACTTGCTTTTGATCCTTTTTAAAGTACAAGTATCTTTATTATTAAGCATATTTCATTACTTTGCTTTCTCGTTGCAAACACTTTTGCAACCCATTCAATTCAAGATTAAATCTAGTTTGATAATCTCATAGAGGAGATTAGTCTGCGCCCATGTCTGGGAGCAGTTGGGCAAGCAAGGCAAGAGGAGCAGGCGGAAGGCCCGCGGCCTCTAACATTTGAAAACGCCCTGGAGAATCTGGCGAAATAGAAAAAAATCCAAAAAAACTGGCGGTCACAATTTCCCCGGAGATACTCGCGTGGCAAGCACGATGCAACCAGTACATCAACACACCACATTCCCAGCCACTTTTGTCAGTGGAATTCAGAGTCCGTGTGTATCTGGACATCCAAAAAACGGCCCTGTGGGAAAAATTTTGTGAAGATGTACACAAAATTTTCCCGACCGCGGTGTAAGTTGCACCTCACTCCATGTTGCGCGGTTGGCTGGACCTAGGTTTTGAAAGCAAAATAGCAGCAGACGAGGCTGCAGCGGTGCGCATAGTGGTCGACCTCTCCAAAGGGCAATGGGTCGTTGAAACTAAATGCACCAGATGGACAAAATCAAACCAAATTTTCCTCACGTTTGACTTTTTGCCTACTACAGTAAAACGTGACATTTTGGAGCAACACCTGAAAGATGGTCTCGCCATATATGGCAAAATACAATCTTTCGAAATGCAACGTTTCATGCTGATGCCACACCTGTGCACCGGCAAAGCCATTACAATTCTGACCCCAACCGAGCAGATCATGAAGGACCTAACCCAGATCCCGCACTCCACCTTTATTGACATTGCAGGGCACACCACCCACCCATTCTGGGTAACTGTGGACAGCGCGCCCCCCATTTGCACCCACTGTGACACATTCGGCCATAAGGCGCACACATGCCCCATCAAAGAGGGCGTCACATTCCAAGAGCACCCCTTGGCGGCCATGGCCAGCGGAGAGGCGCACTACGAACCAACTGCAAGCACCAAGGAGGCTTTCCCATGGGGAGCACAAGGCTGCTAACTATTGGTAAAGCCCATCTCCCCGCAGGAGTGGAAGAAGGCCAAGCAGGCCTGTAGGACCGCGGCCAAGGAAGCGGCCAAGGCCACCACCACCATCCCACACTCACAACGCCAGGAGGACATGGAGACCTTCGCGGTGGAAGCAACTCGGGAATCCATCACCCAATCAGATTGGGAGGCCCATGCCGAATGGGCCACTCAATCTGAGGATCCGATGGGAGATTTGATCTCCCCCAATCGCTGCACCCAAGCCCTAGCTGAAACTGACTTGGGACCTATCCCAACCAAAAATTTTTTTTTGCCCCACTTGATGGTGCACCAAACTTATCCGCACCACAAAAAATTCGTCTGACGTCGGGAAAACAAAAAGCAAAGGCCAAAGCCAACGTGACTCTTTCCACAAAAATTAACAAAAACCCTGATAGCGTTGCTGCTAATACCCGCACTGCTGTGAAAGCCTGTGGGGACCTGGAAGAGGCTGGTGGGCCCGGGGGCCACCCCCTCACACCTAAGGTGCGATGGGGGAAACCTTCACTCTAGGGATGCTGAATATCGCTGGACTCAAGGACTCCCATCCCGGGCTAGGAAACTGAGTTTTTTACAAAACAATTTACCCGTGGATATCCTGGCCATCCAGGAGTCCCACTGTCCATGAGGTTCCGAGGAAGCTTGGAAAACAATGCTCCTACCATCCCTATCCTTTTGGTTGAAGCACTGTGGGGTGCTAATTTGGAAAAACAATTTTTTCAAATTTACATCTTCAGAAACATTCCTAAAGGGCCAAGTGCTCGTTGTCACCTTCTCATAGGCCGATGTTGCACATACAATCATCAACATTTACACCCCAAACAGTGCACATGAGCGTCGGGAATTTTTCTTGTTGGTCAAATCCCTCCCGCTACCCCCCAATTCTTTCCTAATTGGCGACATGAACTGTTGGCTAACCTCACCAGCGGACCGGTGGCCGCCCTCACCCCACGCCCCACAGGGTCATGTAGAACTATGCGTTCTAAAAGCCACCCTTGGGTTAATGGATGTGCTGCCATGACATGCCCCACTGCTCAAAAACATGACGCGTCCCCACGTCCACAACGGCCAATTAAGGTCCATGACCCACATTGACCTTATTCTAGTGC
Source organism: Massospora cicadina (assembly GCA_022478985.1). NCBI lineage: Eukaryota > Fungi > Entomophthoromycota > Entomophthoromycetes > Entomophthorales > Entomophthoraceae > Massospora > Massospora cicadina. Next base: position 289,092 of record JAKSZP010002644.1, on the reverse strand, counting down.
CGGCGAAATTCCAACCCCACATCTCCCACTTCAAAACAACGAAAATGGAATTCTCTGACCACTGACTGGTCTTGATAACATACCACTTACCCGTCACAGTTGCAAAGGCCCCACATTGGTGCAAAATCCGCCCCCCAGAGCTCGCGTCGCCAGGATTTTCCACATGGGTGGAAGAGGCAACTTTGGCAAAATCGTTTGTTGCACCATTTTGTGCGGACCCCATTTCCACATGGGCAACTTTCAAAGAAGACACCATCCGCCACTATCACCATCTCTCATCCAGACGCTCACGAGCCACATTGGCGGTTATATGGCGTGCACTGGCAGAATTGGCCCACTTGGAGTCCAACATTCCAGCCTCAGGATATAGCCCTGCATGGGGCCAGAAGTGGGTGGAGGCAGCCGCCCACCTCAACGCACTTGAAAGGCAACACAAACATCAGGTTTGTGTCCAATACAGGGCCACACGCATCACTAAAGGCGACAAGTGCACCGCATACTTCTTCAAAAAAATTTTTGCACCACACCAGAGCGTGGCCTGCACACAGGTGCGAAGATCGGATAATTCTATTGTGGACACACCAGCTGAAGTGGCAATCAAAATGCAAAGATATTACTCCAAGTTATACCGAGCTGAACCAATTCAGCCGGCTGAAATGGCGGAATTTCTCAACTGAGCTCATATCTGCACCATTTTCTTATACCCAGAAATAATGAATTTAATTACTCCAAACGAATTATGGACTACCATTTGCGGTGCGCCAAACTGAAAATGCCCAGGCCCAGATGGCATTCCATATGAGTTCTACAAAAAAATATTTTAAATATATATCCCCATTGCTGCTAGTCTCACTCAACCAAAGCCTGTTGGAAACGCGCCACCTACCAGGAGGACATTAGGCCTTTACGGTCACACTCTTCAAGAAAGGGGATAGGCTAGACTTAGCCAACTGGTGCCCCATTTCTCTAACAAACACAGACACCAAAATTTTAACCAAAATCATGGCTAACCATTTAGGGACTGTAGCATCTGCCACCATCTCCCCAGAACAATTTGGTTTCATCCCCAGAAGGTCGATTTGGGATAACGTGCACTCTGTGGCTAATGTGTGTCAGTCCACAGCCTCTGGGGCACTTGTATTCTTGGACCAACAAAAGGCCTATGATAGAGTAAACTGGGAATACCTTAGGGCCTGCATCCAACAATTCTGCCTACCTCCCCGCTTCGTTAACTGGGTGATGCTGCTCACGGAATCTGCAACAATGGCAGTGCGCGGCCCAGGTTTCCTAATGGAAGTAGTCCGTCCTCAAAGGGGCCTGCGACAAGGGGACCCCCTGAGCCCACTCTTATACAACTTCAGCCTTGACCCACTACTGCGAAATGTGAATGCCCAACTCACTGGGGTCCATGTGCCAGGCCAAACCCCAGTCAAGATGATGGAATTTGCAGATGATTGCGTGGTGGGGGTGTCTAATAACAAAGATGCACGCGCGCTTGAGGCCCTCATCCAGGAATATTCCTGGGTAAGCAACGCGGCACTGAACGCCTCCAAAACCAAAATCATCCTCCTTGGTCGGTTTCAGAACTGCTGGGCCCCAGCAAGTAGTTCCCAACCCGGCCCATCTGCTCGCCCACGTCCACGCCATACTAACTCAAAACACACCGCTCCACTGGTGCTCCCCTTTGTGCCACGACCTACCATAGGACCGGTACGCCATCTGGGCGTGTGGTTGGAGGCAGGTGGATACGCGTCAGCAGTAATGGAGTGCCATATACTGGACAACGTGATGAAGCGAATCGCCTCTCTCAGAGCCCACTTTACTACCCTCACTGGCAGGGTTGTTCTTGCCAACTCTATGCTCCTATCCAAAGTCTGGTTTGGAGCCCACGCCATCCCCTTCTCCCCAAGCTTCTTCAAATCCCTGTATGCTTTGCTACAAGGATGGCTTTGGTCAGGCCGCCCTCCACCAGTACGGCTAGAGGTCATGTTTGGCCCTCATCATCATGGTGGCATGGGCCTACTTGACTTCAAAGCCCATGCCGCCAAGATCCTGGGCACCTGGATTGCGGCCGTCACTGCTCCTACACTCCCATCCCAACACTGGTCCCGCGCGGCCTGCTCCAACTTCTCCCGAGCCTTGGGCCTCAACAATCCATCAAACCCTCACTCCCTGATGAAATACCTCGCATCACACACATCAGCCACAGGTCCTCACGGGACCAAAACCCACTACAAACGAATCCTACTCTCCATGCGAAGCGCAGAGTGGAGAATTTGTATTAGTGGACATACAACCCAAAGAGGCCGCCCCTCTCCTCAGTTCACACAAGAGGTATAGGGGCTACCCATCCATGATGGCGTGATCCCCTTTCGACCCCAAGTCCTATCCAGGGTGGACTACCTGGACATGATGGACATCCCTTATTCCACTGAGACCCAAAAGACTATCTGGAAATATGCACACCATCCTCTGTTGCAGCCTCAAGTCCGCTCCCATGTGTGGCGCTGCCTAAGGTGGGTGTATCGCACAGCTGAGCGCTCTAATGCTTTACACTCATATTGTGTCGTGTGTGGCCAGTATGGAAGCTGTTTCACCGCCTGGAGAAGTGCCCCACCTCTAAAGTAATATGGCGAGAAGTCCAACGTCTGCTAGGCCAGGATCAAACACATCCCTTCAGTCTGTCAAGAGATATGTTTGCTTCATCAATGGCCTCCCCCTCCCACTCTCCCTCCGTGCTCTGGTGGTTGCAATCGCCATGTGAACTATCCACACGATTGTCTTGGATGCCATCGCTGGATCCATCCCCACCCTCCCTGAAGCTGTCCACAGATTCCGGTCTCATTTGGTGGATCACTTTCAATCGTGGATGTTTGGATATCTCCCACCACATCGCCAACAGCTAGTCTCCTCCTGGTTCCCAGTCTGGTTCATCAAATCAGACCCCTTCCTCCACACGTGCTCAATAGTGGCTACGTCCCCTACACACGTTCCCTCCCCTTCCCATAAGTGGCGTTCCCGCTGGCAGCAAGAGATAGCATCGCTTCTCTGGGGTGCCTCCCCTGGTACTAAGTTTTGTCTCATCTGAGTCATATTCGGAAGTGTCCGTCCCATGGTCGGCCTTCCCCGCAATAAATTCGCAAATTAAGCATGTTTCATTTCAAAAACTCTAAAAACCAACTGTTTCCTCTAACTCAATTTTACAATTACCCACTGTCACTGATATCTTGGCCCTAACAGGGGTTGGTCAAGCTGAAGCTCTACAACCTATATTAGTTTAACAGACCTTTATTCACAGCTATTATATTTTTTATCCGCATCCTTCCCTTATTATACTGGACTCTTAGCTCAGGCATAGCAAGTTCACGAGTTGCTATGCTAGACTGGGTTAAAGATATTCCAGTCCATGACACCATGGTTGATATATCCAAACGTAAAGGCCTTCTGGGATATCAATGTTAGTCCCATCAGGACGATTACTTGTTCTCCAGATGGTATAGTGATGGTCTGATTTGATCAAAGTGGAATGCCATTTGACTCATCAATCTGAGTGGGAAGTGGTTTTATCTTTGACCAAGCTTTGGAATAATCAATTGGAATGACTCCATCTTTGTAGGCCAGATTTCTGAATATGCTGGGTTTCTTTTTCTCAACTGCCTTATCACAGTTATAGTAAAGTGGAATAGTCTGGCCAAGAATGGTAAGTGTATCATTATTATGATTGGTAACAACTCAATATTTTCTTAGGAAAGCAGTCTCAATTAGGATATCATAGTTTATATTTGGCAACACTATGATAGGTGCCATTACTACAATGGATCCAAATCTGAGTGGTAGGGTACTGTAGGCGCCCAGCGATTTGGTTGTATGCGCTCCAGCGGTTCCATATTCCTGACAGTGGGCAACATTGGGCGCAATTTTCAGTTTTTTAACCAATTTTGTACTGACTATATTGATAGGAGCACCACTATCAACAATGGCCTGAACTTGCACCTTGTTCACTGCTATAAGTACCACATAAGTACATTCAGGTGTAGTTTTCAGAGGTATTTATTGTGTGAATGCTGTGGGTTGACCTGGGATGATTCACATTAAGGTGTCAAATTCAGGCTTGAGCAAATATCTGGGAAGTTATCTGCTAAGGTCTTCATGGGAATAGCTATTCTACCACTAGAAACGTTGTTAAGCTTAGGTAAATTGGTTGAACATCTGGGTTGTAGATCCAAACCCTGATCAATAATTTTCTTCACGTAAGGTTTTGATACCTCTGCTCAGGCTTCTTTGGTTATTTTCAAAGGTTTAGTTGCTTTTGCGGTGGCCCAAGTAGTGACCATCATGACATTATTAGCACCAATATGGTTGAGGTTATTTTCAGCAACATCTTTAGCCCTAAAGAGCTCATCAGGGTCAGGTGGAATGGTTTGAAAATTGGTGGAGTTAGAGCATTCCGCCTCTACTCCACCTGCTCTTTTCCCGCCTCACTGTCACTGTTAATTTCTAGAGCAAAGTTGACCCCAGGCTTTTTGTTGGACCTTCTGTAGCATTGGCTACCAAAGTGCACTATTTGACCACATTTGTAGCATGTAATCGGCCCTGTTTGCTGTTTTTGCTCAAATTTTTGGTTCATATTTTGGAAATTTTTCCCCTTGTCAGACATCGTGTTGTTTTTTGGGCCCAAAAATTGAGATTTTTGCTGATCTTTGGCCCGATTAGGTGTGTTGAAATTATGGGAACAGCTTCTCAAGTAATTGGTGAGCTCTTGGATTTCCAAGCTTCCATTGAATGCAAGCAACATGACATTGTGCAGTTCATGGAAGGGCATAATCGCATGCTCCAATGCAATCTTGGCGTCAAACTTATCTATTGCATTGCACCCACGCAGAACTTGTGCCTCATGGAAGAATCTATCCAAAAAGTCCTTAATAGTCTCATTCTGTTTGAATTCGATATTAAGAAGCTCTCTTTTTCAGGTTTCTAGTTTCTCAGGCCCTCCAAACTGTTTGGTTATTGCAATTTTGGCATCCATATAGGACCAATCGTCACCCAAATAGGGCATAACGAGGTCACAGCTATGGGCATCGAGTGAGTTAATCAGTGCCAATCCTTTAGCATGGTCTGATGCTCCTCTCATTGCTTTTTCAAATAACTTGAGGAAAGAGTGAACGTTTCCATCCTTATCAAACTTTAGTAAATTCAATGGTTTGAAGTCATCTCGCCCTGTTTCAGCCACAGGGGTTGTACTTCTTCTTGAGCATCTTGGTGTATCATCGCTCATAATTGGCCTCTTTCCCATTGGGAGGGGTCTGGAGTTGAGATTGCTGCCAGTACTCTAGGCATAGAACAGATGTTTGAGATATCAGTTTCTGCATTGGTGTCAATTTCTTATGATTTGGTTTCATTATATAGCTCTGAACTACTGGATTCTGATGCCTGAATTTGGCCCTTAGTTTTTATAAACTGTTTTTTGGTTGAATGGACAAAGCTTTTTCCTACTTTTCATTTGTAAAAGCTGGGTGAGCATCAGCTGCTTTGTTTTTTGAGGTTGTCAAGCTTTTCTTTGAATAAAGCTTGATTAGACGCTATGCTCTTAATGTCTTTGCCCATACTATATACTCATGAAACTGTAGTTGAAAATTGCATCTGAGTTCCCAGATTTCCTGAGTAATTTCATTGTTTATGGCCTGCAATTTCGACACAACCGTCCAAATTTTTGAAAATTCCTTGTTGTTCAAGGCATCATCCTCATCCCTATTCAAGACAACTGGTTTTGCTGCATGAGCTCCCCCCACGTTGACAAGATTATGGGTGTAGGAGGTACCAGCTGCGGAGCCTTGATGACTGGGAAAATAATCCAAGATGCCCTTGACTATAGTTTCCATCTTGATGTCGCTGTTACATCTGGCCGATTCTGTCAGGAATTGTTTACTAGAATTCTTATTGGAGAGTGTCACCGGTTTTGAGTGAGCACCAGTTGTCAAAATTCAAAAATTGATCGCTTGGAAATTTTTATCCTGCACATCTATTTGGGCCAAAGGTCCGATGGTTGATCCTTTATAGCGCCTGTAATTTATGGAATTTAGACTGGTTAACAACTCACTAGGCCTATTAAATTCGCCTCAACTTTTTTGGCCGATTTTGGGCATAATTTTCACTTCAGTTTTGGGAACTTCTTCCAAGACAGGCTTCAATACAAACTGGGAATTTGATCCTTACAGCTTGTTAACACTTTCTCCAAAGAAAGGATTCAATGAGAAAATTAGGAAAGTGATAAAATAAATATAACTTTTTTCTAAGCTATTTATTAGATATTGGTCAATAGGCCAGGCGCCAGTATTTATACCTCTAGGGCATCTCCTGGCCACATTCCAGCACAAAATTTCAACATCTATTTTGCCACTCAGCTCATCCTACAACTGAAACCTTTTCTTAGGCTCACTGGTGGCAAAATACTCTTGAAATTGGGAGAATTTCAGGTACAAAAATTGCGATAAAAGCATGCAAAGTTGTCATAAGATCTTTAGGATTTCAGTTTCGTCATACTGCTGACAAAACACACCTTCTGTGAAATTTTGGCCTCAATTGAAGAAGATTATGCACCCCTAATCAGGATGTCAGCAGGCCTCTTCCTCAATAGCACTAAGTAACCCCTTTTGGGCAGTCCACGTAAGTGATATCATGCCAAATACGCGTATCAACATACAAATTTCGCCAATAGGTGGGAAATTGATTACGTTTTTCGTTCATCTGAAGTCCATGGAAATTTTAGACATTAACTTTGGGTCATCCAAAATTATTTTATATAAAAATGAATTGATTGTGTTTTGATAATTGGGACCAATTGCCAAGATTTAATGCATCAGAATTGGCCATAATATGTAAGCACATTCAGTCCAAGCGCCTGATAATTTAATCAATTAAATTGTCATTGAGATAATTGGCCTGAATTGTATAATTGCAATAGGTGTTCGCTCAAGCGTTGAAAGGATAGTTGGCTCAATTTGATGTTTGTCGAAGGTTTATTTTTAAGTCAATCACCAGAATTTGACAATAGGGATGTCAGCATAGAGCGCCTCATCTTTCATGCTGAAGGCCCTTTTTTGCCTCCTCAGAAAGTCATTTCCAGCATGTCTTAATGCTGCGTCAGAAGCCATAGCAGTAGGTATATTGTGGTTGAGGATTCTTCTGGTTTTTGACCACATGAACCTAAAAAGTTGGAGGAACCTGAAGAGGTAGCCTTGGCGTGCAGGGTCAACGCATGGATCAGTTTTTACCTTCCTTGATTACTCAAAGCATGTAAAACAGTTCTTCTGGCCAATCATATGCATTTGAATCTTGGGGTAGGATCCAATGTGGAGATGACAGCAGTAATGGCTTTATCCAAGGTAATATAATTGGTAGTAACCAAGGGTTGCGCATGGGCATAAAAACAGCTGCTGAACTCCATGAGGCTCACTCTTTATTCAGGAGGATACCCATAAATGCTTTTTTTGATTGGCCAGGGTTTAATTGCTTCCAAATCTTTTGTATTAAGGATGACTGTACTGTTCTCAGGTGTTGCATTCTTTCAAGTGGGGCGTCATGATCTCCCAAGCAGTTCTGTTAAGGCAGGGGTGGATATGCTTCACTATCTGCCAGCAGTGGCCTTTTCTATGGAACTCTTGTAGGCATACAGGAAAGAGGCGATGCTTTCCGGGCCAGTGGGGAACCTTATTTTATCTAGTTTTAAAGTTAGTTACAAGAGGAGTGGAGAGGGTGTTAACGCCAGTAAGTAATACAGGCTTGGAGATCTTGGTTTTCGTGTATTCCTGGGGGAACGGCTTATTCAACCATTGTCTTTGGCCCTCTAGGTCCTCTTGGTTCTTGTCCCAGTTATGGTTGAGGAAAGTAAATGAAAGCCTTATGGGCAACATGCTCTATTATGGCTTAATTATCGGCTCTCTGAAGGAAAAAGTGGCTCTCAAGGGTGGTCAAATGGGTCTCAAACCCTCAACAGGTTTGTTCAATCTGAGATATGCGGCTATTGGCAAGCTTGGTGAAGGTGCTAAAATTATTCATTTCATCTGACAATGCCTCAATAGAGACCCTAAGGTCAAGGGGGACTCCATATACTCAGAGTTTTCATCCCATCGAAATTTTAACCAGATGGATTCCTCCAATGATTTAACGAGATTTGGGATGAGATAGACCAATCTCGGCGGAATGGCTTATTGACTAAATTTTGTATGGTAAAAGCTTGTGTGGTGAGTTGCTCCACAAATTGGGTTGAGCTGAATCTATGAATTCCAATGAGTTTGGAAGTTATTATTGAGCGGAGCCAATTGCTGGCACAAATTGGTATAAGGATCACCAGCAACTAATAGCCAAAGATTATTCATTTGGTTTATTTAAGTAAATTTCAGCTAAACCTGACTATTTTGAGTTTAAGGCAGCTGAGGTTGTTTCCAGCGCCTCATTTATAATAATCAATTATTGCCCAAGTAAGGCAATCTAAGTGATTGACTACATCAAGTTGAAGTGTTTTTAAGCAAGAAGCTGAGATGTCTTGAGTTACTAGAGCAACCAAAGCTGTTTATGAGCAATATTAAGCCAAATTCACATTTGATATGTATTTATATAGTAATTTATATGGTTCACAGTGACTCAAGGCCAAGGATGAGGCAAACCTAATTATTTCAGATATTGAGAAGGATGGGGCGAGAGGGTTGACACCAGGGAAGAGAGTAGCGCACCAGAAAGCCGAGAAGAATGGTCAGCTGGAAGGTCCAGTGACGAGCTGATAGGTTGGCAGTGGGCACAGTAGTCCTTTTGTAAATACTATAAATACCTGGCACTTCCCCTTCAAAACACATCTCACTTTGCCTAATCTACCTTTTTAATTTTAATTTTATATTTATTTCGTTGGTTGAAGGTTAGTCTAAGGGATCACCAAATGGTGCATGTGACATGCAAAGGGGTCAGCTGGCACTGCTGGACCCATGTCTAAGGCAAAATGGCAAGGGCCAACCAGTCTTCATACTGATTTGTCTGTCAACTAGCAGATCCCACTATCACCGGAAAAGCGATTTTCCAACAGTGGTGCTCATTACAGGGGTTCTTCTGGTTGGTGCCAGAGTAACCGCAGGCTGGTGAGGAGGTGGTGGGGATGTGCCACTATGGTTAGGTTCTTGCAATTGTTGGTGGTGGGGAGGAACAAGCCCTGGATGCATGCCTCACACGCCAAGGCTGGAATTAGAAGGAACACCATCTAGCTAAGTGGGGGGAAATATTGAAATTCTTTTCACCAGGATGAATTCCTACAATGATTTGATGAGATTTCAGATGGAATAGGCCAATCTCAACAGACTGGCTTATTGACTGAATTTTTTATAATTTGATGATTGCGTGGTGAGTTGCTCCCCAAATTAGGTGGAGCTGAATCTATGCATTCCTTTGAGTTTGGAAGTTAGGATCAAGCGGAGCCAATTGCTGGCCTGAATTGGTTTAATTTTTACTGGCGACTAGTAGCCTAGAATGATCCATTTGGTTTATTTAAGTAAATGTCAGCGGATTCTGACTATTTTGAGTTTGAGGCAGATGAAGTTGTTTCTGGTGCCTCATTTATAATAGTCAATTATTGCTCAAGAAAGGCAATCTGAACAATTGACTAGATGAGTTGAAGCATATTTTTACTGAAGATGAGATGTCCCAAGTTACCCAAGCGACTAAAGCTATTTCCAGCGCATTATTATCAATTCAAATTAACATTCAAAAGCTTATTTGTATAGTAATCTATAGGGATTACTGGCGACTCAAGGCCAAAGATGATCCAAATCTAATAAATTCAGACATTGGGAAGGATGGGGAAGGATTTCAACGTCAGGGAAGAGAGTAGCACAGCAGAAGGATGAGAAAAATGGTTGGCTTGAAGGTTCAGCGAAGAGCGGATAGGTCAGATGTGGGCGCAGTAGACTTTTTGTTAATAGCATAAATACATGGCGCTTTCTTCTCAACAAACATCTCCCTTTTCCTAATCTACCTTTTGATTTAAGTTTATATTATTTTGTTGGTTGGAGTTAAGCTAGGGGATCCCTGAATGGTGCGGGTGACATGCCAAAGGGTCAGCGGTGCTGGTGTCCTGTGCCTAAGGAAAAATGGCAAGGGCCAACCAATCTTCATAATGGCTTGCCTGCCAATCATAAGAGCCACTGTCACCGGAAAAGCGATATTTCAACACATCCATGGGCTACATTCCAGATTTGATTATGCAAGGCTGCTTAGGCTGCCAAAGCATCCTTTTTTCAAGTGTCGTCAGGGTCTCCAGGGGTAGATGCCACAGGGATAGAGGGCCCTCAAGGCCCTTCAGGTCCTTCACTCCTGGAGATGTAGTCATGAGAGGCAAGCTCATGATAGTGTTGTTGCAGGGTCCATACCAGATCTTCAACTTGGTAGAGGCGCTGGTTCTAAGCAGCCTGAAGGAAGGTGGTTATTATGATGCAGTTGGTCGTTGAGGTAACCAGAAATCCCATTATCCAACACCATGATCTGGCCTTAGGCTTTGGTGATTAAATATCAGTTATCAATAGGGGCCTCTCAGTTGTTGTGGACATATGAGGAGGCTGCGTTGTAAAATTGTTAATATGGGAGTTTAAGGTTTTGGTGAGTCCCAGTTGTTGGGAGACTTCATGTTGTTGCAACCTGAATAACTGGATGAGGTGATGAATAATAGGGTGAACAAAATTCTTAAGGTAGCGCTCAGTCCCCAGTATCAGTTCTCCTGCTGGTAGCTGGGCCAAAATATAAAGATCCCACATGGTAGAGGGCACTGAAGGGATGCAGTTTCAGACAATTGACCTCCAAGCTTAAAGAAAAGAATTTTGGGTCAAAATAGGCTGAAAGTAAGAAATGTCAGACATTTTTAAGTTTGCAATAATGATAAGATCGTTTTTATTTAATAATAATGATATTTTTTTAGTACTAGATGGTCCCAACCAATAATAATGATATTTTTTAGTACTAGATGGTCCCAACCCAAGGGGGATTCATCGATGTCCAATAATAATGATATTATCATCTAAAAAGACCTTGGCTGATCTTGATGGAACCTGCGAATTGGGGTAACACTTCTATGAATACTAAACGGGAAATACCACTAAATCAGGGATTAAATTTCTCAGAGCATGTGGGGGACCCAGGGGAGTCCATTAGAGGTTCCTCCCTTGGACACATCTAATTCAAAGCCAACACCTAAGCAGGGACTACCTCCTTTTATGGGCTTGGTGGGGTCCCCAAGATTCAATAACTTTCTCTAATGAGGATTGACTCAAAATAAATTAAATTGTTACCCCATGATAATTCTTGCTTAGAAATAACTCACTATCCACCGTTAGTCCAAAATGAATTGAGTTTTCTGATCATTAGGTTGTAACATTACATATTTCCTAATTTGGACCATACTAAGCTATTCTGAACTTATCATTTGAATTTACTTTGACCCACAATACAGATTAAATACCAAAAGGTAAGTTATTGAGAGGGATTGTTTTTATTACTCGGCGCCAACACTAATAAAACCATAAAAACCCCAGTTTTTTTGTTTATTATTGTTTTTACTCTTATTATAAAAAACCCTTTTGTGAAATCCAGCAGGCATCAGAACCAGCGAGACAAAAAATATCTGTATTCCCACACGCAGGAGCAGCTGGAGTGGGAACATATGGAGTAAATGCCATCTATTAACTGTTAAACAATGTCATTAAGGTTCTCAAATAGGAAGTTGATGCTGATTTCCATCAACTGAGGGCAGAAGAACCTAATGGGCCCAAAATTCTAAACTTTCAGGCTGTATTGGAAGCACTTCATGTCACAAGGTACTAATCCATTGAGCAACGATTATGCATTGATCAGCAGATTGATCTTTATGAATGATAGTATTATCCATTATCCATAATACACATTACAGCTTAGGATATCTCAGAGCCCCCTGTAGTGAGCAACACTTATCTCAGTGCAACATTTCAATTGTTTGTCACAAAGTCCAAAAATATGCTTGAAGCTGAAAAATTAGTGGAGAGATTAAAAAATAAAGATGGAAAGATTATAGACTATTTATTGTGTTAGAAAGTGTCAATATTTATAGGATGTGTGGGGACATGGCTTCAGGGACCTTCACGGCCCCATAGGATCAAAATCATTTATTTGCACTAAGATTAACCTCATGGATGGCGCTCTCATTGTATTGTGTCGTCCTCATGACCTCAGTAGTGGGGGTGGCGCCTCTTGTGATTTAGGAAGTGGGGATGGGATTTCTGAAGGTGATTTCAACAATTCTCATACATATGATGCTTAGTGATTAAATATGATTTTTATGCCAACAAGATAAGGTTATTTTCACGCTGGTCTGAGAGTCAATCTTTTGAGGCATAATTCAGGAGCAGAGATAACAGCTTTCTTGTAATCTTAAATCCTGAAAATGTCTTAGGGAAATTTATCAAGTTTTGATCTCATATTCTTGGATAACACCATTTTACAACTATTCTCCTACTTGGAAAACATAAGAGATTGAAGAATTGCATAAAAACAGTGAACAAAGTTCTGGGTATTTTGTCCTGATGCCTTAGTGCTTTTATATAAAAAAAGATTTGCATAATAGTTTTTTGGCATACCCCTTGATGGGGTCCTTTAGTGTAAATTTATCCAATGACTTTTCTCTTTAATTTTGGAAATACCTTATCAGATATTAGGAAATCAACATTATGGGTAGAATATCTTATAATTGTCTCCCATGAGAGAATTGATGCCTAGATTCATATGGGGTAAAGAAGTCACATTAATTGACCATAAAGAGAAAATTTAATAGCCAGTAAGGCTCAAATTGATACTAGGAAAATTCCTTTAGGCCAATTTTAGCCCAAAAATACCCTTATTATGATTTACTGCTTAATCAAAATAAAAAATCTAAGAAAAATTCAGGTGACCATCAAAATATGTGGCACTTGAGGCAGTAAATCAAGATGTATTTGAAAAAGGTTAAAAATCAAAAATCTGTTTAACTATTGACCTAAGTGATACCAAGTCTCATCCAACTTGGTATATAACACATACCTTTTCTCCCTATCAAAAATATGTTAAAAAGCATTTTACAATCTGGATGCATCGCCTAACCAAGAGTATTTTGGATTTCCTCTTCCATCAATATTAATTAATTCTTTTTCTTATAGGGTTGATATTGTCAGATGTAACGTACAAAACCCCTATTTTATACTAGAAGAATCCCTCATTCTATATATCTCTTTTTGGTACTTGACTTTAATATGTCCTTTTGCTGTAATTACCATAGAATGGATACTCTAGCTGACAGGACCAAAGCGTGTCTTAGAACCCCCAAATATAAATAATATACTTGTCATGAGTCTTAGATTGCTTTAAGTATTGGCTGTTGGGATTTCTGGGCACAGCACCATTGTGCCACAAAACAGAAACCCAATAGAACCTTACATATGTATTCTAGTTTAGTGGTCCTACCAAATCCGCGGTTATCACATCGAAGAACGCATTCCCCCACATAAGAATGAGGTAAGTAGTGTCAAAATCTAGTTGTTGAACTCCCTACATCTTAATTACAGGGTAGAGCATTAGTGGGCTTCAGTATGGAGCTTATTAAGCATACATGCGAGTTTTTTAAGATATTAATTAGGCTCATGTTATCTCCATAGACGCAAAATAAAAAAGGGCAGTATAGGCTGTCTCAAGTTCAATAGTTGGAATGGAAATTACCGTATTATCAGGTGAAATGTAATGGTATACGCAGAGACATGGAGTGTAAGATGATGTCCCAAATAATGAGCTGCGCAATGCCAACTTTTAAAAGATGTCAACTAGCGTATAGTTTGTACGCTCCACAATGTCATTGGTATTAGTTTAATAAGGCGTCAACAGAACCCCTCAAACCACCAATAAAAAGTTGAGTTTTGGAATTAACTGAGAGTTAAAATTGGTACCATATTCATCAAGATAAATGAGGGCACCCAAGTCTGTAGTTAAGCTCTCTAATATAAATTTGGTGCTCAGAGCAGCCCTTAACTCCTTAATAAGTTTTTGCCTCCAATTATTTTATAAGGTGGTTGATGGTTGCCATGATATACTTAAACTGGCTATCACTAACAGGAAACAGCCTATGACGTCAATTATATATGGAGTGAAAAACGAATATTGGTTTAAATAAATGGTATGATGTGCTATTTTATTTTATCTTCCACTTGACATTCTTTACTGAAGCCAATTGACTTGTGAACATTAAAGTGCATGATTTAAAGTGTATTAAAGTTTCATATGACATATATTTATAAGCACTATACCCCATGACCTTGTGGGCCCAATAATTGAGTCCATTTGTTTCTTTGGTCACACTATCAAAATATTTCTGATCTTATATTACGTCAAAGTGACTCCTGTGTCTAACGACAGAGCATTACATTGGTCAGCTCATAGTGCATTGCACATCCTCTGGTTCATTGATGTACAGTTGTATCGTTGGTTTTAATTTTATTATAGATTATCCGCCATGTCAGTAGTAAGTGCTACATTAGAAGTCAGGATAGACCTTTGTCATTCTGGTGCTAGATAAAGATTAATATGTAATTTATTATTGTAGTCCTGTAGGTTTAATGACCAATGGGCTAATTGTCCAAATGGTTTGTTGAAATTCTGATACCATCTGAGGGAATAGTGATTAGTTACCACTGTGAAGTGCACCCCATTGGTGTAGATTATAAACTGTTTGCATGTTCAGATTACTTCTTTGCACTCTTTTTTGTTATATAGTTCTTATTGTGTACGTCTAGAATTTGACTACAGTAGACAATAGGCAATTTACCCCATCCTCATTATCATGCCAAGAGAGATCAGTCCCTGGAAGTAAGGGATCCATCCATTTGATCCTTATCTGGTCTACCAAAATTGGGTACTTTACTGGTGCAGAGTCAAGGAAAGTTACAGTTTGTCAAAATATAGTTGACATTTATTGTCCACTCAATTAGAGCCCATTCATCAAAAGATATAACAATGGGTATCCTATTTTGCTGATATATTTAATAAACCACCAGTGGTAACTAACCAAAACTAAGAAGACTTTGACGTCCCTCTTATTAGCTGATCGCTCCATCTTCTCAATGGCCTCTACCTTAGATAGCTGAGGCCATAAGCTCTGCTTATTGATAATACATCCCAGATATTCATGTTGTTCCTAAAGAAGGTGCATTTTATTGGTTTGATATTATAATAAAACACCAGCAAGCTGGCAGAACGCTTCTTCAGATGCTTTAGGCTTCGTTGAGATATCTCTAACATTTATTTCACTAAGTTTTTTAAAACACAAGAGACTTTAGATCACCTAGTATGATGTCCATATCCTACTGGAAGGTAGCGGGAGCGTTGCACAGCCTCTATGGCATCCAAGTGGGTAGGTATAAACCCTGAATTATTATAATAGCGCACTTCACCTACACTTCTTTTGCCAACTTAATCTATCAGTACTGATAGAATAAGTCTATAGTTGGTAATATTTATACTCTGGACAATTAATCAATTGCATCATCAATTAGTTTTAAAGGGTAAAAATAGTTTCTACCATATTTTAAAGTTTCCAATAGTCAATAACCACCTGACCGGAGCCATCATTATTTATCTTTACAATCAAAATGGGTGATGTCCATGGGCTCTTAAGTGAAATAAGATTCCCCACTTGAAAATCCAATAGATCTTGTCATAGAAAAATTTGTCTGAAACTTTGGACTAATTAACAAGATAGAGGTAGATCCAAAAATTGCTTTTGGTGTCAATTTGATGGAGCACATCCTGTGCACACCAAAAAATAAAACCATCTCTAAAATTTTGTCTTGAATTCTTCAGATAGAGTTATTGCTTTGTCTCTTTATTTCATAAGTCCATATATGCTCTCTTGATTTATTAATCAATAGACAGCTTTGTAGTTCTCATACTCTAGCCCAAACTCTTCCAAGGTTTCAAAAAATCTATTTTCATTACTTCTTTTGCTGGTAAGATAAGCACAAAGGAGATGTTTTAATGTTGCATTATTTGAATTGCGTAAGACTTAGATCAGCAGCAGTACATTGACTTCTCAATAATCTGGTATAATGAGCCCCTATGCAGTATTAGCTCTTTGCATGACTTAGGGAATGGCGTCAGTACTTGTTGTATAACCCTGAGGGTATTAACTTATATTACTTGTTAAGTATGACATGGTGGCCAGCTATATAGTTAGATCATGTCTGGCCCTCACCAGTATGCATTCATACTTAAACATCTAGTGTGGTAGATTTCTGTTCTGACCACGTCCCTTTTGGTACCCAATGGGTAATAACACATCCTTAGAAAGCTAGATTGACAATTAATGGAGCTTAAGCTTGACCAGTTGGCTCCTTTTTATAATACATAGGAATTCACTTTCTACTGATTGCTAACGTGTTCTCCTAAAAATCATTCTTAGCTCCATAAGTATTAAAAAGGAGTACAAAGAGAATATTAAAATGTCAATTGGGTAGAACGATTGTAAGAGAAAACAGTTTAAAATAGCTGAACCTTAGCAGCAACATTCTTTAAGCCCTAGCAAAGTAGTTGAGTTGAGCCCCTCAGCTCTGTTTTTCTTGTGGTGATTGAAATTTAGAAATAACCCAATTTCTTTAATGTTTGGTCAAAACTATGTTGATTAGTGCTCCGCTGTCTACTATGACCCTATATCTATTTTTTGACCATGTTGATGTCAACTTATTTACACTCAGAATAGTAGTCACCGGTTGGGTTTAATTAATGATTTTAAGTTTGTCAGTCTGACAATATAGGTTTTAGCTCTTTACAGATTTGTGGACTGAACTTCTTCATCTCCCCTATAGTTGTGGCCTCACTAACTCCTTCTAAGTTCAGCTTATTAACGGAGTTTACAGAAAGTATGTGTTGCTCCAATTGATGGATGTAAATTCTTAAACCATTTTCATCTCCTGTTCAGTATTCATTAGTTTTTATGAGTGGGTAGTCACAATCAATATCATTGTCACAGCTAGTGACATTATATCTGAGGAAGACCTCCTTTCCAAGGTTAAGCATATAAAGCCATTTGAAGTAAGGACAGTACCTTTGAGAGACACTAGTGATCTCTTTAAAGTAATTGATTTTACTTGGGTTCTTGTTTTGCCAGTAAGGCCTGAAGCTAATGGTATAAAACGGCTGAAAATCAGTCTAGAATTGGGTAAAAATCAGAAAATCACTAGATATGAGGTAACCAAATTTTGTGTGTCCAAAGAATTTGATATGTTAATGCCAGGATTTGCCCTTTACTGGGTGAATCCACTGCTAAAGGTCTTGACTCACAAATATTAAATTATTAGCAAATGCTGAATTGGGCTCCTCATTAACTTGAGTTGAGCCACTTCATTGTGTTGGGATCATCCCCAATAAACTTCATTGTTATTTTAAGTATACAAAATGCCCTAGAATTATTGGGGATCATCCCCAATAATAATTACTAATGTTTAAGGCGGATTAATGGTCATTAAAATAACAGGAATTGATACCATTAGAAATCCTTGTTTTATAATTACTGGTGACTAATGCTAAGAATAATCGGTTTTTAAGTACTATTACTATTTTATTGACTAATGGTAACTGCTTTACTTTCCAATTACTATCATTTTTAGTAATACAAAGAATTCAAACAGTACAATTTAGTAATCAATACCAGGTAAGATGAGCATGAGTAGTAAAGTAAAGAATCAAGCGAACATGGTAAAGGGCAGCAGACCTGGACCTGCACTGCCCAAAGATGCCAAGCGCACAGGAACAAATGAAAATATCAGCAAAAACAAAAAACCTGAGGTGGTGCACCCTGCAGGTTTCATAAATTTTTTGGTAAAATACTGCAGTTACATGGAAGTATCCCACTCACAACTACTTTCATTGGTGGAACATGGGATATGAGTTTTTCTGGGTGTAGAAACACCGACAATGTGGGAAAAGTATGGCGAAGTTCAACTTAAAATGTTCCACATGTGGTGTACTTAACAACCCATACTACCTGCAAAGGTTGGGTAGACCTTAGATTCAAAACTGCAGAAGAAGCAAATGAAGCAGCAAAGGTCAGAGTAGTACTTGACCTTCCCAATGGTCAGCATTTGGTATCAACCAAATGCACATGTTAGACATAATTCAAAGATATTTTTAAAATTTTTGATTACCTTCTGACTACACTGGCGCGCACAGTAGTTAAATGATATCTCTGAGAAGGCTTGGAAGCCTATGGAGAAGTTAAACAATTTGAATACAAAGATTCCAGATGATTCTGACCCTTAGCACTGGGAAGGCAATCACAATTATTTCCCAAAACCAGGAGGTAGTAAAGAATCAAAAAAATCACCCACATAGCATCCTTCACTATTCATGGTAAAAAAATCTCAACTATTCTATGCAACAGTAGAGAGCGCACCCCCATATGCAACCACTGCCAGGCCTTTAAGCACAAGAATCATGCTTGCCCTATAAAAGAAGGCCTGAGTGAAATAAAATTCTGTGAGGAAGAAATGGGCGAAGATGACTCAGAGTACGCCAAAATCACAGATACCACACAAGCATTCAACGGGGGAGAACATGAACAATATAAAATAATTGACCCAATTTTAAAAATCTCATAACAAAACTAGATCAACTCACACCGCGGAGACCAGCCCTTATAGTGTGGAGGGATCCTCGCAAAGTGCAATTATTTACCATCAAATGATTGGGTAAAATATATCAAAATCCTACCTCACAAATCTAAACTGCCTGTCATCGCCCTCCATCAGCTGATTCACAGAACAAGGCAAGTTTTAAAGAATTCAATAGGTCCACCGCCAATCTGACCTAATTTGGATTAACTAAGCAATCTGAACTTTGAGCCTCGACACTTTAAATTATTAAGTATCAATTTATTAAGAGGGCTAGTTTCTTATCCCCTATGAGAACTAATAAAAACTATAAAAGCCACAATTTACTTTTCTTTTTTTAGCACTAGTGGTGCCCAACCTCAAAAGGGGATCCGCCATGTATCTTTATTTGCAAATGAGCCAAATAAAAGATTAAGAGAAATAAAAAAATTCAAATATAGACCCAAAGTTATCAGCCTAGGAAGCCATATCATATTGTGAGGAAGTTTTTGGGAAACTTTTGTCCAGCACCGCTTAAGCTGGTGGAACATGGCGGACAACATAGGGATTGGGACATCAGTGACATAAGGCATAAGGAGGTATAATTGTGGGTTTTCTTCACTAATGAGGCCGTCAGTGTCCATCACCTTAACGTATTGAGCAAGTTGATGCTCAGTAAAAGTGATAAGAGCAGGCACACAAGTGAAAGACTTGGTGCGCTTGCAGGTTTAGGGATAATTGGAAACAAAGAGAGAGGTTTTTTCTGCATCAATGCAGGCATGGTCACTCTAAAAGCAAGCTCCTCAATTTCATTTCCGCATCCTCATCAAAATCATGGGGGAAATTTGGGATGGGTTACCCTCAACAAGGGGTTCCATCGCCCCATGAAGATGTTGGCTGAGGAGGGTGTTGGTGGGAGCAGCTTCTTCTTCTACCGCCTTTTTATTACTATTTATATATGCAGGGAAACCGTTTTTAGAGCGAAAACAGCAGGGACGTAAATTAGGATGATTTACAAAATATTCCTTAAAGGCAAAATCAAGCTTAACATTGTAAGGCTAATTCATATCATCAATCCATTTGAGCACTTCAAATAAATTTAAATTGGCTAGCTGGGCCAGCCACTGGGGCTGGTGCAGTGACGGATCCTGATTGGCTGCAAACAGTTGACCATGGCAGCTCAGCTGAAAATGTCTCAGCCATCAGCTCAGGATTCTGAAATTCTGACAAAGTTTAAAAAATTTAATTTTTGATTGGATTCTGCTTTGGAAGAAGCACCAGAATTAATTGAGGTAGGGAGTGGGAGGATCATGCCCCACAAGAAAAATTTGGGTGAGGAAGCAGCCAGCCCAACACCAGATGGAGGGGTAGTTGAAGTGGTGGAGGTGGAAGCCATGGGGCACTTGCACTTTGAATAATCCAATTTTAAGCATAAGGGGAAAATTTCACGGCCATTTTTGACTTGCACCCAAAAAGGATTAGGTGCAAATCTGATCACTGTTTGGGGGGAATCATGAGGTGGGTGTCATTATGGAAAGGGCAGATCGTCGCAAAGGTGTGAGGCCTGCCAAATGACCTTCCCTGTTGGGAAACACAAACTTTAAGATGGGGTCTGCACCATAAATAGCCAAACACTCCATCAGTTTGTGGCAAAGACGTTTGGGGGAGAGAAATGATGGCAACCCAGCAAACTGGACCGTCAAAGTGGCATCATCTGGGAGCCATGTGCGAACAGTGGGAATTTGTATGTTTTTATATTTATTTGGCAGCTTAGATGCTGCCGCCGCATCATCCTTGAATCAAAATCCAAGGTCAAAATAGACCTTAAAAGGGAGAAAGTCAATATCTGGCAGGTTTGAAAACCACCATGTCATCTTGATAATGGCTGCGCTTGCATATGGAAAGGGTTCCTATATTTGACCTGGAGGCCAAAATGCAGGTTGCTCCAAGGAAACACCAAAGAGCTTTGGAGTACCGCCTGTGTGCTTATGAGATGGTGGGCTAAGTCCTGAGGTGGGATGTAACGCCCAGTGGCATTGGGAGGGCTAGCAGAGCCAGCCTGGATGTTCTTCAGTGGTGGCTGAAGGACGCCAGAAGGCGGTGCACCACCACACCAAGTTGGGGCAGCAGGCATTGATGGAATTGACAAACTATCTTCAATTGATTGATTTGAGTGGCTAATTTTTGTATTTTTTAAAAAATTTAAAAATTTGGCTTTACATTTAGTCTATTAAAGTAAAAAAGGTCCTTTTTTAGAAACCACAATTTTCCAGTTTTTAGAGTTTCTTTTTTTATTATCATCAGTGGTTTCAATCCCTCATTTGTCAGATTCAATTTTGATTTATTCTGATTTATTCGATTTATTTGAGGTATGCCAACCAGGGGACGGACAGTACCAATCACAACACTCAAAACGGCAAAACAAACTACTAACCAGGTGGGAAGCAGAAACTGCTTAACCCACCATGGCAGAGGGTGAGGAGGGGTCGGGGGGTTGGTTTTCAGAAAGACCCACCTTAATCAAGGGGCGTTAGTTACAGTACCAGATCAGAGCAGAGAGCCAGGGCGTTGGGGCATCTGCATAGTGGGGGCTGAGGTCAGCGTAGTAGGAGTTTTCCACTTCTGCATCAAGATAATGATGGGAAAGTGTTTCAACAAAAGCTGCGAGGAGAACTTCAGCTTCTTTGCAGGCTTCAGGAAGTTGGGTGAAAAGGGAGATACTGTGGCGGGTGATTTTGGCTAAGGGTTGAATGAAGCAAGCGTTGCGACATTCATAACAGCAATTTCAGCATCATCCAATAGTTTTGAGATGTCACTGCAGGGAGATTCAGGGAAGTTGGGGGGAAGAAGATGGTGGGAAGGCCATGAGGAGCTGAGCCACTGACTGGGCCACCGCGGTGCATAGTTTTGGGCAATGAGGAGAAACCACCGCAGCTAAGGCGAGCTGGTAGTCACTTTGGAGGGGGCTGTATTAAGTAGAGGAGCAAAATGGCGAGGGGTAGGGGTTTCATCGAAGTTGGGAAGGAAAAATTCTGCCCATCCCTCATTTGTTGGAATTTAGGCCTAAATAGCTCCAGTGAGCCTAACAAATCCTAAAGTACATAAAGTGGTTCTCACTACAGAGGACCCTGTATAACACCAAAATCCTGTTTTAAAAATGACAACTACCTCAGAACCAAGGCTAGCTCATTAGAGCAACAACTAGCCAGTGCTTTGTCTTGCCTCTAAAGGCTTTAGCAGCACTTCTTCAAGGCCTTTATAAGCCCTCCCCTAATATACTTTGTTGAGAAGTTGAAATGACTGGAAGATAAGCTATATATTCTGGCGGATTGGAAATTAGAGTCAAGGTGAGCCTCGAGATTGAGCAGAAAAGCTATATTGATATGAAGCAAATTGATCAAAGTATTAATGGTTCAGAAAATTGAGGGAACAGATAGGGGATCACTAAGCAGAGGATGAATTTGACTTGGAATACCAAGATAAGAGTTGAGCGTAGAATGGAAGAGGTAGGTTTTTTGATAGTCTGCAGATACGTTCTGCATTTATTCATTATAGATAAAAAGCCTTAAGTGGGGCGATTGCTCCATATATTATATCTATTGGGTTTTATTAGGAGTCAGCGATCTACATATCATCCAATTTGGTTGCTCATTGGCTAATACCCTGTGAAAACCAGCTTGGCGGAATCAAACTGATTATGCCAAAACAAATAGCAATGGTGCTCACTACAGGGGACCACTGGTCAACTGTAGATTATCAGCACTAGGGCAACTTGACAAGCCCTCACTCATTATGCCAAAACTGATCAGATTTCAAGCTTGATACATTAAGGAAGCTAGGGAAGCATCAAACAAAGAACTGTCACTTTTCACAGTGATGGAGCCAGGTGATGAAGAAGCTATGCTCAATTTAAGCTTAGGTGCTTGTCCTGAGTTAGCAGCGGATCAACAAGGTCACTCTACAAATGAGACACCCCAGAAGCTGCGGGGCATTATAAAATGGCTTCTGCAGGGGTACTGACTCTATAAAGATAAGGTTGGGGAGCATGCTTTGAGCTTATTCTACAATCAATGAGACTAAGAAACCCACTATGCATTATATATGTCCTATCTTGATGAAACTACCACAAGGCTGTCTCACTGGCTTAGTACACATGGAACTAGAAAATATTTAGTCACATACGTGCAGCTGTCAATCCGCCAGCTACTGCATGTTCTGGTTCACCACAACATTGAGACTGGGGACGTCATGGTGTTGTATTAAGCACATCAGAATAATACTCTCCTTCTACTTGATCACCTTATTCACTCTTTTTCAGAGGTTCAGAGGGCACTGAAGCAGGTGGACCACCATGTTGTGGATGTCTGCCTTCATTTGGACGTTTTTGTCACAGCTAGTGACATATTTCCTGGAATTAACCGCCCTTATAAAGCCAATTCCAGCAAGCCCTTGGGGCAGAGACCTGAACCCCTAAGGGTCACCAATGACCTATCTAAGGTCATTGACAAAAAATGTGTTTTGGCTTTGCCAGCCAGGGCTGAGGAAAACGGCTTATTTGAGGTAAAAGATCAGGTGGGAATCAAACTTAAGACCCAGAAAATCACAAGATATGAGGTAACGAAATCTTATCAAAGTCAAAATTTTTGATTTTGTTGAAAAACGACGAATCTGAAGTTCATATCAGATTCCAATAACCACTAAATCTTTGTGAAGCAACCCCTATAAATTAAGTAAAAGATGAGAAAGGCTTTGCTTTTCTTAGATACTCTGATCACCTTAATAAAGTCTAAGAATTTTGGGCAAATTTCATGTATATTTTCTAATTTCTTGAACAAAAAATATACTTCTCCGACGATCTGTGATGGCTGGAGTTCGTTTTCCACTCTGGTTTGCACCCCCTGCTGTATGTGAGCCCTCCACCCACTCCGCCATCTATTCCTTCAGCTCCGCCTCCCTATATTTCTCTAGACTTACCATTGGATTTTACGCCACCCTTCCCAGCTCTCAGGGCCTCTTGTCCCTGATGGTTGTGGCCAGTTTGGCGTGCTTTTTGCCCAAGAAATTTATATGAAAACACAATACTGACCATTTATGCCGTCTCTATATTTAGTTGGGTCACTTGGCCTTGTTGTATCAACTTTGGCCTGTGTCTTTCCCTCCAGCGACCTCCTGCACTCCAGTTTCCCTGACAGTTTTAGTTCCACAGTTTAATCAGGAAATTACCTCAAGTGATAGGGGGAGCTGTTGGATTGGTGCGGCTTATCAGTGAAATGGATTTAGGATGTCACCACACTGGGAAGCAACACTGAAAATTTTATGATGGACCTGGTGGAATAGGCAGAAACACTTTAAGCCACGATAGCTCAGATTTGAGATAGGTTTCCCTTGAAAGAGTGGATGATAACGGATCACGTTGACTCTGTGACAGCTTAATCAAGTCAACTTTGCATTGAGTGTAGAAATAAGTGGATGGCTGACCATATGCTCACCTTTTTTCAGCGTCCAACAAATATCACAAGTTGCTGAGTTGGGTTAAACAGTTGGAAAGTGCTAGTCAAGTGGATTGAAGACGATCAATTAACATTTTGTCATTAAGATGGTAGAGTATGTGGACATGCGAGTAAAAATTGGATACCCTTTGATAGGTCAACAAGGAGCTGGTGCAAGAGTGAGTCACCCTCTTTAATCAAGTAGATGATGTCAACCGACATGCATGTGATACTGGATGGTAGCAAGCTAGAATGCATTGCACAGTGGAGGAAGTTCTCTCACAGCTTCAAGCAATAAAGCATAAACTGTACTCTGAGTGAGAATTTCAATTCAATTTGAAAATAAGTATGAAGTACTTTAACAGGAGGTGCAAGATGGCCAGTGTCAGAGTTACTAAGTTAAATCTGAGTGAAAATTTGACAAACATTTTGCTGAACAAGCTGGGACAGGGGGAAAGGATGCAGCCAGCATGTGAGTCAGGAGGAGAATGCTATGGATTGGCCAGTGAATATCCCTCAGGGGTCGCGGCAGTCCCTATTCACAACCCAACTTCTTCTGAGTCTACTTAGGCATATTCTCATCCATCTGTGTGATCTTATGCTAGTTCACAAGGAATGTTCCCCCCAGTTGTTCAAAACCTATTTCAGCTGTTCCTCATTGGTGGAGCCTGGAGTGAGGTAATTTTGTTTGGATTGAGAAGTTACCACCCTTTAGTCACGATGGGAATTTTCACAGGTTGTCATGGTCAGGAAAACCACAGTTTCTGACTGAAAATAATTAATATTCTTTTGGTGCCTCCGGCAAGCAACCAAAACAGCCTAACCAAGTAAGGAGAGGTTTGAGGCACCAACAGCGCCAAACATTGCCTACTACTGGTTGGTTATACAAAGTCCTCTGGGTTGGTCTGACCCAACCACCCATAAGCTTCTCAAAACAAATCACCCAAAAAAACCACAGGTATGCGAGGTATGCTAACCCTAAAACAACCTTTATTTTTATTTAGGATTATAAAAACCAAAGGTGCCCGATGACCAGAGCTCATCTGGGGAGCCACTAATGCTCTCCAGGTAGGGAATGTTAGGGTGAAAATTCCAAAGTGAGCTTTATAATGGGCTGGCACGCCTTATAAAGGCTGCCCCTTGGGGCCTCACTTGAGTCATTGATTAGGCTTGCACAAGCCTAATCTACAACTTGGGTTAGGCACAACCCAGCGCCCAAAATTACTGAGACAAAAATATAGTAAAAGCGATCTGACTCAGATTCAGAAAATCTGTTAAAAGTCAGAATATATGATTGAGACAAACTCAATCATTACACAGGTATTTTAAACAATTTGAATTTGCTATGGAAGGGGCTTCAGATTATTGGAAAGAAAAACTGTTTCTGTCCACTTCAAATGAAGAGAGTGCATATTAGGTCACCTGTTACCTCCAAAATGGTTTTATATCTAATCAAGAAGTAAAAAAGGCAGTGCTCTGTTTGTTTGGGGATGTGGTTAAGATGGTGCAGTGTAAGGCTAACTTTCTTACCATACAGTTTCACAAAAATGAGTCCCTAGTGAAGTTTGCAGAGCGATTTATGGCAGAAGCACATGTGTCAGTAGGTGCAAATATTTTGTCAGTTGAGGATGTAGGCATAGAAATGATGGATGCAATCAAACCCTATTGTGAACCGCATAACTCTTATGTCTCAAGTACTGGATGAAGACGCAGGGCTTATTCAAATTGTAAACACTTTGCATCATCTCTCTGCCACGTTCAGTGCTCCCAATGTGGAGTGGAAGGCCCCTGCTACTGCCGCGGCATATTCCTCAGGATATGGACAGCAACGACCCAGTTATAAGCTGTTGGGGAATATTTGTCCACATTGTATGTAGGTGGATCCTTTTCACCCTCCTTACGTTCAGCCACCCCCTCCCAAGCCTAACTTCAATCCTTCAATTAACTTTTGCCCCAGACCTTCTGGTGCAAGCTATAGATGTGAGCCCTTTATAAATGCTTGCTTCTCATGCAGACTAAAAGGGCATTATGCGGTTAATTGCCCAGGCAACCAGCAGGTGTATGTGGTACCATCTGGTATGATTGAGCAGGGAAAAGCTCATGCAGAGATGGAGGCTCTACCTCCACTAATTTGAATTTAGTTGTCCTTAACAATTCCCAAGGGTCCCATTGCGTTAGACTTAGAACTCAGCCCAACAACTTGTTATACCAACAGCTTCCAGCTGATACCTCAGTCTCCATTCAAGAGGGCGATTATTCCCCTTCAAGCTCTGAGTTCCGCCGTGATGTGCAGAAGACATATGCATGGAATATACTGGAAAAATGCTATAAGTAATGCTGGACCCTCAACGGACGTCGCCTCCCTGGTTGTGGTTAATGTAGCCATTCCAGTAGAAAAAATATATCAGGAGTACTCTCATCTCAGTATGGGTATATCCTCTTTCCTTGGTAACAAAAAGCCCTTGGATGGGCACGTAATAAATGACAATGGTTCTTCTTATTTGGAGTGTACCTACTGTGGTATTTTTGTTCAGAACACAAAAATACGTGTTATTATAGATACTGGTGCCCCAGTTAATATAATGTCTACCAAGCTTATGGCTAGGCTTCCGCTAAAGCCAGAAGTGGATCACAGAGTAGTGTATGGGACTGTGGAGGTACATAAAACTTTGTCTGAAGGAGCTTACAGCGCGTTACCTTTGCAATTTAGTTTGGTTAGGGCTTCAACTCCATTGGTGGTTCTGGTAAATAAATATAATATGATGATTAGTGCTGCATTATGAGAAGATTTGGAGCCTTTGGTCAAAATGGCGGAAGAAACCATTAGTATTTTGGGACAACAGACTCACATTTACTTTACCTCCAGCGGAATCCCAAAGGATCCATTCCAATCCATTCAAATCAATTTGGCGTATATGACGGGGTAATTCCTGTTCAATATCATCAAATGAAGCGGAGGACCAAACCCTCACCAACCGAATCTAAAAGTATAAAGTATTCTTCTATGAGCAGCGAGCGCTTTGATTATACCTTCCAGGCACCAGTGCATAATAGGGACCAAGCTCAAAATAGATGTCCCAGAAGGGCTATATGGGGGAGATTGTGGGCCATACCAGCAATCATGATTTAAACCCATGTGGCTCCAGGGCTACTTTTACCAGTAAATGGGGAAGTGAAGGTATTTCTAGTGAACCTACAGATGGAGTCATTGATGATCCAAAGGCACTAAATGGTGGCTTATCTACAATTGGCCCCCTATGATGAGGTTCATTTTAATCACAACTTCAGGTCTTGGGAGGACCTTGGCCTACCAGCAAGCCCATCATGCGGCGTAATGGCAGTGGTTCCGTGGGAAGCTCTAACTGGATTTCAGAGAAACATAAAGATAAGGTGATAGCTTTATTTGAAAAATACCAAGGTATTATTGTTTCGGGCAATTAGGACTTGGGGTGCGCCCAAGGGGCAATGCATTGGGTAAATATGAGGGATCACCCTCCCATTAGATCAAAGCCTATTTGGAGTTTAAAGGTGTCAGAAAAGGTTGTCTAAAATGAGGTAGATAAATTAATTGAAAGGGAAGTTAAAACAATCTAAGATTCCGCAGACATCGCTGGTGCTTATTGTTAAGAAAAATATGGCACAAACTGGGTGGTCATTGACTATCAAAAGATCAATAGCATAATGAAGAAAGTTTCCTACCTTCTTCATATATTGAAAATGTGTTAAATCGACTTGAAGGGGCTAATTATTTTACCATAATGGATTTTATATCCGTTACTTGCAGATCTAATTGCCACCGGTGGAACGTGAAAAATGTGCTACAATCACTTTAAAGGGGTTATTCCAGCCTACACGTATGCCATAGGAATTGTGCAGCTCCCCAGCTAAGTTACAGCGTTCTATGGATACAATCTTGGGTGATCTGATGAAGAATTGCATTTTAGTTTACCTTGATGATATCAACATGTTCTTGCAAGCATTTACAGAGCATCTTGACCATCTGGAACAAGTGTCCCGATGACTAGCTGATGCTAATGTCAAAATAAACCTCTGAAGCGTCACTTTTTTAAAGAGCAACTAGAATAGTTGGGTTTGTAGTGGACTCAAAGGGAATTAAACCACAGCCAGCAAATATGAAGGCAATAAGCAAGATGACCCAGCCAGGTAATAAACGAGATATCCAAGTGTTTTTGGGGATAGCCAGGTTATTTCAGCATTTCATTCCTAACTTCAGTTGTATTGGGCACCGCTCTTTTAGATGTTGGAGATAAAACCACTTTTGACTGTACAGAACAATGGCAAAACACCTTTGATGTCTTATATACCGCATTGGCGAGACACCCCTTTTGCAATAAACCATCTTTAAAGAACAATTCATATTACAAATGGATGCATCACTTTCCGCCATAGGGGCAGTATTATCTCAGAAGGATGATGATCGCGTAGAGCACCCTGTCGCATTTTATAGCTGAAGTTTAAACTATCATGAAAGAAATTACACTGTGACTGAGAAGGAGTGCTTAGAAGTGATTAATGCATATAAACAGTTTTGAGTATACCTCCACAGGGTGAAATTCCAATTGATAACGGATCATGAATCCTAGCGCTGGCTGAAAAATCTCTGTGAACTAGAAGGACAGCTCAAGCGATTGGCGTTGAAGCTCCAAGCATATGATTCTGAGATTCTAAACCAGACTGGAGCAAAACATCAAAACGTGGATTGTCTTTCCCAATTGTCAAAGGTTGATATCATGGCGGATTTTGATATTATGTATGAGAAGATGGTGGTGGACAAATACCATGATGAGCCGCTGCAAGTGATAAAAGTGCTATATGGGCTTAAACTGAATACCTTCTTATGATATGAGGAACTATATAAGAGGATCAGGGAATTGATGCTGAGTTTCCCTAAAATCTCAGATAGGCCAGCGATTGTTATGGATGCACATCAGGCAGTAGAGCATGGGGGTTGCGGAAAATGGTGCAGCTTTTGCGACCACACTACTATTGAGAGAGCATGCATTGTGATATGCTGAAAACAGTAAGTTGTTGTCTTCAATGCAATTGGAAAAGCCTTTACACAAGAAGACCACATAAAGCTGGCTAAGCCCCGGTTCGCCTGGCATACCATTTCCCTTGATGTAGTGGGGCCTCTGCCAACTAGCACCAATTGCTCTAAGTATATGATTGTAGCAATTAATCATCTGATGAGATGGGTGGAAGCCAGAGTGATTAATGACTTGGGAGCGATCTCTAACGCTAAGTTTATAATGGAGTGTGTGATACAGCGATCTGGCTGTCCATAGTTTATCTTAACGGACAACGGAACCAATTTAACTTCACATATCCCGCCTAAGTTGAATGAACTGATGGCAATCCGTAGGGTATTGACTATATCCTACCAT
Organism: Massospora cicadina; assembly: GCA_022478985.1. Lineage (NCBI taxonomy): Eukaryota > Fungi > Entomophthoromycota > Entomophthoromycetes > Entomophthorales > Entomophthoraceae > Massospora > Massospora cicadina. The sequence continues at coordinate 259,530 of JAKSZP010002644.1, read as the reverse complement.
CTGGAATCTAATTAAATGGTGAAACGACTCAACGGAACGTTGGTGAACATACTCCGTATCTTTTGAAAGATCAACCCTCAGAATGGAGTACCCTCTGACCCACAGCTGTGTTTTATATAATATCAGCTACCAATCATCCACCAGCAAGAATCCCTTCTGACTGCTCTATTGTAGACACCTGGCTCTACCTGCCCTGCTTTAATCTTTTGTGGAGAGATACCAGCGGTGTAGAACCCCAGCAGTATTTGACCAATCTAATGGAGACGCTGATCAAACTACAAATAAAAGCATATTCTATCAGTTTGGTTAAGAAGATTTGTTATCAGGCAGCTGACTAGAGTAGACGTATCAGACTCCTGAAGTTCGCTGTAGGAGATCATGTCTTGCTATACAAACAACATGGATTTTGAAAGAGGAACATGCTCAGTATTTTTTAGATCAGGACGTTTATAGTTAATGAGAAAGCTGGTATCAATGCCTTGCCATTAAGGAAACCGTGGGTGTTCAGATTATCAAATGGGTTCATATGAAATTCCTTTGAGCATATAAGCAATTGGAGCATATCGTTTAGTAAGGGGAGGTAGTGGTAAGAAGTTGATATGACTGAATGATAAGCTATATATTCTGGCGGATTGGAAATGAGAGTTGAGGTGAGCATATATATTGAGCAGAAAAGTTACATTGATAAGAAGCAAATCAATCAAAGTATTGATGGTTCAATGAATTGAGGAAACAAAAAGAAGATTACTAAGCAAAGGATGGATTCTAATTGAAATACCATGATATGAGTTGAGCTGAAGAATGAGAGGGGAAGGTTTTTGATAGTCTGAAGATATGTTCTGCGTTTATTTAATATAATAAAAAGTGTCAATTGGGTCAATTGCACCATATATCATATCTATCAGGTCTTATTAGGAGTCAGTGATCTACATATCGTTGATTTAGTTGCTCAGTTGCTAATACCCTGTGCAAACCAGTTCGGCTTAATCAAACCAATTACGCCAAAAAATAACATACTTAAACCTCCGTTAAGAGATAAGTTCACACCTGGTGTGGGCATTATCACCTCTTTCCTTTATGTTTATGAAACTGCGATGGAAGGAGCGACTGAACTTCATAAAATCAAGTTTATCCTTACCTTCTTGAGTCAGATGGCTCAGGAGGTCATGGTTCCTCAAATGGCCACACTTACCACCTGGTAATAGTTAAACAAGCGCTTATTGATGAGTTTGGTTCCAATCAGACTTTACAACAGCAAAAAAAGGCCTTTATGTGCCTTAGCCTGCAAGAGGGAGAATCAATCCCCTCATTTGTTGAGCGATTCTATATCAAAGCTTAACATCTGTTGCTGGCCAAACTGCTTCCTCTAGATGATGCTATTGATGCTATAGTGGCTATCTTGGCGTCTTATCCCTCTTTAGCAATGCATATCTCCATAGAAAGCACACCTTACAAACTTTAAGGAATATCAAAGAGGCACTGCTAGCAGTGGTTTTGATTTCATGAACCTGAACTTCTGCAAAGAGCTCCAAAGCAGAAATCAAATATGACCCCTCAAAATTCTTCTATGACTGTATCCCTCTGGAACCCAGCTGCTGCAGAGCTGCAGCAACAAAATACTCCTCCACCATGTGAAGATAGTCAGAACATATTGGCAGTTAAGGGGCAGCGCTCCCCTCTAGCTTCAGGTATAAAAGCTCAGCCGGTGAAGTTATCACTTTTCCTGGTTCTCCTCTTGCTGAGCGGTCTACTAAGGTAAATAAAGTATAACATCCGTCTAAGCCGCTGCCTTGATCCCCCTCAGCCTCACCTCAGGCTGCCCCTAGTTTAAAACTTGCTGTCAATGGGCATCCTAAGCCGGCCACTATTAAGACAAAAGTCAAAGCCATTACATTTCCAACGCCTCCCCCAAAAGTTGGTACAGCTATGATGCTCCCTTCAAAAGTTGAAAGGGTAGATGAGAGCGACAAAGCCCTCCCCGTGAGGAAATTAAGCCATTTTCTCAGTCCCCTCTTTGTAACTCGTTTAGGTTCATTGAAAATCCCTCTGATGACGAGTCTGAAGGAGGTGAAGACGCGGGCAATTATGTCTTGGGAACTCCAATGGAAGTGCAGATTCTGTATAGGGTGGGGACAGAAAATTGATATAGCCATTGTTAATTATTAGTATAACAGCTCAATTCCGACAAGTTGGTTTACATAGGGTATTAGCCACTGAGCAACCAAATCAGATAATATGAAGATCTCTGACTCTAATAAAAACCCAATAAATGATATATGGAGTGATTGCCCCAAATGACACTTAATTAATCTTCTAATAATTGCAGACTTATCTGCAAAAATCTCCCAAAATACCTATCTCTCTCAATCTTTCATTTAACTCTTTAAATCTCAGTCTCCCAGCTGAATGCATCTTATGCTTGGTAATCTCCTATTCATTTTCCCTTTTCTAGGAGTTTTCATCTATCTCAAAGCCTTGGCTGATTTTCCTCTATTCACTGAGTGGTTGACACTTTGATAGATTTGCTTTTTTGTACATATACCTTTTCTGTCAATCTCAAGACTCGTCTCAACTCCAATTTCTGATACGCCAGAATATATAGCATATCATCCAGTCATATCAACTTCTTGACATTACCCCCCTTTGACTGGACGATATGCTCATATTGCTTATATTCTTGAAGAAACTTTTCGTGAACTTGGTTGATAATCTGACCCCCCGTAGGTTCCTTGCTGGTGTAGACATCCATGCCAGTCTTCTCAATTATCTCAAACAGCCCAGCCCAGATGTTGGCGAGCTTATTATTCCGCCCAAATACATGTTGGTCATGGAATAAGACATGATCTCCTACAGTGAACAGTGGAAGTCCACTCCATCTTTTCTGGTCAGCCTCCTGATTGCGAATCTTCTTGGCCAAACTAGTGGAATAGGCTTCCGTTTGTAGCTTGATCAGCGTTTCCATTAGATCAATCAAATATCTCTGTGGTTCCTCACCACCAGTGTCCTCTGCACATGAGTAAAGCAAGGCAGGCAGAGCTGAATGTTTACCATACAACAGTTGGAAAGGGCTCTTACATGTGAAAGAATGACAGCTGATATTATATGCAAACACTGCTTTAGGTAGGAGGGTACTTTATTCCAAGGGTTGATCCTTTACCAAATTATGGAGTATGTTCACTAAGGTTCCGTTGACCTGTTCCAACATTCCATTTGATTTGAATGGTAGGAATTAGTCAAAACCCCACAGATCATCATCAACTATTCAGATTTGGCAAGATGTGTGAAGTAAAATTGGTTCCATTGTCCGTTAAAATGAACTGTGGGCAGCCATGTCGTTGTATAATGCAATCCATGATAAACTTGGCAGTGGTGACTTCTCCCAAGTCATTAATGGCCCTGGCCTCCACACATCGGGTCAAATGATAAATGAATTTGATATATACTTAGATCAATTGGTTGCTATTTGGCAGAGGTCCCACTAAATCAAGGGAAAGGGTGTGCCAGGTGAAACAGGGCTTAACCAGCCGGTATTTGGTCTTCTTGTGGAATGCTTTTCCACTTGACACTGGTGGCAACAGCTTACCGTTTCCAGAATATTTTAATGCATGCTCCCCCAATAGTAGCAGTTTTTGCAAAAATTCCAACATCTTCCACAATCCTCCATGTCCTACAGCCCAATGAGCAAACATAGTATTAACGGGTCTAGTGGAAGGTTTAGTAAAACTCAGCGTCAAGTCTCTAATCTGCTTATATAGCTCCCCCTCGCATAGGAAAGTATCCTGCCTAAGCCCATCTAGTACCTTGTTCACTTGCAATGGCCCATCATAGTATTTGTTCACCACTATCTTCTCATACATAATGTCAGCCAAATCTGCCATGATGACAACCATTGGTAGTCAGGAAAGACAATCCACATTTTGATGTTTTGCTCCCAGACAGTGTACAATCTCAAAAAAGTACGCCTGGAGCTTCAGTTCCCAACGCGTGAGCCGTCCTTCAGGTTCATGGAAATTCTGCAGCCAGGCAAGGAAGCGTGATCTATCACCACTTGGAATTTTATCCCATGTAGATATACCAAAAACTGTTTCTATGCATAAATCACCGCCAAGCACTCCCACTCAGTCACAGTGTAGTTTTATTTGTGACAGTTCAAGATACAGCTGCAAAATTCGACAGGGTGATCCATGCCATCATCGTCCTTCTGAGATAATAATGCTCCTATAACGGAGAGCGATGCATCCATTTGTACTATAAATTGTATTTCAAAGTTGTGATATTTCAAGATGAGTGTTCTTGCTAACGCATTTTGTAACACATCAAAAGCGTTTTAGCATTGTTCCATCCAATCAAAAGAGCTATTTTTCTTTAACAACTTAAAGAGTGGTGCCCAATACAACTGAAAATAGGAATGAACCATCAGTAGTCTGTCCATCCCCAGAAACACTTGAATATCCCATTTATTACTTTAGTAGGTCATCTTGCTTATCACTTCCACCTTTTTGGCTGCATTTAAGCCCTTTTAAATCCACTACAAGCCTAAGGTTTTCTAACTGTTCTTTAAAAAGTGGCTTTTCTGAGGCTTGAATTTGGTATTAGATTTAGCGAGTTGGTGGAACAATTGTTCCAGATGGGCAAAATGATCTATAAATGTTTTCAAGAACATGTTGATATCATTGAGGTATACTAAGATGCAGGACAGCTTCAATTAACCCATAAATCATATCCGTAGAACGCTGGAACATAGCCAGGGTATTGCACAAACCCTGTGGCATATGTGTCAGCTGGAATAACCCCTTTGAAGTGATGATAGCACATTTATTCATTCCGCCAATGGAAATTTGATCAGCCAGTACCCTGAGATTAAGTCTATGCAGAAAAATAAATCGCCCCACCCAATTAATCCAACGAATTGTCAATCCGCGGAAGGGGGTAGGAATCCTTTTTTTTGTTACACTATTGAGCTTGCGATAGTCAATAATCACCTGATTTGTGCCATATTTTTTTACAATGAGTACCAGTGATGACCACGGAAAATTTTATGGCTCTAGCATCCTTTAAAAATATGTTTATCTACTTTGTTGGAGACAACCTCTTCTGCCGTCTTTGAACGTCTAATAAGCCAAAACCAAATGGGAGAGTGATCCCCATATCTAACCAATGTACCACCCCTTGGGTGCACCGAAGTCATGATCATCAAAAGCAAAATTATATTGGTATTTTTCAAATAAAGCTATCAACTTATCTTGCTGCTTACCCAATAATCCAGTTAGTGCCTCCTGCGGAACCACTGTCGTTATGCCAAATGATGGATTTGGCATTAAGATGAGGTCCTCCCACAATCCAAAATCATGAATACTGCAAACTTCCTCTATAGGAGCCAATTGTAGAAAAGCCACCACTTGGTCCCACTAGATCGTTATCGTCTCCTTCTTTAATTTAGCTGGCAGTACCTTCTCCTCCCCATTCCTGGGTAGCAGTAGCCCTGGAGCTACATGTGATTCAAGCCATGATTGCTGGTGAGGCCCCATAATTTTCCTGTATAGCCCTTTAGGGATGTCTATTTTAAGCTCAGTTTCTACTATGAACTGGTGTCCAGATGGTAGTCTCATAGCGCTCGCTGCTCAGAGCGGAATCCCTTTGTACTCAAAGATCTGGTTGGGGAGGGCTCTGGTTCTCCACTTCATTCGTCAATATCAGACAGGTATCACCCCATCACTGTACGCCAGATTGATTTTACTGGAGTGGAACTGATCCGTTGGAATTCCGCTAGAGGTAAAATAAATGGGGATCTGTTGTCCCAAAATATTAAGAGTTTTATCCGCCATATCTATCACAGCTCCAAATTTCCTCATAAATGCTGCACCAATTAACGTATAGTAGTTATTGTTTGGTAGAACCACCACTGGAGAAGAAGACCTGAATGAACCAAAAATGCAAAGGCAATGTGCTGCATGCTCCTTTGGACAAAGTACATTGTGTCCATGTGTTCCACATTCAGCTTCAATGTAAGCTTAGCCGCCAACCTGGTAGAAATTATATTCACTGGGGCCCCAGTGTCTATGATAGCGCAGATTTTAGTGCTCTGAACGAAAATGTCACAGTAATTGCACTCCAAATAAGAAGAACCATCAGTGTTTATTATGTGGACATCCAAAGGCTTTGTTTTACTCAGAAAGGAGGTTAAGCCCCTGCCGACATGAGGATACTCCATAGCAATTTTTAAACTGGAAATGTAACTTTAACCCTACTAGAGAGGCAACGTTTATGGAGGGATCCGTGTTTCTTATGTCAGTTTGTTCCAGGATCTGCCATGCGTATGGCTTCTGCACATCCTGGCGGAACTCAGAGCTCAGAGGGAATAATCACTCTCTGGAATGGAAGCTGGGTTATCTGACAGAAGCTGTTAGTATGGCAAGTCATCCAGCTGAGTCCTGAGTCCTACGTGAAGAGATTCTTGAGAATCGTTGGAGACAATTGAATTGGACTTAGCAGAGGTAGAGCGTCCCATCTCTACTCCGTTTGAACTTTTCCATGCTTGATCTTCCCAGATGGCATCGCATACTCCTGCAGGTCGCTAGGGCAGTTGCCCGCATAATGCCCTCTTTTCCCACACTGGAGACAAGCATTCATAAAGGGTGCACGTCTTTAACTTGCAGCGGGAGGAATAGTTTGAAGATTAACAGTACTATTCAAAGGTTTGGAATGAATTAATAGAGTGTACATTGGATGAAAAGGATCTGCTGATATATATGATGGACAAATATGTTCTAACGGTTTATAGTTTGTTCTCTGCAGCCTATATCCTGTGGAGTATGATGCAGCGACAGCAAGGCCTTTTGCTATACATTGGGGGCGCTGAACATGGCATAGAGATGATGTAAGGTGTTCACAATTTGAACATTCCCCACATTTTCGTCCAAAACGTGATACATTGCATTATGTAATTCCCATATATGGTTTGATGGCTGCTGTCATCACTATACCAACATCCTCGGTGAATAAAATGTTGGTTCCTTTAACACATGAGCTTCCACCAAGAATCGTTTAGCAAATTCTAGCAGGGACTCGTTTCAGTGGAACTGTATAGTCAGGAAGTCGCCTTTCGTTGGGCCATCTTGGCTGCGCCCCCAAACAACTGGAGAAAAGTCGTTTTCACTTCTTCATATGATACTGAGCTATTTGGAAGGTAGTAGGCAACTTGATCAGCCTTTTCCACATCTAAAAAAGACAGCAACAGTCAAACTTTCTGCCAATCAGAAGCCTTTTCCACGGCGAATTTAAATTGCTTAAAGTAAGCATTTAGATTACTATCATGACTGAAGAACAGTAATTTCTTGATTCAAACAGCTTCACCTTGCTCTGGGCTCCAGCCATGAGGAGCAGACAATTTGGGTCCTGAGTGACTAGGGGAACCACCCCCTTGTGAACTATCATACAGGCAGGCAGATGGAAAGGAATCTGCCAAAATAGACTCAGATGAATTAGTTTTCATGCAAAGGTCCATCACAACTCCTGAGGGATACTCAATAGCTGATCCATAGCATTCTACCCCTAATCACCACTAACTTCACCCTTTCAGACAGCTTGGTGTGCTCAGAAAAATGTTGATTAATTAGCTGTTCCGTTTTAACCAAATAGCATTTACACCAGCCATCCTGAAATTCCTGTTGAAGTGTCTCATATCAATGTTGCAACTCCCAATAAAATTCCCTCTCAACATCCAGTTTCCGCTCCACTGCTTGTAATTGCAAGAGGACATAGTCCACTATGTTCTGCATTCTTTCATTCTGCCAGCTAGCATTACCCGCTTGTTGATTAGTGTCATTTATTTGGTTAGTGAGGGCAGCTTTTTTTCACTAATTCCTCGTTGGCCCGTCAAAGGGTGTCAGAATCCAGCAAGGGTTATGCTCGCTGGTGCTATGCGCCTCTGGATCCCACAATGGAATGTTTAAAATAAATAATACACTACTAAGAAAACTAAGTTTTTTACTTTTTTGTTTTTTATTTATGCGGGGCAAACCAGAAAAAGCTCTCCTATTTTGATACTAGTATTTCATATTTAAACTAGTTTGAATCTTGGGGCCATGGGAATTTGAGGCTATAGAATTAAAAAGCTGAGTCATCCAAATTAGGAAATTTAGGCTTTTGGCCTATCAGAACGAGGGTAAATATTTTGTGGCAAAACCAACCCATGTGGTAATGATTTGATAAATTGTACCCAAACACCAGTGGGTAAAATCTTCACCCTGGGGGAGAACAGACCCATGTGGTAATGATTTGTTAAATTTGCACCCAATCACCAGTGGGTAAAATCTTCTCACCTGGGGGAGAACAGACCCGTGTGGTAATGGACACCTCAAATTTGGCTAAGGAGTCAGAGCAATCCTACTATCTGTTTTTACCTTATTAAGCCTATTTAGATTATAAAACATGTTTTCCCAATGGGTAGGATTCCACCGAGAATCTTCCAAGGTCTTTTCGCCGTTGGTACTCATATCCTCAATAACCCTAATATTGTTCGAAGGTCAGACATGTAATTGGCCAATAATAGTAGTGGATTTTGGTGAATTTTTACCTCCAACATTCTTTTTCGAAAGTCAAGAAGGAAAATGTCCAACAAAGGGTATCAAGTCATACTTGCATGTCCACATACCCTAAAATCTTACTGATTGGAAGAGGAAAAGCTCAACTGCGCTCAGCCTGGCTAATGACTTCCAATTGTGTAACCTGACATATTAGCTGGAGATATTTGGGGGGACGTTAACCAAAGGATAAGCATGTTATCTGTCATCCACTTACTACTCCACCTGATGCAAAGTTGGCCAAATCCAGCTGCTATGGAACTGACATGATCCATCACTTTCCATTCCATCAACGTTATCTTTTCCATAAGCTGAGCTATCATGGCTTCAAGAGCCTCCGCTAATTCTTCTAGGTCCATCATAAAGCGCTTGGTAATGCTTCCCAACGTTGTTACGTCTTGAATCCATTCCGCTGATTGCCATGCTGATCCAACAGTTCTCCTATCACCCAGGGTAACTCTAGATTCAACTGTGGTAAAAGACATACAACCAACGGTGAACATCCCCAACATGATGGTCCATCTGTACCAGAACCCCCTGAACCTCCAAAAAGAGCAATCAAGGCAGTCAAGCAGGAGGTGAGTATCACTCTGCTGTGCTTGAGCAAACCGCATTACATCTCCAATCTGTATATTGTGGCGAGCCAGCACACGCAGTAGCTGGTGAATAGACGGCTGCACATAAGTGACTAGATAATCCTCAATTCAGTGGGTACTAAGTCGGCAAGACAACCCCATTGTAGTTGGATCCAGATAGAACATGTACAAAGCTTGCAGTTTTCTTGGGCTCGTTAATTATAAAACAAACTCAAGGCATGCTCCCCCACCTCATCTTCCTTGAGTTGCTACCCCCACAACAGCCATTCCATGATGTCACGAAGCTGCTGAGGGGTCACATTTGTGGAGCAACCTTGTTGGTCAGCCATCAACTCAGGACAGTTTCCTAAGTGCAAATTGACCATAACATCTTCATCACCTGGCTCAGATACAGTAAATAGTGCTGGTTTGTTGTTAGGTGCTTCCCACACTTCCTCAGCGTACCGTGCATGGAATCTGATCAAATATTGTTGTAACAAATGAGGGCTCTCCATTTTACCCTAGCGTCGAGGAACTACAGTTGACCAGTGGCCCCCTGTAGTAAGCACCACCGTTAATTCTTGGCATAAAGGCTTGATTCCACCAAGTCAGTTGACACAGGGTATTAGCCACTGAGCAACCAAATCGGATGATATGAAGATCGATGAAACTAATAAAGCCTATCAAATGATATATGGAGAAATCACCCCCATCGACCTTTAATAATCCTTTAATAATTGCAGACTTATCTGCAACAACCTATTAGCTGAAAAAGCCCTCATCCTCAATCCTCTGTTCAACTCTTAAATCTTGGTTACCCAAGCCAGATGCATCCTCAGCTTGGTAGTCTCCTATTTGTTTGCTATTTTCTAGAAGTTCATGTCTATCTTAAAATCTCGGCTTATTTTCTCTTGGTATTTTAAATAATCTACACTTTGATTGATTACTTTTCATATACCTTTTCCATCAATCTTGAGACTCGTCTTGATTCCCACTCTGATCCGCCAGTATGCATAGTGTATTGTCCAGTCATATCAACTCCTTGACACCATATGAATTGGTAAACTCCCACTGGATGCCCCCACTGTGGCATTAACCAATAATGCATACAAACTACTAATTGGCACTCAATTCATGATTGGGTAAGACGAATCATTTATATGAGACAGAGGAGCATATCTCTTCTAAATTATAAAGTTCTCCTAGCCTTTAAAATTTGATGAGCCCGAGAAGAAGGAATATACATGCGTAGTTGAGTACTCTTCATCCTCTCTCACCCTTATTTATACCACTTTATACAGAGACACAAAGAAGCTGGTTGAATCCATGAATAATTCAGAGGGCATTCCCTTGTATGCATAAGAGGAGTTAGTAGTCAAATCGGGTGAACAAAAGGTGATAGACACCAAAATTGCTATGCAAATCCCCCGCAACTGCCTTCTGCACTTATCAAGCATTGATGGAATAAGTCCTTTGGAACCTCAGGTGTTGCCAGGTACCCTAGACCCCACTTATCAGCGACCTATTAACTTTCTGCTGAGGAATCTCACTAACAAGTACATGGTTTTAAAGAAGCATCAAGAGTTTCGATTATCCCCACTGATTCCAATTGAGGACATCTGACAAGTCCATTATATTGGATCTATATTAGATATGCGACTACCCACTGACCAAATTATATGCGCTTTGCCCAACGTTCAAATTTCTAAAAATTAACCTCCCCAATGAGCTTAATAAAGTTCATCATTTACTGGTGTCATATAGATACAATTTCTTCAAATTGCAATACTGATTATAGTATAAGAAGGGCTGGAGTCACACCATCGATGTTGGTGATGCCAAGCCTATTTGATTCAAGCTTTATTGGAAATTAATAGTTGAGGAGCTCCAGATGAGGACGTAGATTAAACAGTTACTGGATGAGGGGCTACTGGTGACTTATCAAAGTTCTCTGGTCATCTCTGCTATTGCATATAAAAAAGAAGAATGGTGGGCATTGGGTTGTGATAGACTACTGCCAGCCAAACAACCTCACAAAGAATGATAGCTATCTCATCCCTCACATTGACGCCACTCTAGCACAGCTCTCTGGATCCAAGTTCGTCTCGGCCATGAACTTAGCCAGTGGCTATTGGCAGATGGACCTCTCCCCTCAAGATCAGGAGAAATGCGCTCTGATTTGTAATGAGGACCTATTCTAACCCACTTAATTACCCCAAGGGTTGTGCAACGCTCCTGCAACTTTTCAGCGAGCCAAGGGCCACATCTTACAGGCTTGAAAGTTGAGTTGCGTCATCGTCTATATTGATGACATTACTGTGTTTTCTAGGACCTTTAATGATTAACTTGATCACCTAAAAGAAGTCGTTTAATGCTTATGTCAGTCAAACCTTTAATTAGAGCCCTCTAAATATACATTCTTCCAGAAGAAATTGAATTACTGGGCCACGCCATCTCCCCTTATGGGATCCTGCCTCTCCATGATAAGGTTGAGGTGATATTAAAATACTGGCACCCAATACCCTCCGCAATATTCAGGTGTTTTTGGACATGATTGGGTACTACCATCAATTCATCCCCAAATTCGCTCAGCTCAGTGAGCCCCTCATACGCCTTTTAGCTAAGAACACCCCTTTTCCATTGGAGAGCAGAACTACAGGTTGCTTTTGACACGCTTAAGAAGCTGCTACAGCGACGGTCAATTCTACGCCACCCTGAATATAGTAAACCCTTCATTCTATTTACTGATGCCTCCAATTACGCTGTTGAAACTACCTTGGCTCAACTGGATGAGCATGGGGATGATCATCCCGTTTCATACTTCAGCAAGATGCTTTATAAGGCATTATGAAACTATAGCGTCACTGAGAAGGCGTGCCTTGCCGTCTTGCTTGCTGTCAAATATTACCGTCCTTTCCTATATGGGACCTCGTTGAAAATGATCACTGACCACGCATCCCAAAAGTGGTTACAGGATATGAAAGATCCCTCTGGGCGGTTAACATACTGGGCTTTTTAGTCCCAGCACTATGATTTGACCATTGAGCACCAAGCCAGGATGAGCCACATAAATGTCAATGGATTGACATGACTGCCCATCCTTCACTTAGATAATAATGAAGCAGAGCGGCTATATGACCTCCTAATGACCCCTGATGCTTGGGAGGATTAAGGTAAACCTGTCAAGAAGAAGCTAGAGCGACATTCCCATCACATGAAGGTGGATAATGGGCATCTATACAAGGAAGTAGGGGTGACCTGGTTACTCTACCTCCGATCCTCAGAGCGATTACCTGTCATCATGGAGTCTCATGCCATCCTAGGGCATAGTGGAGTGTGAAAACCTATGAGTGGGTAAAAAAACGCTACTTCTGGGAGGGAATCATGGAGAACATCACTGAAGTCCTGGATGGCTGTCTGACATGCAAAAAGCAATCCAGCTTCAAAACAAGTATTAATATCAACCTACCACCCCTCAACATCCTTTCCACACAATAAGTCTCAATGTGGTTGGCCCTCTACCCCAAACTATGGGTGGAAATCAATTGATTTTGGTAGGGGTTGATCACTTTATCAAATGGGTTGAGGCTGTGGCTCTCCCAGCTCAGACGGCCAAATCCATTTCCACTTTCCTCCATCATTATATCTTTGCTCAACATGGTTGCCCCCAATTTTTATTCTGTGATAATAGTAAAAAGTTCACTTCTAAGTGGTGAGGATCCTCGCTACCTCCATGAGCACATAATAACTCTCTTCTGCCTCCTATAAACCCTTGACTAATGGTACCGTGGAACGAGCAATGGGACCCTAGTCTCTATATTATGGAAAATGGTCACTTCAGACCCCCTTCACTGGAATCTGTACTACCAAGTGCCCTCATGGCATACTGGATAAGTTAGCATCAGATCCTTAAGATGTTACCATTCTGTGTGTTATATGGCCAATAACCTGAGGTGCCTGCTATACTCGCCAAATATGTTTTCTCAGCTTGGACTGATCCAGATAAAGCCATGAAGAAATTTGCGCAGCACATCATCCAATTAAAGTCTGAGGCTATGACCAATTTAGCAAAAACTGTCACAAAAGAGGGCCAAGCGGCCAATGAGCTTCAGCCACCACTCCCTTCCTTACAGGTTCAGACTTGGTACTCTATTTCCACAACCAAATCATGCTTATAAAGAAAAAGCTCAGGTCCTTCTAGGAAGGGCCTTTTTTTATCACCTAAAAGTGAGGGTATGAGCACTCCATCAAATTCCTTGCTGAGGGAGTTACGACTAACTGAGTGTATGTAAAGTTCTTGCAGCCTTATTCCCCTTACCACTCTTGAAGGGGGTAACGTTGGACAATTACAAATATGATATATCAAAAAGAGTGGTTTGGAGGTAAATGATAAAAAATTGGCCAAAAGACCCTGGTCGATTCTTGGTGGAACCTCATTAATTGGGATAACACTTCTATCAATAAAACTTGGGCAAATTATACTAGTTCAGGCATTTTTATTGTGCCAAACGTGCGGCGGAATCCAGGGACCCATTCTGAGGTCTCTCCCCGCCTCATAACTAAACTAGATCAATTAACGCTGATGAGACCTGCCCCTTTTATAGGGTTGGAGGGATACTCGCAATGTGCAAATATTTTACCATCAAATGATTGGTAAAATTTATCGAAACCCAATCTTATAGATCTAAAATGCCTGTCATCACCCTCCATCAGCCGATTTATGAAGTAAGGCAAGTTTTAAATGATCTGATAGGTCCACCGCCCATATTACTTAATTTAGAATTAACTAAGAAATCCAAACTTTGAGCCTTGACATTTCAGATATTAAGTATCTACTTATTAAGGGGGTTTGTTTCTTACCCCCTGCGGGAACTAATAAAACTATAAAAACCACAACTTTTTAGCTCTTAGAGTTTTTTATTTTTTATTATCATCAGTGGTTTCAATCTCTCATTTGTTGTAGTTTGATCCTAAATTTCACCAGCGAGCCTAACAAATCCTCAAATGCAACAGTTCTATACAAGTGGAATAACTGTCCTAAAAATATTAGGGGAACATTCTAATAACAACAACCAATATTCTGAGCGGATTAACTGAACTAAACTATTGAGGATCATCCTAGTAACAATTATAAATATTTTGAGCTGATCAAAAGTCTTAAAACAATATTGGTTTGATGTAAATAGCAATACTAGTTCTACAATTTTTGGTGACAAATGTTAAGGATAATTGATTTTCAAATACTATCACCTTTTTATTGACAGATGGTATGTTGGTTATAAGGTAACTATAATTATTATTTTGGTCATTTAGAATCAGCAAAATTTTATTGGTATTATTAAGTTCCCTGAATGACAAATTCAGGATTGATTTCTATGGACATGCTCTACTAGCGATACTAAAGGCTGATACCCCCTATCACAACTTTTTATTCTTTATTGTAATGAACAAATCCCTATCTCAGCTTATCTACCGCCTATCCTGAATCCTAACCTCCACTGATATTCTCAGTACTTTAAATCTTGAGAAGCACCTTACAATAAAGGATCAGTTGATCATTCATTCTACTAGTCTTTATTTAATTTAGATAATAATAAATACCTTCTTTAATAAGGGTCCAGGATGTAAACTTAGGGAAACTTTGGCCACCTCTCTCTGACAGTGTGACATAACAAGCATACTTCACAAGCCATAATGTTGGGATTCTGGGCAAGCACCAAACGAGCAGCCCATCTGGCCAGAATTAACAGTTGAAAATCGAAGTTTTTTTTCAGCCTGGATTAGTTTTTAATAATTGGTTAAATATAACGAATCTCCCTTTATATATTGGTATTAAAGCTGAGATGTGTTTTTACCTTTCTCAGATAATCTACTAATTTATATAAAGTATTAGATATCCTGCCTAAGCCTTACCTTGCCTTAAATGACTTTTTTATAATAATTTATTTTAACCCTAATCACAATGGCTTGCCTTAATGTGAGATTCTGGTCCAACCCTACTGTTGGGCGCAAAACTGGCACCTATGCCAAGGTCTATATCGCCAAATATGCAACTTCTTAATTTGCCATTATCCAGTATTGTTAGATTCTTGGCGATTTCAGGATCTCTTGTTTTTTAAAACAGGATTTCAACGATTTTGCGGTTGTAGGAGTATTAAAGCTATTGACCATGACTAAGTATTTTTGAGGGAAAAATAACCACAAGTTGATTTCTAAATACATATAAAATCTTACTAATATAAATGGCGACAAAGACGATCCCCTATTGAATTACCACCTCCTAGTATCTAAACTACTTGAGAGCTAATAGTGAAATATCTGAGAATTTGTGTTAGGCGGAGAATGGCTCATTTTGGTAAAATGAAGATGTAATCTGTCAAAGCTCTTGAAAGTCTCTCCATCTTGCCTTGACTTAAGTTTGAGCAAGTGATTGACAGCAGGTATGACATATCCATGGGGTAGATATTTAATATAATTGATTAATCAGACGTTTCTAAAGTATTAGAACTCCTGGGAACTGCTTCTTGTCTATAAAAGGGGCTGGTTTCCCTTAAGTGGATGCACTAGGTTTAAAGCAATGCAGGGGAAGACTTAGGAGCTAGATCATTTAATCTTCTGGGGGTTCAACGGATTCATAACAATTAAATTTGAGCTATTCAGCTGGGTTTAAGAGTTTAGTATTACTCTAAGCTGACGGATTCCCCAAATATTGGGCGAGGGTTTCTTATTACTAAAATTAGAACCAAAATGCACAGGAACATTCCTAATGACTTATCAATTATAAAAAAGTCCAACAGCTGTGGTCTTATTCAAACTTATCCAACTCTTATAATACATCCCTTAATGATCCGGATTATTCTGGTGTGCTTTTTAACTTAAAATTTATTTGGAAACATATAGATATAGCCTAAGACTTTGATCTTTGTTGCTTGCCCACTTTTACCTCTTCTTGCATCTTTACAATAGCATTAACTTACTCAACTGCCTGAGTTCTAATTCACTGACAAACTAATCACACATGGTTTAAAGTGCAGCAGTGATGTTGCTCAGATAGCTTGGTAATGACTGTTGGTGGCTTAAGGATAGCTGATATGTATCATTAGGAATAGTTAGTTCCAGAAGAGATGAATATTAAATATCTATTCTGCCATACCTTTACCTGATCTTCAGCGCCCAAGGTGCCTACATTGTGGACATAAGCTTGGCCCCTTTAGCGATAAATTAAATGGTGTAATTTTTTCTAATACCACATAGGTTGTACATAAGATAGCGCACGTTGGGCTTCTCAGATAAAGGTGTTTGCTCAGTTTGGTCTGACTTCTTTCTGAGAAGCTTATTTTAGTAGCCGTGATTCTCAAAATACCTTTCGTTGGGCACATCAAGGGTGGTAGCACAATGCAGAGGTAGTTCACCATTTGTAGTACATTATGTTCCTCATTCAGTACAAGTAACATTACCCAGTACTTTTCCTTATATATGGCTCATAGGAGTGCTTATTCTGATTTGAGAGTTAAAGGGAGAAGTACTTCTGCATGCAAAGCCTGATCCTCAAGGTAGAAGAAGTTGGCAAACCCTAATATTAGCGTTTTCTTATTAGTAGAGATACTGAGGCATGCGGTCTTTCTTGTCGTCATCATCCATATTCCTCTGAACTTCAAAAAATATCTTTTTTAGTAGTAAGGCTGGCCTCATAATTTTAAGCATCATCTTTTCTTGACTCTCCAGCTCCAGAGAGTTCTTTAGTATTGCCAGCTTGACCTTCTAATCTGATCTGTCCATACTAATCATGAATAGTGACAGAAGAAGATATATATTTCACTTCTTCTCCAACTTAAGTAAACTAAGTAAGGTGATACAAAAATTGCTAATACCCTTGCTTAATTGACATTAGGGCTCACGGCCCTAGCAGGGCGTCAAGTTACTACAATTAAAGCAAAAATTGACATGCGTTGATACCAATGGGATAGTGGGATGCTCTGGATGGGCTGTCAGTGTTTTTAATTTAATTTTAAATTTATTGCGGGGAAGGCTGACCATGGGACGGACACTTCCAAATATGACTCAGACGAGACAAAACTCAGTACCAGGTGAGGCACCCCAGAGAAGCGATGCTATCTCTTGTTGCCAGCGGGAACGCCACTTATGGGAAGGGGGAGGGAACGTGTGTAGGGGCGTAGCCACTATTGAGCACGTGTGGAGGAAGGGGTCTGATTTGATGAACCAGACTGGGAACCAGGAGGAGACCAGCTGCCGGCGACGTGGTGGGAGATATCCAAACATCCACGCTTGAAAGTGATCCACCAAATGAGACCGGAATCTGTGGACAGCTTCAGGGAGGGTGGGGATGGATCCGGCGATGGCATCCAAGACAATCGTGTGGATAGTCCACATGGCGATTGCAACCACCAGAGCATGAAGGGAGGGTGGGAGGGGGAGGCCATTGATGAAGCAAACATATCTCTTGACAGACTGAAGGGATGTGTTTGATCCTGGCCTAGCAGACGTTGGACTTCGCGCCATATTACTTTAGAGGTGGGACACTTCTCCAGGCGGTGAAACAGCGTTCCATACTGGCCACACACGACACAGGATGAGTGTAAAGCATTAGAGCGCTCAGCTGTACGATACACCCGCCTCAGGCAGCGCCACACATGGGAACGGACTTGAGGCTGCAACAGAGGATGGTGTGCGTATTTCAAGATAGTCTTCTGGGTCTCAGTGGAATAAGGGATGTCCATCATGTCCAGGTAGTCCACCCTGGATAGGACTTGGGGTCGAATGGGGATCACGCCATCATGGATGGGTAGCCCCTGTACCTCTTGTGTGAACTGAGGAGAGGGGCGGCCTCTTTGGGTTGTATGTCCACTAATACGAATTCTCCACTCTGCGCTTCGCATGGAGAGTAGGATTCGTTTGTATTGGGTTTTGGTCCCGTGAGGACCTGTGGCTGATGTGTGTGATGCGAGGTATTTCATCAGGGAGTGGGGGTTTGATGGATTGTTGAGGCCCAAGGCTCAGGAGAAGTTGGAGCAGGCCGCGCGGGACCAGTGTTGGGATGAGAGTGTAGGAGCAGTGACGGCCGCAATCCAGGTGCCTAGGATCTTGGCGGCATGGGCTTTGAAGTCAAGTAGGCCCATGCCACCATGATGATGAGGGCCAAACATGACCTCTAGCCGTACTGGTGGAGGGCGGCCTGACCAAAGCCAACCTTGTAGCAAAGCATACAGGGATTTGAAGAAGCTTGGGGAGAAGGGGATGGCGTGGGCTCCAAACCAGACTTTGGATAGGAGCATAGAGTTGGCAAGAACAACCCTGCCAGTGAGGATAGTAGGGTGGGCTCTGAGAGAGGCGATTCTCTTCGTCACATTGTCCAGTATATGGCCCTCCATTACTGCTGACGCGTATCCTCCTGCCTCCAACCACACGCCCAGATGGCGTACCGGTCCTATGGTAGGTCGTGGCACAAAGGGGAGCACCAGTGGAGCGGTGTGTTTTGAGTTAGTAAGGCGTGGACTTGGGCGAGCAGCTGGGCTGGGTTGGGAACTACTTGCTGGGGCCCAGCAGTTCTGAAACCAACCAAGGAGGATGATTTCAGTTTTGGAGGCGTTCAGTGCCGCGTTGCTTACCCGAGCATATTCCTGGATGAGGGCTTCAAGCGCGCGTGCATCTTTATTATTAGACACCCCCACCACGCAATCATCTGCAAATGCCATCATCTTGACTGGGGTTTGGCCTGGCACATGGACCCCAGTGATTTGGGCATTCACATTTCGCAGTAGTGGGTCAAGGCTGAAGTTGTATAAGAGTGGGCTCAGGGGGTCCCCTTGTCGCAGGCCCCTTTGAGGATGGACTACATCCGTTAGGAAACCTGGGCCGCGCACTGCCATTGTTGCAGATTCCGTGAGCAGCATCACCCAGTTAACGAAGCGGGGAGGTAGGCAGAATTGTTGGAGGCAGGCCCTAAGGTATTCCCAGTTTACTCTATCATAGGCCTTTTGTTGGTCCAAGAATACAAGTGCCCCAGAGGCTGTGGACTGACACACATTAGCCACAGAGTGCACATTATCCCAAATTGACCTTCTGGGGATGAAACCGAATTGTTCTGGAGAGATGGTGGCAGATTCTACAGTCCCTAAACGGTTAGCCATGATTTTTGTTAAAATTTTGGTGTATGTGTTTGTTAGAGAAATGGGGCGCCAGTTGGCTAAGTCTAGCCTATCCCCTTTCTTAAAGAGTTTGACTGTAAAAGCCTCATGTCCTCCTGGTAGGAGGCGCGTTTCCAACAGGCTTTGGTTGAGTGAGGCTAGCAGCAATGGGGATATGTATTTAAAATATTTTTTGTAGAACTCATATGGAATGCCATCTGGGCCTGGGCAATTTTGGTTTGGCGCACCGCGAATGGTAGTCCATAATTTGTTCGGAGTAATTAAATTCATTTTTTCCGGGTATCGGAAAATGGTGCAGATATGAGCTCTGTCAAGAAATTCCACCATTTTGGCTGGCTGAATTGGTTCAGCTTGGTATATCTCGGAGTAATATCTTTGCATTTCGTATGCCACTTCGGCCGGTGTGTCCATGATAGAATTATCTGATCTTCGCACCTGTGTGCAGGCCACGCTCTGGCGTGGTGCAAAATTTTTTTGAAGAAGTATGCGGTGCACTTGTCACCTTTAGTGATGCGTGTGGCTCTGTATTGGACACAAACCCGATGTTTGTGTTGCCTTTCAAGTGTGTTGAGGTGGGCTGCTGCCTCCGCCCACTTCTGGCCCCATGCAGGGCTATATCCTGAGGCTGGAATGTTGGACTCCAAGTGGGCCAATTCCGCCAGTGCGCGTGATATAACTGCCAATGTGGCTCGTGAGCGTCTGGATGAGAGATGGCGATAGTGGTGGATGGTGTCTTTTTTGAAAGCTGCCCATGTGGAAATGGGGTCCACACAAAACGGTGCAACAAACGATTTTGCCAAAGTTGCCTCTTCCACCCACGTGGAAAATCCTGGCGACGCAAGCTTTGGGGGGTGGATTTTGCACCAATGTGGGGCCTTTGCAACTGTGACGGGTAAGTGGCATGTTATCAAGACCAGTCGGTGGTTGGAGAATTCCATTTTCATTGTTTTGAAGGGGAGATGTGGGATTGGAATTTCGCCGGCGCTAGAATAAGGTCAATGCGGGTCATGGACCTTAATTGGCCATTGTGGACGTGGGGACGCGTCATGTTTTTGAGCAGTGGGGCATGTCACGGCAGCGCATCCATTAACCCAAGGGTGGCTTTTAGAACGCGTAGTTCTATGTGACCCTGTGGGGCGTGGGGTGAGGGCGGCCACCAGTCCGTTGGTGAGGTTAGCCAACAGTTCATATCACTGATTAGGAAAGAATCGGGGGGTAGTGGGAGGGATTTGACCAACGAGAAAAATTAACGACGCTCTTGTGCACCGTTTGGGGCGTAAATGTTGACAATTGTGTGTGCAACATTGGCCCATGAAAAAGGTGACAACGAGCACTCGGTCATTTAGGAATGTTTCTGAAGATGTAAATTTGAAAAAATTGTTTTTCCAAATTAGCACCCCACAGTGCTTCGACCAAAAGGATAGGGATGGTAGGAGCATTGTTTTCCAAGCATCCTCAGAACCTCGTGGACATTGGGTTTCCTGGATGGCCAGGATATCCATGGGTAAATTATTTTGTAAAAAACTCAGTTTCCTAGCCCGGGATGGGGAGGCCTTGAGTCCGGCGATATTCAACGTCCCTAGAGTGAAGGTTTCCCCCATCGCACCTTAGGTGTGAGGGGGTGGGCCCCCTGGCCCACCAGCCTCTTCCAGGTCCCCACAGGCTTTCACAGCAGCGCGGGTATTAGCAGCAACGCTATTGGGGTTTTTGTTAATTTTTGTGGAAAGAGTCGCATTGGCTTTGGCCTTCGCTTTTTGTTTTCCCGACGTCAGACAAATTTTTTGTGGTGCGGATAAGTTCGGTGCACCGTCGAGAGGGGCAAAAAAAATTTTTTTGGTTGGGATAGGTCCCAAGTCAGTTTCAACTGGGGCTTGGGTGCAGCGATTGGGTGAGATCGAATCTCCCATTGGATCCTCAGATTGAGTGGCCCATTTGGCTTGGGCCTCCCAATCTGATTGGGTGATGGATTCCTGAGTTGCTTCCGCCGCAAAGGTCTCCATGTCCTCCTGGCGTTGTGAGTGTGGGAAGGTGGTGGTGACCTTGGCTGCTTCCTTGGCTGCAGTCCTATGGGCCTGCTTGGCCTTCTTCCGCTCCTGTGGGGAGATGGGCTTTACCAATAGGTAGCAGCCTTGTGCTCCCCACGGGAAAGCCTCTTTGGTGCTTGCGGTTGGTTTGTAGTGCGCCTCTCCACTGGCCATGGCTGCCGAGGGGTGCTCTTGGAATGTAACACCCTCTTTAATGGGGCACACGTGTGCCTTATGGCTGAACGCTTCACAGTGGGTGCAAATGGGGGGCGCGCTGTCCACGGTTACCTGGAATGGGTGGGTGGTGTGCCCTGCGATGTCAATAAAGGTGGAGTGCGGGATCTGGGTTAGGTCCTTCACAATCTCCTCAGTTGGGGTCAGAACTGCGATGGCTTTGCCGGTGCACAGGTGTGGCATCAGCGTGAAACGTTGCATTTGAAAGATTGTATTTCGCCATATATGGCGAGACCATCTTTCAGGTGTTGCTCCAAAATGTCACATTTTACCGTAGTAGGCAAAAAGTCAAACGTGAGGAAATTTGGTTTGATTTTGTCCATCTGGTGCGTTTAGTTTTGATGACCCATTGCCCTTTGGGTTAGGTCGACCACTACGCGCACCGCTGCAGCCTCGTCTGCTGCTAATTTGCTTTCAAAACCTAGGTCCAGCCAACCGCGTGACATGGAGTGAGGTGCAACGTACACCGCGGTCAGGAAAATTTTGTGTACATCTTCACAAAATTTTTCCCATAGGGCCGTTTTTTGGATGTTCAGATACACACGGACTCTGAATTCCACCGACAAAAGTGGCTGGGAATGTGGCGTGTTGATGTACTGGTTGCATCGTTCTTGCCACGCGAGTATCTATGGGGAAATTGTGATCGCCAGTTTTTTTAGATTTTTTTCTATTCCGCCGGATTCTCTGGGGCGTTTTCGAACGTTAGAGGCTGTGGGCCTTCCGCCTGCTCCTCTTGCCTTGCTTGCCCAACTGCTCCCAGACATGGGCGCAGACTAATCCCCTCTATGAGATTATCAAACTAGATTTAGTCTTGAATTGAATGGGTTGCAAAAGTGTTTGCAACGAGAAAGAAAAGTTGGGCTGTCAGTGTTTTGTTTTTGACCAAAACTGTCAAGGTAGTTTGGGTTGAAATGTTCAAATATACTAATTTGTGTTAGTTGGTAAGGAATGGAGGGATAGATATCAAAGTTGTAGAAACTGGGACATTTCACCCAACTGGCACCTCATCATCTACCTTCATATTCCGTCAGAAAAGATTTATGTGCATCAGTGAATATAACTTTTAATCTTCTGGAAGATAACCCAGTTGATATTATAAAGAGATCCCCCAGATTTTATTATGGAGCTAGTTCAACACTTTGGAGAGGTAGAGGAGCTTAGATACCACAGTGCACTCATCATCTAATAGCTAGCGCTTAGTTTTAGTAAGCCTGGCCTTTAAAGCAGCGCTAACTTCAGTAAGGTACGCTAAATTATGGATGAGCTTGTACCAGGTCATTTAGCAAGCCAATAATTAAGGCATAAGTTATCTATAGATCGCTCTGCTTCGTTCAAGTCTCTTTCAAGGGTGCAAGCCTACATTGGATATTACCCAAGATTTTTTCAAGATCTTAGATTAGATTGTGATGGTAAATTATGGCTCCAAAGAGTAGACTAATATGATGATCCATCTCCTCTCTAAATGGTTGTTTATGCGACCAATCTGGTTATGGGTCTCATGGTTCATGGCTACCATAATCATATGTCGCTTTCCACCACTCTCAGGTACTCTTCAACATGGGCACTATCAGGATTCTTCCTGGTTTAGGTGAAAGCCTTGTGCAGGGAAATGGTCAATACATTCATTCAAGGGGCACAATTCCCAAGTAGCCCAATAAATTCAAGAATGCGGTTTGACTCTATAGTTTCCAATGGTATACTAAATTGGTGTTTTACATGAATTAATCCAAATTTGGGAAATTTACATCCCCAGTTCCTGTGTCATGTGATTTAGAGTTTCCACTGATCTGTCCATGAGGGCGGCGAAATCCAAGTAAGGTTCAAAATTAGTGGTCAATCCAGAAGACCAGGAAAGATCCTGAATGGATGGGGCTGTGATGATCCTTGAGGCACCGTGTCCCCATGCACCCTATAAATATCAATACATCTTAGTCTAATAAAGTATTTTTTCTGTAGGATATAATATTCATCTTATTTTATTTAAGTTTTATGTTATTCTAATGAACAAAGTCTTGTCCAGTCTTGCGCCCAAAGAAGCCCCTGTCCTCTCAGCTGACCATAGCCTTCAGCAATCAGCCACCATATTGGGTTTCCCTGCGTTATCACCAGTGAGCGCATCTGGCAGAAACCTGATAGGCACAGTGGTAGTTATTGTCTGCTACCCATTGCTCTGAGGCTTCGCAATGGTCTATTACTTAATAATTTAAGAATTTTAGATAGTCATACAACTGGTTTGTTATATTCAGTATTTGATTAGCCTTTTATTCTCTAAGGATGATTATATAGAACAACGGATGAAACTCCCAAAGGGTACCATCCAGTTGTTTCACTAATAACTGGTTTTCATATTTTTGCGCATTTAAGTAACTAACCAATTCACTGATTTTTATTTAAACAGTTTAATATCTTTATGGTCTTATAAAATGGAAGTGTTTGCACTGTATTTAAGATGTATCTGATTTTACTTAAAACTTCATTATTACTGGCGGACATCATCATTTTTTGGTACAACAAAAATTTTTGTACAGAAAATTTAAGTTATATGCTGTCTGAAAATTTTTATAAATGAACCTCATTGATGTCGTCAGATAATAGCAGTACCCTTGGAGTAGACACCCTATGACTTTCTTATCATGCTCATAAGAGTACATTGGTCATCTGGTACAAAATTTGGTTGCTAACGGACCCATTGGAGTAAGCTACCGGCGAGGGCATCGTTGTACTCATTTTCCAAATTGTTAATATGTAGTTACACATTCTAGGATTTTCCAGATTCATAGATAATGACGATACTTATCCCCGAAGCAGATGGTAAACTAATTTAATTCTAAGCTTATTTTCAGTGGTTCATTATAGCGTTTTCAGAAGTGCCCCCTGTAAAGAACACTAGTAGGCTGATCTGTAGTTACATCAGGGAAATTTAGGCACAGTTAAGAAAGCGCTCTAAAAGTTAACTTTGTAGTTTAGGAGCTTCACACTGCAGATCTCATTGACTAAGATAACTTAACGTTATTTTCCCTTATGCCCCTCTCAGATGATTACCCCACTCACATTTTGTCCATTCTTATGCATGCCCTTAAAGAAAATCTGGATAATAACTCTAACCCTTTTGCCATTCATTATGTTTGCTTAGGTGGTCGCTAAAGCACCATATAAGGGTTTTTTATTATCTTTTTATTTGGCACCTGCGAATAAAAACACACGGCTTTTTTTAGTTGAGCTAACAAGTACTAAAAATGATGCTACTGTATTAACACATAATACTTCAGAGGGTATCTCAAAGTAGTTTGTTTAAAATTATCAGCTGAGTTCTTATCTTTTACTTTACTGTAGTATTGGTTAGTACTTCCAGTTTTGCTGATTATATGTATGTTAACTTTTGGTGGTATTGGTTAGATCCACTAAGCTGATTTCACAGGCGTAACACCACTGAGCAACGGACAGACAATTAAGAAGATCTCTGATCCTTGGTAAATAATAATAACAATATATAGATATGAAGTTATGGCTCCAACAAACTTTAATTTACTATATATATAAAACCTAGAATACATCTGCTAACTTCCCCCTTCGTTTTACTTCCAAAAAACCTCTCCCTTCCATTCTCTCATTCAGATCTCAATTTTTAATCTTTTCAGTTGATTCTAACCCGTCATCTTGGCAACTCTCTACATCTTACAATTTTAGGGTCTTTGTCCCATCATTGGTGCTTTGGCGGAATTTCCTTAATTCGCCAAACTAATATTACTTCATTCAATTTGCATTACATCAAAAAAATCTACTGCCCAAATCTTGAGGCTCACCTGACTCATAAAATACGATATGCCAGATATATGGTTTATTGTTCAGTCATACTAATTCCTTGAAATTACTCTCCTTGATTGGACAATAAGCTCCTATTGCTTATATTGCAGAAGGAACTTCACGTGAACTTGGTTGATAATCTGACCACCTGTAGGCTTATTAATGGTTTAAGAATTAATAACAGTCTTCTCAATTATCTCAAGTGGTCCAGTTCAGATATTTGCAGCTCGTTATTACTTCCAAATTCATGCTAAGTGGGAAAAAATGATACCTACAGCAAACTAATGGAGTCTGCTACATCTACTTAGGTCAGCCACCTGATCAAAAATATTTTTAGCTAAGCTGGTAGAATAAACTTCAATTTATTGTTTTATCAGCAAGTCCGTTAAGTTGGTCAGATAATGCTGCAGTCCTACTATTTGAGTATCCTCCTCTCTGGATTAAAGTAAGGTGGGCAAAGCTGAATGTCTACCATAAAAAAATGGAAAGTACTCTTTGCCTATTGATGAGTGATAGCTTATATTATAAGCAAAGATGGCGATGGATAGGAGGGTAGTTCGCTCAGAGGGGCAATCATTTACAACCTTGCGGATAATGTTTACCATTGTTTTAAAACCTATTCCACCATTCCATTAGATTCAGGGTGGTAGGGTGTAGTCAAGATCTCGCAGATTGCCATTAGTTCGTTTAACTTGGATAGGAAATGCAGCGTGAAAATAGTTCTATTGTCCATTAGGATAAATTAAGGACAGCCATGTCACTTTATGAAACACTCCATGATAAACTTGGCGGCGGTCATCATGATGGCGGCAGATATTGTTTATACTGGACTGCAAGCCTAAATGAAAGTACACCCAAAAGGCAAGCCCAAATTACTGGGGCGCTGCTGCATGTCTGACGTTTAGATACGTTGAGAGAGTTTTGACCAGAAAGCACCAAAAGACCGTTATTGTAATTAGAGCCTGGCAATGAACTAGGCTATTTTAGCACTAGTGGTGCCAACCAAAAGGGGGATCAACCACGCATCTTCCTTTGAAAATGGACAAACAAAGGGTTTAAGATAAATAAAATTACTAATATAGCACCGCAGCTAACAGCCTATGAAGACATATAAGTTGGTGAGGAAGCTTAGGGAAACTTTTATCTGGCGCCCACTTTAGCTGGAAGACCACGGCGGACAACTCAGGGTAGTATCATCAGCAACATGGGGCATAAGGGGGTATAATTGTGGGTTTTCTTCATTAATGAGGCCGGCAGTATCCATTGCCTCAACGTATTGAGCAAGCTGATGCTCAGAAAAAGTGATGAGAGAAGGCACACAAGTGAATGACTTGATGCACCGGCGAGTTTTGGGATAATTGGTGTCAAAAGGAGAAAATTTTGTTGATCAATGCAAGCGCAGCTTGCACCAAAACTGAGCTCCTCAATTTTATATTTTGCATCTTTTTCAAAATTATGAGGAAAATTGAGGACAGGAATACCCTCAACAAGGGGCTTCATCAACCCTCAAAGATGCTGGCGAAATAGGGTGTTATCAGGGGCAGTTTCAGACACAACTGTCATTTTAGTAATCTTTATATAAACCAGAAAACCGTTTCAAGGGCAAAAACAATGGTGATGCAAAAATAGTAGGGTTAACAAAGGACTCCTCCAAAGCAAAATCCAGTTTTGCATGATACAGCCAATTAACCCCATCAATCCATTCAAAAACCTCAAATGGATTTATCTTGTCCAACGCTGGACCAGCCACCAGATATGGAGTGGTGGTAGGAGCTGATTGGTTGCAGACAGTCAACCATGGAAGCTCAGCTGAAACCAGCTCAGCCATCAACTCAGGATTCAGTAATCCAGTCGAATTATTTTTAAACAATTTTAAAATTTGTTTTTTGATTGGCCCCACTTTGGAAGCCACGCCAGATTTACCTGAGGTTAAAGGTGGGAGGATCGAGCACCATTTGAAGAATTGGGGGTGAAGTGGCCGCTGGCCCAATGCCAGAAGGAGGAGTAATGGAAGTGGCAGAGATGGAAGCCATGGGGCACTTGCACTTTGAATGATCAAGTTTGAAGCGCAAGGGCAAATGGCGCAGCCATTTGCAATGTGTACCCAGAATAGTGATCAGGAACAGATCTGATCAAGGTGCGGGGGATTACAAGATGAGAATCATGGTGAAATGGGCAGATCATTGCAAAGGCGTGAGGCCTTGCCAGATGATCCGCATCATTTGGAACCATGAACTCCAACACAGTATCTGTGCTGTAAATGGCCAAACCCTCCATGAGGTCATGGCGCAGGCATTCAGGGGGAGATGGAAGGGTAACCTGGTGAACTGGACCACCAAAGTGGACTCATTCAGGAGCCGCATGTGAATGGTTGGAATTGGGATGTTTTAAAATGATTGACAGCTTAGATGATGCCACTGCATCAGATTCAGAGACGAAGCTGAGGTTGAAGTACCACTTAAAGAGGCGGAAGTCAATATATCTGGCATGTTTGAAAACAACATAGCCATATTGATGATGGCCGCACTTGCATATGAAAAGATTACCATATTTGACCCAGAGGCCAAAACGTAAATTGCTCTATGGGAGCAACAAAGGGCTCCAGAGCACCGCCTGGGATCTTGCAAGGTGGTGAATCAAGTCCCAAGGGGGCATAACGCCTGATAGCGTTGGGAAGGCTATCAGAGCCAGCCCTGGAGTGCTCTGGTGGTGGCCAAAAGATGACAGATGGCAGCACTACCACGCCAAGCTGGGGCAGCAGGCATTGAAGCATCAACATCTGTAAGTTTTTGCTCAATTGAGTGGTCATTCTTTGTATTTTTTCAAAAATATGTTTTTCTTAGATTTATTTATCAAAGCAAAAGAGAGATCCTAAAGAACCAGGATATTGCAGCCCCATGTCCCGCAGGTTTGAGTTCTGTGAATAGTGGAATTGGGTTGGGTGAATTAAATTTTGGCATAAGGGAAAAAAAGATTTTGGATACAGGAATTAATTTATATTATAAAAAAAGAAAATCAACTTTCAATTTCTTAGTTTGTTATAACTGCTTAAATAGAAGATTGATCTGGGGAATAGCTTAGAAAAGCTCACGATTGGGCCCTTGAGATTTGCCTAATCCAGCCAACTTAAATTAAGAGGAAAACAAATTATCTTAAACTGACTTCAAAATTGTCAGCAGCGGGCTGAGTCACTGTTGATTCATCCATGGGTGCCCAAAACTGCCAATTTTCCTCAGTTTCAACAGATAGAGAAAGGGCGTCTTTCTCAACGGGCAGCGGAACCTCCAAAGTCACCCCACGTAGGGACAGTACAATGAGGTTTGGAATGGGTTTGGGATGCCCAACCCGCCCACTCCTAGTCACTCCGGTGTCCTTTGGGCCAAACAAGAATTGTTGGATGAGGGTTTTGATACTGCCAGGGAGATGTTTATACTGACGTCAGCATTTTTTCAATAGCCCAATGCCATTGGAGAGTTGCTCAGATAATTCCACATTATAAGCATTCTTCATAGAAGGTACATGCATATCAGGCTTTGTTCCTAATATTTTTGTGCCGGCTTTGAACCTGTGACAGCATTCATAATAGCCCAATGCCATTGGCGAGCTTTTCTGAGGATTTGACACTAGATGCCTTGGTTACCAAGGAAACGTGCCCTTTGGACTTTGTTGCTGATATTTTGCAATTTTCAACTATTAACGTCAAAGATTTGCTTTTGTTAATTGTACTTGTCCCCTTTATCCCAAGTGGGTGCCGAATCATGGCTAACTTTCTCCAGATTCCCATAATTGCCCTAATAAATCTTCAGACATAAGAACTGGGGTTGGATTTGAATCCTTAAATGGTACACTGTCGCCCACCGCTCATACCACATGAGCGAGGTACCCTGTGAGATGAGGTGGGCTGCCAGCCTTCTTGGCCCCTTCTTGGATGGTAAAGGGAACACCCCCCAATCCAAATGGAGGGGCACTCCTAAAGACTTACATTACCCTTTCCTTTTGCTAAAGAGGGTTGGCATCATCATCAAGAGAATTGATTGAGTGCCACATTTTTATGGGCCTTGGGCAACTTGATTGCCATTAGAGTATTGGTTTTTGGGGGAGGAAGGGGAGCGTTTTGGGTTGGTGATATGTAAAGCCTAAACAAGCTCCAAACAGTTGGCATAACCTTGAGTGCTGACCCAGAAGTTCCTCATAGACCGGATAGCTATCCCAAGCAACTAAGTATTATACCAAATGGCATGAACGTTGGGAAGCCAAAATGCTCTCAACTTCAGCATTCTCAATGCCCTCGATCACAATGGGCTCTGGTTCCTATCAGGATTGCCCACTTAAACAGGGAAAGCTGAGAGATATCAAAAACTGGAAGTTGTTTCCAGTGAGGCAGCAATTTCAGATGGAAGCAACATTTTCTAGGTTTTTTTCCACCAAATGGGGTCCCTCCTGTTTACTCATAAACTCACACAAGGGGACCTGCATCCACAAGTGGCGCGTGTCAAGCATGGTATATGAAACCACTTTTGTTTCATGAGCTGGGAGCTGCTTCCAATCTGCAAACTGTTTGTTGTCACTTTATAGTCTTTGTTAGATGCTCCCAAACCAAGGACTGTGTGTCCCAAATGTGCTGATTGTGGTTAGAAGCAGCTAGTACCTCTGTGAGAAGACACGGACTAATTAAAAATAAGGGGCTGTACCCCAAGGTTGCTTCATAAGAGATACATCAGTGGAGGCATTAATTACATTGTTATACACAAGCTGAGCCTGAGGATGGTCATCAGCCCAGGTATTATGAGCGGATTCAGCGTAGCACTGCAGGTACTGTTCCAGGATCTGATTGATTCGCTCAGTTTGGCCATCCAACTTGGGATGGTATGCAGTGGAGCAACAGGGCTTAATCTTCAAGATCTCCAAGAGCTCATTCTATAATTGTGCCATGAAATGGTGCCACAGTCTCAGACAATCTCCTGAGGAAGGCCAAACATAGAAACATGTCGCATTAAGGACTGGCAGTTTCCTCAGAAATAATGGTGGAGGAACATGGGATAAGTAGGGAAAGTTTTATGAAGTGGTTAACGACTATATCACCACTGTAAATCCATTTGAACTGGGAAGTTTATTAATAAAGTCCAAAAAAACAGATGTCAATGTCCCCTCTCCTTCTGTAGGGGATGTAGGAATTCCCTCCTGCCAGAATGGTCTGACTTGGGCCAAGCGCAGGTTACACAGTCTGCAATCCATGCCGGAACATTCTTTGACAATCCCACCAAATTATAGATATGCTCGAATATGTCAATACACTTCTTATTTCCTGGATGTCTGTCTGTGGGAGATTATGATGAGCCTGAATCACTTCAGCTCAGACGAGGGGAGGAGCCCAAATCTGTGACAAAATTGATTGAGCCTCTTAGTTAAAAAAACAAGAAAAGTTCTGTACTGGGAAGGAAAATCATCCCATAAGATCTACGCCTTCCTCACAGGCCGTTTGTGCTGCTAGGACCTACTTAATAAGTAGCGCATACAGAGCCAAACTGCTGCCAAAATCATGGGAGATACAATAACAAGATTTGGGTGGGGGAATGACTGTGACAAGATCCGCCTCATCTGAGTCAGCTGAACAATGCGCATGGTTACAGCTTGGGAAGTTGGGTAGGACATTTAATTCCCTTTCCAAACTTATATTTGAAGTTAAAGCTGCACAAATCCTGGTAGGTTTGGGCCTGCCGGAGTTTCAACATCTTTGGCTTGAAAAAGTAAAGAAGAGCTTTGTGGTCTGCTCGCACAGTAACCACATGCTGTGCGCCCTGCAAGAGATACCGCCAGTGAGTCAAGTCCCACGCCAAAGCTGCCAGCTCCTTGTCAAGGATAACCTTTGACTGCTCAGTGGGATATAACTTGCGTTAAAAATAAGCAACTGGGTGTTCAAACCTATCATGCTCTTAGAGCAAAACAGCCCCTACCATGGCGGATGATGCATCACATGCAATGATATAGCGTCAGGAGGGATCCGCGTGTTTGAGGATAGGGGAAACAAAACACTTCCCTAATTGAATCAAATGCCTTCTGGCACTTGGCGTAAAAAGAAAGGGAATGTTCCTGCCTGTAAGTGAATGGAGAGGGGCAGCTAACTGTGATAGCGCGGGGGAGAATTTTTTCAGGAAGATAATAGTGCCCAAGAAGCTTCTCAAATGATTCTGGGTTGTTGGCGTTGGCCATTCGCAGATGGCATCCAGTTTGCAGGGCGGAATGGTGTAACTATTTTTTAGGTGAGTTTCCCAAGAACGTGACTTACTTTTAATAAAAACTCACACTTTGAGGGCTTGAAAAACAGGCTCGCCTTATGCAAGGCAGCCACTACCGCCTCCAAGTCCTTATCATGTTGTTCAAGAAAAGGAGAATGTATCAGGATATCATCAAGATATGTGAATGCAAAGGTGAACTGGAGATCGCCCAGCACACTATCAATCATCCATTGAAATGTTCTGAGCGCATTTTTAAGCCCAAAAACATCACGTAAAATTGGAATATGCCTCATCTGGTCCAGATAGCGGTAAGCCATTCCTGGACTTCCGTCACCAAAATTTGATCTAAGTATTAACTAGATTGAGCTTTAAAAATATATGCAACTTTACAATCTCTTGGCTAAGTGTTTGTTCCAATGACAGTGAATAAGGGTTTTGGACCATATCTTGTTAAGGTGGCCGTAATTCATGCAATACAAATTGAAATATCTGCCTTTTTGGTGAAGACAATAGGAGAGGCAACAGGGGGATGTCTCTTTAAGCAACTAGCCCTTCTTAAGCATGTCATCCAACAGGCATCAATAGAGACCTCCTCCTCCATGTATGTGGGTACAGTTAGCAGTTTATGTTCGCCACCTGCATTAAAGTCTTAAACTTTAAATCGAATTTCATATGTGGGGGAAGGTAGTTAGCTTTATCAGAGTCGAAAATTCTTTAATAGTCCATCAAAACAGCGGGGAAATCTGGAGGAAGGCCTATGGGATATCCAAGGGTTGTATCAATCCACAGTTTTGAGTCTTGGAAATGGTATCTAATATAGGGAACTCACCCTCCATCTGACCTTTAGAAAATGCCAACATGATAGATTTTAAGTGGATTTGCACATGCTGCTGACACCACCAACTCACACCCAAAATCATTGGAAACACAAGGTTAGGAATTTCTAAGAAGCAATCACAAATTCTAAACTGGTGAACCTATAAGTGTACTGGGTACTGTACTTTATAGATGGATGGGAGATTGACTAAGTGACAAACGTTGCAGGCCCCAGGTCCAAGTCCAGATCCAGCTGCTAAACCAAATAAAAAAACTCATGAAGTTTCCCGCTTCTCCAGTGTTGACCAAAGCCTCAAAAGACACCTGGTGTGACCCAATACAAATCTTTATTGGTAATAAAAAGCAGGTGAGATTTTGTTTATTGGCAGTTGCAGTCATTTCTGCTGACACAGAGGAGATTGTAACTAAATAAGGAAAGGCATATTCCTTTTTAAGATCAAAAGTGGGATGAACAAGGGGTTTCATTCCGTCCTCTTCAGGGTGGACTTCTATTGATGGGCAAACAGGTGGACTGGAGTAACTCTACTCGTCCGCAGGGGCAGCGTCAGAACTTGTAATCAATATATTTACCAATTCAACAACAGGATATGAACTCAAGGGCAAGACAAAAAAAACCAATCATGAAGTTCTCATTATGAGGATGGACCAAGGAGAAAGTAGAGGACACTTGAGCAACTTGACCATGAAGGAGTTTTCCCAAATCCATCTGGGAGCTAAATTATAAAATTGTGATCATTTAGGCAAAAAAACAGAAGGCAGACTATTGATTGATCATACATATGGAAGATGGTAACCACTGCATCGTCCAACTCAATGAGGAGGGCATAAATGGCTGGAAACAATGGACGGTTGATCTTGTCATATTGGATTCAGATATTGTTTAGACTGGACTGCCAGACTGGATGAAAGAACACCCAAAACTCAAGCCACAAATGCCAGGGACGCTGCTACATGTATGAAGTTTAAATAAGTTGAGAGATATTTGGCAAGAGAGCGCCTTAGGCCGTGATTGTAAATAGCAGCCTGGCAATGAACCAGGCTAATGCGGCCCCAGGGCCTGCAGGTTTGGGTGCTGGGAAGATTAGGATTGGGTTGGGTGGTTTAAATTTCGTCATAAGGAAAAATGGACTTTAAGTACAGGTATTTTATTGGATTTAAAAAAGAATCTCAACCGTTTTTTTTCTAAGTTTAAATGACTGCCTAGATAATTGATTTGGGAATAGCTTAGAAAAGCTCACGATTGGGCCCTTAGGGCTATCCTAAATCAGCAAACTTTGAGTGAGGAGGAAATATATCTTTTAAACTGACTTCAAAATTGTCAGCAATGGGCTGAGACAATTTTGATTCATCCATGGGTGCCCAAACCTGCCAATTTTCTTCAGGTTTAACAGCTAGAGCATTTTGTCTCACCCAACAGGCAATGGGAACCTCCCAAAGCCACCCCACGTAGGGACAGTCCAATGAGGTTTGGAATAGGTTTGGGATGCCCAACCCGCCCACTCCTAGTCACTCCGGTGTCCTTTAGGCCAAGCAAGAATTGTTGGATGGGGGTTTTGATACTGCCAGGGAGATGTTTATACTGGCGTCAGCATTTTTCAATGGCCCAATGCCATTGGCAAGTTGCTCAGATAATTCACCATTAGAAGCATTTTTCATAGAAGGTACATGCACATCAGGCCTTGTTCCTAATATTTCTGGTGCCAGTTTTGAACCTGTGACAGCATTCATAATAGCCCAATTCCATTGGCTACCTTTTCGGAGGATTTGACACTAGATGCCTTGGCTACCAAATATGCATGCCCATTGGGCTTTGTTGCTGATATTTTGCAATTTTTAACTATTAAAATCAAAGATTTGCTTTTGTTAGTTGTACTTGTCCCCTTTACCCCAAGTGGGTGACGATTCATTGCTAACTTGCTCCAGATTCCCATAATTGCCCTAATAAATCTTCAGACATAAGAACTGGGGCTGGGTTTGAATCCTTAAATGGTACACTGTCACCCACCGCTCATACCACATGAGCGAGGTCACCCTGTGAGATGACATGGGCTGCCAGCCTTTTTGGCCCCTTCTTGAATGGTAAAGGGAACACCCCCCAATCCAAACATAGAGGGTGCTTACCCAGACTTACAGCAGTGAAAGCCCCTAAATCATTGATTGCTCTTGTTTCCACCCATCTTATCAAGAGATCGACGACTATAAGTATATATTTAGACTGGTTAGTGCCATTTGGAAGAGGCCCCATCACATCAATGAAACAGTACTTCATGCTAAACGAGGCTTAACCAGCTGATAGGTGGTCTTCTTGGGGAAAGATTTCTTCACTTGGCACTGGTGACAACAAGAAGCTGTCTCAAGTACTTCATAACACATGCTCTCCTAATAGTATAGGGTCACAAGTACTACAGCGTTTTCCATAACCATCCATGATCTACCACCTTATGGGCATCCACAATAATTGCTGGACTAACGGTGGGCTCCAGGAAACTCATCATCACTTATCCTTTTTCTTACATAGTTCCCCATTGCGCAAGAAGGTATCTCATCTAAGCCCATCTGGCGCCTTGATTATGTTTGATAGTTCATCGTAGTTTTTGCCCACAATCATCTCTCATACATGATATCAGCCAAATCATCCATAATGGCAACCATTATTAAATGCGAGAGACTGTCTGTATTCTGTTGTTTCGTCCCCAGCCAGTGTAAAATCTTGAAGACATATTCTTTGAGCTTCAATGCCCATCACGTGAGCTGTCCTTCAGGTTCCCAAAGATTCTGCATCCAAAGCAAGGATGCATGATCCGTTACCACTTGAAATTGT
Source organism: Massospora cicadina (assembly GCA_022478985.1). Taxonomy (NCBI): domain Eukaryota; kingdom Fungi; phylum Entomophthoromycota; class Entomophthoromycetes; order Entomophthorales; family Entomophthoraceae; genus Massospora; species Massospora cicadina. The sequence goes on along the minus strand of JAKSZP010002644.1, from coordinate 224,251 downwards.
GCCCCATGGAGGTATACCCTGAACTATTTAAATGCTTATATCACCGCTAAGCACTCCCTCTTAGTCACAGTGTAATTACATTCATGACAGTCTAAGCTTTAGTTTCAAAACGTGACATGGTGCTCTAGTCCATTATCATCCTTCTGGGATAATACTGCCCCTACAGCAGAAAGTGATACGTCCATTTTCACTATAATTTACATTAGAAATTAGGGTATTGCAAAACTGGCGTGCTTACCAACACGGTATGCAAGATATCTAAAGCATTTTGACATCGTTTAGTTTAGTCAAAGGTGGCGTTCTACTCAATTATCAAAGAGAGGTGCCCCAATACAACTGAAGTCTGGAATGAACCACTGGTAGTAACTGACCATACCCAAAACCACTTGGGTATCTCGCTTATTTCCTAACTGGGTCATCTCATATATAGCTCCCACCTTCGCTGGCTGAGGTTTAAGCCTTTTAAGTCTACCACAAACCCGAGGTACTCCAATTATATATTAAAAAATGATCCCTTTTAGGCTTGTCTTGATGTTAGAATCAGCAAGTCGGCAGAACACTTGTTCCTAGTGGTCCAGATGTTCTGTGAACACTCAAGAGAACACACTGATATTGTCAAGGTAGACTAGGACACAGGACAGCTTTAAGACACCCAAGTTCGTGCCCATATCCTGTTGGAACGTAGCTGGGGAGTTACATAACCCTTTGGGCATACGCGTGGTTTAGAACAATCCTTTTGAGGTGATTATAGCACATTTTCTTTTTCCGTTGCTGGCAACTCAATCTTCCTGTACCTCGATAACAAATCCATGGCAGAAAGATAGTTAGCCCTACCAACCGATCTAAAGCATTATCAATCCGCAGGAGGGATAGGAATCTTTCTTTGTGATGTTATTAAGCTTCCAGTAGTTGAAGACCTCCCAGTTGGTGCCATCTTTTTTCTTAAAAATTAGCAACAGCAATGTTCATGGACTTTTAATTTGCTCTAACTTACCTTATTCAAACAATTGGTCTACCTCATCAGAGACAATTTCTCTGCAGCTTTTGAGCACCGAACAGGACGTGACCAAAGGGGGTGATTACCTATGTCCACCCAATGCAAGACCCCTGCACACATCCCAAATCTTAGTTAGAGGATGCAAAAGTTCCTTGGCATTTTTTAAACAGGGCAATCACCCTATCCTTCTGTTCTTCCAACAGCCCAGTCAGAGCTTCCTGCAGAGAATAATCATAATGCCAAATGAGGTTTTTACAGATAAGCAATGTCCTCCCAAGACCTGAAATTGTGAGTATGATGAACCTCATTAATAAGAGACATGTGTAAATAATCCACCACTTGGTGCCTTTGGACTGTCATAGACTCCTTCTGTAGGTTTGCTATCAATACTTTCGCTTCTCCAAGCCCTGATATCAGTAACACAGGAGCCACATGGGTTTGAGCCGAGATTTCTGGTAGGGCACCATAATCTCCCCTTTAGACCTTTGGGGATGTCTATTTCGAGCTCCATCCTAAATATGACCTGATGCCCCAAAAATATAATTATGGCGGTTGCAACCCGCAGTGTGAATGCCGTTGTACTCATAAATCTAGCTAGACAGAGCTTTGGTCCTCCGCCTCCTCTGACAATAATGAACAGGAATTACTCAGTCGCTATGCATAAGATTAATCTAACTATAGAGGATTGGGTCCTTTGGGACTCCGCTGGAGGTAAATAAAATGGGGTTATGTTGTCCCAGAACACTAATTGTTTCATTGGCCATATTGACCAATGCCCAAAATCGCCACATGAACGCAGCTCTAATCAACTATTTGTAATACTATCAGGCAGAACCACTGCTGCGGCGGAAAGCTGACCAAACTGAAACTCAGAGGTGACGATCTGTAAGCTCTCTCCAACACAGTGCTCTTTGCCCCTGCAGCCCATACACTACTCAATGTTCCACATCAGGCTTCAGCGGAAGCTTAGACATGAGCCTGGTGGATATTATAATGACAGGAGCTCCAATATCTACAATATTTCAGATTTTTTTGTTCTGAACAAAAAATCACACTAGGTACACTTTAAATAAGAAGAACTAATTTGTGTTTATTACATGAACATATAAGGTCTTTTTGTCACAAAGAAAAGTGACAATACCAGCGCAATTATGATAATATTTCTGAGCAATTTTTTCTACTAAAATAGCAACGTTTAACATCACTAGGGAGGCGACATTTGTTGAGGGTCTAATTTCACCTGAGACTTTTCACTCAAGGATTTGCCAGGTATAAGGCTTTTTTACATCTTGGCGGAACTCTAAGTCTTTAGGGGTATGCTCGCTCTCTTGGATTGAGGCTGAGATATGGTAGGAATGTTGTTTTTATAATAAGTCATCAGGGAAAGTACTGGGACTAACGCAACATGACTCATGGGAATCTTTAGGGACAATTAAATTTGGATTAATGGAGATAGAGCATCACATCTCTACTCCGCTCAAGATTTTCCCTGTTTGATCAGGACAATTGCTACTGCATGAACATGTAGGTTACCAGGGTAGTTAGCTGCATAGTGGCTTTTTGGCCATACAAGAAACAAGCATCTATAAATGGCCCGTCTATGGTCTCATGTCTGAAGGTTCAGATTAAAATCTAAATAAAGAATTGTAGTTAGGCTGGGAGCGAGATGTTTATGCATAAGGAAGGCGGAAAGGATCCACCGACATATTGAGTGAGCGAGTATTGCCCAAAGGATTATAGCCAGGTTGTTGCGGTCAATTTCCTGATGAGAATGCGGCGGCAACTTCAAGGGCTTTCCAGTCCACGTTAGGAGCACTAAGTGTGACAGGCAGATGTCATAAAGAGTTAATGATATGTAAAAGCTCTGCATCTTCTTGAAATATGAGTCATAACATTATACAGTTCTTGATTTGGCTTAACAGCCGCCATCATTGCTATGCCCACATCCTCATTAATTAAATTTTTTGCTCCCACTAATCTAGGAGCTTCAGCCATGAACTGATCCGCAAAAAGTACCAGGGACTCGTTCTTTTGAAACTTTATTGTCAGAAATTATGCCTTGTGTTACGCCATCTTCATACGCCCCCAAACAGATGGAGCACAGTCTCCTTCAACTATTGATATGTTACGGTACTACTCTTAAGATAAATTGTGACCTGGTCAGCGCTCTCAAAATCAAGAGCAGATAACAACAGTTTTCTTAATGCTGATCTGATGCTCCTTCCATTGCAAATTTGAACCATTTGAGAATCCATGTATGTTCCTTCTTGACTGAAAGGCAGCAACTTTTTTAATGTGTACAAAAACACCTGACTCATGCTTCAGGCTCAGGGAACAGACAGGATAGGTTCAGATCATCTGAGGTGAACATCCCCTTGTGGGCAAGTATAGGGTCACGAGGATGGATGTGAATCCACTGTAGTTGAATGGGAATAGTTCAGATTGTGGGGAGGGACTGCCACGATCCCTGGGGGGTACTCGCTGGCTGACCCATAATATTTTTCACCAGAATTGCCACTGACTTTATCCTTACAACTCTTCCAGTATTTTCAGCGAAAAGTTCATCTATTATCTGCTCTGCTTTGACCAAATAGCGCCACACCGATCATCTATCACCCCTGCCTAAGCTCTTCAAATTCATTCTGTAATTTTTGGTAGAATTCTTGCTCTGTGTCCAGTTTACGCTCCATTTCCTAAAGCCATACGAGGACATCTTCTGTGTGCCCTGCATTATTACATTCTGCCATCTAATGTTGCGCGCTTGTCAGTTCACTTCATCCACTTGATTGATTAAAGCAGCTTTTTCCCGCACTAACTCCTCATCAGAATGTCAAAGGTTATCCAAGAGCACTCGCATATCAGCGTATTCCACCGCCTCAATGAATGGTAGAGTAATAGCTCAACCCTGTGCCACCTGATTGGAACTCTCCAACTGATTAATCTGACCTAGCAATTGACTGTATTCTGAGGTCATTAAGATGGAGCTGGTCAAATGGTTGGCTACCTGCTGATTACTCCACTAAGCTCAAAGTTGGCTAAAATTCAAGTTGCCACTGCTTTGGTGTGATCAGTCATCCGCCTCTAACAGGGTAACATGGTCCCTCGTCTGAGCCACCGCCATGTCAATTCCTTCCACCCATTCTGACATTTCTATCATAAAGCGCTCAGTGTTACTACCCAACGCCATGACATACCCATTCACCCAAAAGACCACGCCTGTTTAACAATTCTCCTATAACTTGGGGCAACTCATGATTCAATCGTGGAGCTAAGTTATCCAAGCGGTGGCGGATATCCATGACATGACTGTCTATGTGCAATAGCGCCCCCTGAATTTCTGAGAAAGAGTGGTCAAGGCGTTCAGGTAAGAGGTGAATGTCATTCTGTTGCGCTTGGACAAAACGCATGACAATTCCAATCTTAATGTTATGTCAGGCCAACACAAACATTAGTTAGCAGATCAAAGGATGAACGTACACAACCAGTTATTTTTCAACTCCATGGTATCTGAGCCGGCGAGACAACCCTATTGTGGTAGCATCAAGGTAAAACATATACAATTCATAACGGACTGATTGGTCACGTTAATTATAAACAGACTCAGGGCATGTTCCCCACATTTTCTTTATATAGCGGTAACCCTGAAAGAGCCATTCCATAATAACCAACAGTTGCTGAGAGATTACATTAGTGTATCTGGCAGGTTAATCCGATTCAAGCGCGGGATAATCTGAAAACTGCAAGTCCATTATTGTTTCATTATCTCCTGGTTCTTTCACCATAAATAGTGTCAGTTCCTCGTTAAATGTCTCCATCAACTCCCCAGATTATTGGTCATGAAACCCTATTAGATTCTGACATAAAGAGGTGGGACTCATCGTGATGCCTAGTTGTTAAGAGTGTGTTTGTAACTCTCTCATTCCCAGAGAGGTGGTGCGGGATGCCTAGCTACACCGTCAGGGAACTAGCCATTAGCAAGATCGGAAACAGGGCACTGCAGAGGGTGCCATAGCAAAAGGGTCCTAGGGCTTGGGTATACAACACAGTGGATGATACTATATAACAAAGAAACAACAGAACCTGGCTGGACCCCAAAAGAGAATTTATAACAAAGTGGAGGTTGGCGCTAGGGTGCTTGGGTGCCTCGATATGGAGGATACCAGGGCGGTCCAAAGATGCACCAGATACTGTAGTTAATTTGGACATAATGAAGTGGCCAACGTTGTTGGAGACCTCCTCAAAGAGGTCCACGCACAAGTTTGCCCAAGGAACCATATTTAAAAACATAAACTACAAAGAATTTATTTAGTAAGTCGACCAACAAGGAAAGTTGGTCTCAGGGAAACAACTTATGCAAAGGGGGGCGAGTCTTTAAAAGTGAAAGTGGCGCTAAGCTAATTGCACCAATAGGCGCATTATACCATCATCTTGGGTCCTGTAACTCAAAATTGATCAAACTTAAATTATGGATTGTCTTTAACTCAACTAAATTTGTGAATATTATATTTGTAAAAGGTTTTGAAACCCTGTTCCTCATTTACTTGTAATGAACCATTAGGATTAAGAACATAGCTGGTGCATTATAAAGCCCTGGCTGTAACGCCAGGCTGAGAATCAAGCACAAAACCAGGACTAACCTGGTCATTTTTGTTTTTACCCAGCGTTAGTCCATACTATTCTTAAGGTCAGGGAGGCCTGCCAACCTCATCTTTTTGGCCTCCTGATGTGCATCTTTGTTCTTACAATTGGTTCCCTCAGTTATGTCATGTAGCCATGACACTAGTTGCCATTGTAATACAGTTAACCAGTGGCCGCCTGTGTTGAGCACCACTGTTAACTTTTGATGGTATTGGTTAGATCTACTAAGCTGGTTGCACAGGTGTAACACCAATGAGCAACGGAAGATGATATGATGATCGTTGATCCTTAGTAAATAATAATATAAATATGAAGCTTTTTCTAAAACAAACACTACTTCAATATATTTGTATAAAGCCCCAGACTACTGCTGCTTTCCCCCTTTATTCTACTTTCAAAAAACCTCTCCCTTTCATTCTTTAGTTAAGCTCTTAATCTTCATTCTTCTCAATTCATTTTGATTTGTCAGCTTAGAAACTCCTTATTTCCTACATTTTTGGGGGTTCATCCAATCATTGAGCTTTGGCGGATTCCCCTCACATTCTCCAAACTATTATTACTTTTATTGATTTAATTTTCTTTAACATAATCTTCTGCTCAAATCTTGAGGCTCAACTCAAAAATATAAAATATGATCTAACAGATATATGGCTTATCATCCAGTCATATCAATTTGATGACAATGTAAGATTAAGAATATATTTTCATTTTTAATCATAGCATCTATTGGGTTTGCATAATTGTGGCTGTCAGACATTTGCCCTCCCAGCTTCAAGGAAAAAATGTTTTGTGTCAAAATCGATTGAAAGGGTGAAATGTTGGACATTTACAAGTTTGCGATGATGATAAGAGCAATTTAAGTAATAAAAACAATTTTTGGGCAAAAATCTTGGTCAATTATTGGTGGAACCTGCGAATTGTGGTAACACTTTTATGAGTACTAAATGGGCAAATAGCACAAAGTTGGGAAGTCATATTTCCCAGACCATGTGAGGGATCTGGAAAGTCCATCATAGGTTTTTCACCAGGTCACCTCTGGATCAAAGAAAGCACCTTAGCAGGGACCACCCCCTTTTATAGGTTTGGCAGGGGTCCCCCACAGTTCAATAATTTTTTCAAATGGGGATTGGCTAAAAGTATATTAAATCATTACCCCACGGGTATGTATGGCTTAAAAATACCTTCCCATTTGTCGTTCAGCCAAAGTGAAGTGAGTTTTATGAGCTCTGATAGGCCAAATTTACATATTTTCTTATTTGGACCAACTAAGCTATTCTGGCATACCATTGAATTCCATTTGACCCTCAATAAAGTATAAATACTGGACGGGTAGATATTGAGAGGGTTTGTTTTTCTTTCCCTGCACCAACACTAGTAAACATAAAAACCCAGTTTTTGATAATTAGCGTTTCTTATCTTTATTATAAATAAATTGGTTGTGGAATCCAGAAGTGACTAAGCACTAGCGAGCAAAAATATGCTGGATTCACACAAAGTGGTGCTCACTACAGGGGCAACCCTGTACACCAAAACAAACAAACTCAAAAAATGAGGCTTTCAAAGTGAGTAACCCTCCAACTTTCCCCTTCAAAATGAATCAAGAATAGTTTCCCTGGAAAAGCAACTAGCCTGCGCTTTATCCAGTCTTAAAGAGCTTGAGCAGCGCCCATTAAAACCCTTTTAAGAGACAAGCACACCCACTGTGAAGAGAGTATTGCTTTTTTTGTATGTTTGTGAATCTTCCATGCATGGCGCAACTAACAAGCAAAAACTTTAACATATTCTCCCATGCTTAAGCCGCTTGGAACAAGAAATGATAGTCCCTTATATGAAAACTCTGCACACCCAAGTAGAGGTGAAGGAGGCTTTTTTGACTGTATTCGAATCAAAACTGAGTCTTTACAGGAATAAACAGGCATTTATGAGCCTTAATATCTGTGAGGGCGAACCAACTGGTTCCTTTGCTGAGCAATTTTACCTTACTGCAGAAAGGTTGACAAGGTCAAACATGCTAACCCTTAGTGATGCTATCACATCCATGTTAACTGGGTTAGCTTCCTAATCCTCTTTAGCCAGGCATAACATATCAATGAAACGCCACTTTAAAAACAAGGATACATAAAAGAAGCTCAGTTAGAATTTGCCAATTTCTATTTATGTGCAACAACAAATGAAGCTGAGGTGAAACCTTCCGTTCTATACATTGAGGAGCTTTTTCCTGTAGAACAGTTGATGGTGAGCCACCTGTGCCTGTCCTCTCTGTGAAACAAGCTCCCTCAGTGTGACTTAAAACAGATATCACTCCCTCCTGCAGGTCTAAGACCTATAAATCAGTTAATGCCGTTCTCCTGCACAAGCTCATCAAAGCCGTTGAGCCTTCCCCTTCACCCAAGCTGGTAGTTGCGAGCCCTAAAGCTACCCAATAACATGTGGCCATCTCCTCTACCTCAATTGCAACCTTTTCAGTTGTTGAGAAATCCCTGGGGATGAACTGAAGGGGGTGATGATGACGTTGGTTACTACATATTGGGAGCACCCACGGAAGTGGAGGTCCCTGATTGATTGAATGCTTCAGGAGTAAATGAGACTACCATATCTGAGGAAACGTACTTCATCCAAATTCTAGGTTGTCCAAAAACTACTGACACCACCAGAAATGGTGATCAGTTCTTAGTTGGCTTAGTTCAACCCCTTCAGCGGGTCCATATCATGATATTTATCCTTTATAAAACCCTGAGACTGCTCATAAACTAACCTACACTTTCCGGCTCAAGGAGGTCTTTACCTGTTTCCTAACTTTAAAAATACTCACCAAGGTTGAAGTGGTCATTTAAAAAGTCTGATTAATGGCCATCCTAGACACTGGCTCACCAGTTAATTTAATCTCCACTAAGATCATCAAGAAGATAAAGCTGGCGCCTGACTTGGAGTACAATCAAGAATTTTGGAACCGCAAGCCCAAATAACATCTGTGCCATTGGATCATACTCTTCCCTTCCCATTCAAATTGGAAAGCTTATCTTATCGACCCTTTCTATGGCTTTAGACAACAATGTATATGATATGCTCATAGGTACCCAATTTATGATTGAATATGATGGTTTTATCAAAATGAAGCAAGGTTTTCTTTTATCACTTAATCATGAAGTCCCTTTAGTTGTATCCAATAAAGATTCCAGAAAGAAAGCTACTCTTGCCTGGTTCATACCTCTTTTCAGCTATGACTTTTCATTATACACCTCTGGGAGAATATAAAAAATTCCCAATTTGGTGGATGCTATGGATGGTATCCCTTTTTATGCTGCAGACGAGTCTTGATTAAGCATGGTGACTAACGAGTGGTTGACACAAAAATCACGCTCCAAATCCCACCCACTGTTTGTTGCACCACATAAGTATTGAGGGCGTTAGTTCCTTGGAGCCTTGGGTACTGCCTGGGATATAAGACCCAGCCTACCAGAGGCCATTACTCTGCTGTTAGGAACCTCACCGCAAAGGACATAGTTGTAAGAAAACACCAGTAGATTGGCAGGTGCTAGTTAGTCCCTGTGGAGGACATTGAACAAATTCACTCCTTTGGCTCTACGTTATATATGGGCTTGCCAACGGATAGCCTGGTATGTACCTTACCCAATGTCCATATCTTGGATGAGCTGACCCCAGTTGAATTTGAAAAAGATAACACTCTATTGGAAGAATTTATTGAAATATTATCCAAATCAGATGATGACTATGGTCACATGAAGGGCTGGTGCCACTCCATTGATGTGGGTGATGACCGCCCTATTAGTTCCAAACCTTATTGCAAATCAAAGGTGGTAGAACAGCAGATGATGATGGATATCAAGAAGTTGTTGGACGATGGGTTACTAGTTCATCACAAAGCCCTTGGTCTTCTACCCTTTTTCTCATCAAAAAAGAAGGGAGGTCATCAGATAGTCATGGACTACCGCAAGTTAAATAACCTCATAAAAAAGGATAGCAATCCTATCCCCTGTATTGATGACACCCTGGCCAAACTCTCTGTCTCTAACTTCTTCTCTGCCATGTACTTGGCTATCGTCTATTGGCAAATGGGCCTTTCCCCTGAAGACCAGGGGAAATGTGCTCTCATTTGCAGTGAGTATCTTTTTCAACCCACTCGGCTACCTCAAGGGTTGTGAATCGCACCTTCAAATTTCCAGCATGCTATGGGCCATATCATGCAGTACCTAAAGTTAAATTGCGTCATTGTCTATCTTGAAGACCTCATTATGTTCTCAAAAACCTTTAAAGAACATCTTAATCACCTGAAGGAGGTGCTTCAACGGTTACATGAGTTAAATTAAATTAAAACCCTCAAACTGTACCTTTTTTTAGTACTAGACCTCAAACTGTACCTTCTTCCAAAGTTAATTAGATCTTCTTGACCACTTCATTTCTCAAGAGGGATTCCAACCCATCTAAGATAAGGTCAAAGCTATCTCAAAAATGCTTCCTCTAAAAATCTAAGGGATATTCGGGTATTTCTAGGGATGATGGGGTATTACTATCGGTTCATCCCTAAGTTCTCCCAGCTCAGCGAGCCCCTTATTCAGCTATTGACAAAAAACCCTTTCCAGTGGGTGCTTAACAAAAAGCCGATTTTGAGATGATGAAGCAACTACTGCAGCAACGTCCTATCCTACGGCACCCAGATTATAATAAACTGTTTATCTAATTTACTGACGTTTCAGACTATGCCGTTAGGGCCATCTTAGCCCATTTGGGTGAAAATGGTGTCGATCATCCAGTAACCTATTCAGTGAGATGCTGTCAAAGATGGAATGCAACTACAGTGTCACAGAGAAGGGCAACCTTGCTGTTCTGTTAGCTGAGAAGCACTACCGCCCTTTCCTGTATGGGACCACCTTCACTGTGGTTATCAACCATGCTTACCTAAAATGGTTACAGAACATGAAGGATTCTACTGTCTAGTTAGCTTGCTGGGCTCTCAAGTTCCAGAATTATGACATGAAGATTGACCACTTTGGAACCTGTCACACGAATGTTGATGGGTTACCTAGGTTTCCATTTTCACTTTGATAATAGCAAGGCGGAGAGGTTATACAAACTCTTAATGACCCCCAATGAATGCGAGTATGAGGATGAGCCCATACAGAAAATTTTATCCCAGCACTCCCGCAACACCAAAGTGGAGAGTGAGAAGTTGTATAAGCAGGTGGTGATGAAATGTCTGCCTTACCTTCAGCCCTTGGAACGCATACCTGATATACTGGAAGCTCACTCCACCCTAGGTCATGGAGGAGCATAGAAAACCTATGAGTGAATTAAGGATCAGTACTATTGGAAAGGGATTATGAAAACCATTATCATTGTCTTGGATGCCTGCATCACGTGTAAGAATCAATACAATTTCAAGAATAGAGCTAATATCAACCAACTATCCCTCGACAACCATTCCACACCATCAGCTTAGATTTAGTAGGTCCCCTCCCACAGAATGCTGGTAGAAATAAATTATCCTAGTAGCTATTGACTACTTCATTAATTTAGTGGAAGCCATAGCTCTCCCTGCCCAAATGGCCAAGGCCACAGCCACCTTTTTACATCAAAACAATTTCACTCAACATGGCTGCCCCAAGTATTGCTCTGCGATAATGATAAAACTTTCACCTCCAGAGTATTTTAAAATCCTGGCCACATCCATGGGAGCCCAACAACTTTTCTCAACTCCATATAATTCCTCCACTAATGGGACCATGGAAAGAGCAAATGGTACCTTGGTGTCCATTCTACAAAAAATGACCTCTTCTGATCTACTTCACTGGGATCAATTCTTACCCAGTGCTATTATGGCCTACCAGATTAGTTATCACCAGGAGGAAATGTCCCCTTTCCGTGTCTTGTATGGGTGGGAACCAGGAATACCTGCCCTCTTAGCTAAAGATGTATCCTCCTCTAGAGTTGAGGAACCTGAGAAAGCCATGGGAAGATTGGCTCAGCGCATCGTCCAACTCCAACCTGAGGCTATCACCAATTTAGCCAAAATGGTGACAAAATAAGGTCAGGCTGCTAATGAGCCCTAAACCCCCTACCTACATTAAAAGTGTCTGACTAGGTTTTGTATTGTCTTAACCGCATCACTCCTAGAAGTGGTAAACTTGGGACAATCTGGGAAGGCCCTTTTGTCATTACCTACAAAAGAGGTGCAGTGAACACTATTGAATCCTTTGTTACAGGGATTATTAACAGGGTACATGGCTGCTTCCTATGTCCCTATTCTCCACCCAACATTCTTAAGGGGAGTGATGTCAGAGATTTGCACTCCTGGCTTCAAGAAAAGTTTGTTTTGGGTCGAAATGGGCCAAAATGGAAAAATTTTTGGACATTTAGATATATGATGATAAAAAGAGTGATTTAATTAAAAAATGATTTTATAAGCCAAAAGACCCTGTTCAATTATTGGTGGAACCCTGCAAATAAGGGTAACACTTTTACAAATACTAAATGGACAAATAGAATGAAGTCAGAAAGTCAAATTGTCCTGACCACTTGGGGGAACCTGGGAAGTCCATCAGAGGTTTCTCTCCAGGGCACCTCTGCATTAAAGCAAACACCTAAGCAGGGACCACCCCTTTTATAGGCTTGGCAGTGGTCCCCCAAGGTGCAATGATTTTTCTTGAAGGGGGATTGGCTGAAAAATTATTAAATCACTACCCCATGGGTAAGTCTGGCTTAAAAATAACTCCTCATCCATCCTTCAGCCAAAGTGAAGCGATTTTTCTGAGCTCCAATAGGCTGAATTTACATATTTCTTAATTTGGACCATACTAAGATATTCCAACTTACTATTGAATTCTCTTTGACCCTAAATAAGTTTAGATACTGAACTTTCAAAAATTAAGAGGGTTCGTTTTTCTTTCCCCATGCCAACGCTAATAAAACATATAAAACCCAGTTCTTTGATTATTAGTGTTTTTATTTTTATTATAGATAAGTCAGTTGTGGAATCCAGTAGCAAACAAGCAACAGTGAGCAACAAATAAGCTGGATTCCCACAGTGGCCTTGGTATTGCAACAAGTCCTCGCAATTCTACCATGCAGTTTTCACTATATGCTCCTTGGTATCTAGAATGTACTAAGTTTGGCAGGCTTCTCCATGTCAAACAACCCTTATAGGATCACATCATTTTTAGCCTACTAACAGAATTTTTGTCCAAGGTCAGTAATTGAGTTTACTTCAGATTAGCATTATGATAATATATTTTTATGGCTAATCTTCTTCAAAAGAAGGTCAATATTGTATTTGTAAATAAAAGAGGCAGTTATGGCAGAATGTGATATATACATTAAACAAACTATCTTGTGTGGAAATGGGAATGATTGAGAAGCCAAAGACGTTTAAAAATGGTGGTTGAATTTAATTTCAATGAGTTAGTGGAATATTTAATGACAGATCAAATGAGCTTAAATTTCTTATAGTGTGGTGACAAGGCAGCAAGATCTATGAGAAAATGTATTAGGGTTGTCTCATATGCTTTGTCAACATCAATCTTCAACGTTGAGCATGTGGGCTCCCAACATCCATAAGCAAAAAAAATATTCAAGGTGGGTTGACCTTGGGACAAATATACCACACTGAGAATTTTTCTAGCCAATACAGGTTTTGAACTTAAAAACTGCACTAGGCAAGCAGTTTTACCTGCGAGGCTAACCACCCATCCAACATCCATAAGTTAAGGATGAAGATTTATCATCTCACTATATTGCATTTTTTGTAATTAGGTTTGACCAACAAAATGGATAATCATATATTTATATCTCTGATTCATACTGTAAATAATAATAATATTGCAGACTTGAGCAGTGTATACTTTTTAGAGCTGTTTAATCTTTTATTGTTTAGGATTGTGGCTTATCTCAGCTCTCCTGTTAAATGAAAAGGTTTTGATATTTTGTTATGTAATAATTGATAATTAATTAAATAGGGTAGTAATAAGATGAATACTATTACTCTTGTTGAATTTTCTAACATCCAAGTTGAATATTAGGTCCACCGCTAAACTGAGGCTTATCTTTCTAATCTTTGAAGTACTTCTGGAATGTGAGGGAACTTCTCTCTCTATTTTTTATCTTATGGCAATACTAAAACTAATATCAGGTCAGAGGTTCTTCTCTTCTCACTAGACGCAGAGTCTGCGTAGATAGAAGCTAAATATATAAAGATATCCTATCTTTCAACTCTAGTCTCAATAGTAAAATATACATTGAATTTATAATATTCCAAGTTTTAAAAGTAATTGATCTTAAGGTATTTTATCTTTTTATCTGATTTATATAATCAAACACAAGAAAATTTAAGAGAGAATTTGGCGCTCAATTCTTCTGTTAGCGCCCAATTGAAAACAGCACCCATTGCCAATGAATTAACCCTCCCATATTGCGTTCAAAATGATCTTCCTCATTAGTAAGTTAGATTCTGCCACTGATCTTAATGCGACCTCTTCTGGGTTAAATTTAAGAACGTGTCCCAGTACCCCGCTCATCACCAGCGTGTCACCTAAAATTAGGTTAACAACCTGCTTAGGTAATAGGACATTTACCCATAAACAGCAGCTCGCAATACCTAAAAGGTTAACTCACAAGTTGCTTATCAAAGGTGTCATAAATTGCCTAGTAACTCATAAAACCCTTAGTCAATTGGCAACAACCCCAATCAACTCCTACAAGTTAATTAAAATATTAACAAAAAATGACAGCATAATCACTTGTTTATTGGTGAATTTATCTTCAACAAAACTTTAGCAATCCAGCGGATCAAACTCTAGAAGATTACAAATGTTCACTAGTAATATTTTCTAAACAATAATCATTGTAAGTAATCAATAACTACCACCTCCACTAGAGGGCCACATATCTTAGTGGATAAGCAAATTTATATAATTACTTATGCTGGGTAATATTGTCATACTGAAATCCTAACAATTGGTATAATTATTACTATGCATGCAGCCTCAGCTTTTATATGTAGTGCATAAAGTATTAATTTACTATCCATGGATCTTTAAAACCCTACTGGCACATCTCTCATTTCCTAAGCCTATAGGCTTTTGATGCTGTGGCCTCAGTATTTGTATAGACTCCTATTTTATTTTAGCAAGCTATCCTACGTTGCCCATGCTGGCGTAACACCATAGGTGATAGGGTCTTAAATTTATACATGGCGGTTAGCTATTAATTTTGACTGTATCTGGTATATTGCATCTTTATATGGAAATGCTCACCAAATTATTGTTTTTCAACCAATTTGGATATTATAATTTTTCTCAGCCAATTCAGAGGCGCTTTTCAATCCTTGAAATCACCAATGAAATTTATGGTAGAGAAGGCATATCTGAAGAGGATTATCTATGGTAAGGGGACCTTTTTCCTGGAGAAGCTGAGAGAGCCATACAAAAAAGTATTTTGTTGGAAATGTTGGCTAGATTTGGTTTTACATCCTAAACACTTTTAGTTTAATTATCTAACGTTTATTACTATATTTGATCAAAGGAGAAATACCCAATTTATAATAGTTCAACACTGTTTAAAATGTTGGCTAGATTTAGTTTACATCATAATACTTTGAGTTCAATCAGCTAACATGAATTACTGTAATTTGATCAGAAGAGCCCCAGCTAATTTATAACAATTTAGCACTTCAAGAGCCAAATCCAAACTTGCAACAATGTTTCATGAAACATCTTAATTAACTGAGTCAAAATAGATAAATTTGACTCTTAACATCCTGCAATTCGAAATTATATTCATAAAAAATCATTAAAAGCGTCAAAATGCTTAAATATACCAATCTGACACTCTTTCCAACTAAGTCAAAATAGTTAATAATTGACTTTAATTAAGACTAGAGCTGCTCAGGCCAAACCCAAAATTAACATAAGAAACAAATTAATTAGATCATCAACAAAATCTATTTTAGCAACTAGAAGTGCCCAACTGAGAATATATTATTATTAAATCAAAGTATAACTTGAAATCAAGATTAATGAATTCAGACCTGTTGAGAACTAACTAGAATCAGGGTGACAGGTCTGAATTCTAAAGAATGAGACATTTTAGAAAAAGTTTGTCACAGTTCTGAATTACAAGTAGCGAGACAAACCTGAAAAAGATTATCAAGTCACATATATAAGCAAAAATTAAAACATAAAAAAGTTGTTGTTTAATTTTCTTCAGATTTTATTATTGAGTTTTGCTTTGGTTTTTAGTTTGATGAAGATCGACTATGAGTTCATTAGGCATGCGGTCACCTCATTTAAGGCAAAGAACTAATAGAAGGATCTACCCTGACCTGGACTATCTGCTGCTCACATCTCCAAATGTGAGAACCTAGATCCTTTAATATTAAATATAACCTGTGCAACCACGATTTTCACAAATACCACTAGCAAGCTCTGGGCCACTGGTTGTATCTGGTACTACAGTGCGCTCTTTTGTTTTTGTATAAATAAAACCCAAAATCTGAGCACTTGGGTCTTGTTATTTTTTGGTCAAGGTTACTGTCCTCATAAAAACCTTATATTTGTTGTGTGTTTAAACAGTGCGCTAGAAATTTGATGTTGCTGCGCTTATTTTAATATGTGGTGCTCACTACAGGGGGCTTCACCTTCTCCTCTTGAGTCAACGCTATTATTAACATGAATTCTGAAACCATAGTTATTGACTCCTTCACCACAGAGGTAGTGTGTCCCTATGAAGTTTCAGTGGCTGGTTTCAAGGCCCTGCATCCTTGGTGCAAAGTTTTGTTAAGTACAAGTGGACATGAAAACTCACATTAGTATGCTCTCAGATATCCTACTAGGTCACAGATGACAAGTGAAAGGTTTGGTAAAAAATATAGATAAAGTTGTCCACTCTGGTAATAATCAATATTAGGAACTTGACTTCTTATGTGAGGAACTTAAAACTAAGGATAAACCGTAAAATCTCCAGTGAGTGAAAACAGCACCCTGAAAGCGAAATTTCAGGCTGTTATTAAATGATGGTTACTATGGAAATTAAGTTGCAGGCAGAGTGCCGCCAATTTTCTAAAATGATAAAACAATTCTAGTTGGAAAGTAAGTAAGATATTTGCCAGTCCAAACAGGGTCAAGTTGTTATGGAATCTGTCAACAAAAAAGTTATTGATCTTTCTGTTCTGATTGTAGGTGCTCCTGGGCACTCAGAAAATACAGCAAACCAACGCTGTGTCACTCCCTCTCCTTTTAACAGTAGCTTGGGAAGTCAGATAGGGTCACCACAGGCCACTTGGCTCTTCAGCCATGAAAACCAATTTCTGGTCAATATTATCAATTTACTAAAGTTCAAATAAGGCAAATGTGCAAAAGTTCTTATAACTGTCTGAAATAAATATAGCTGGAGCGCCTGAGACCGCTAAGTTGGCAGCGGTAATGAACTCATAGACTCAATAATTTTGGAGTTAGTTATGCCAAAATTAAAGAATGCCAGCATGTCCTACCTTAACTCTAAGGTTCTTTTTATCAAAGAATTTACTTAAGCCAAAAGGATAACTTTTTAAGAAATGTAATTCTTAAATATTTTATTAAAAAGAGATGAGATTATTAAAATTTCCATTAGCGTTTTATTTGGAAGTGCAGATGCTGTCTGGGGCTAAAGTTATCAATGACTTTAGCGCTCATATCATCATCTTCCATGCCTGCGAGCCCTGCACTGAATTGTATAGTGTTCTGATACCCATATCATATGAAAAGAATGCTATAAACATATAGTGAATTATCTGAGTTAATGTGCCATCACTTTTGAGGCACTGAACCAAAGTCTTCAGGAGGCTCATGACCCACAATCTTGGGACATCATCCTTGAAGCAAGAATTATCTTAGCCTTCTGTCCCTTGTTTTGATTAATCTTATATTACTCATATAACATGAATTTATTATAAGAACTTGAGGATTATACAAATCACTGTCCAAAATTGAGTTCTAGACCCACGGTCCAACTAATGAAATTGTTGCATAAAAAGTCTCAGGAAAAATAGGGAGGAATAAAAAGGGTTTTTTTACCTACATCCCAACTAAAAAAATCCCAATTTTAAACAAATCTCTTACTTCATTTTCCATCTGACGGAAAGCTATGTATTATGTGTCATGTCCAGCTTTTTGGTGAGTAATAGGTGATTCTTTGGTACTTGAGGCTAGTTACACCTGCGAGGGAAGCAAAGGCGAGTTGGCAGCAGATAGCTATCAAGGCCTTATGTTCAACAGCTATAGCAATGAGAGCATTCAGTTGATTCTGGTGATATCCCTAAACTGCATGGGTCCAAGTGGCGTACCTATTGAAATTCTAAATGAACCAGGCCTATCATTAGGTGAAGTGATCTAGCATTGTTTGTATCAAGCAAACACCATGGAAGCCACACCTTTAATGGCTCAGATGCTTACTTTTCCTAAGTATATCTATATTATATTAGAATAACTAAGCTCAAAGTCAGAGCTAAAGTAGACAGTGTGACACCAGTTAATATTATGTCTACTAGGTTTATTAAGAGACTAGGACTTGCACCCAGCCTGAATCATTAGAAATTATATGTTACAGTGGTACCTCATACCACTATGTCATAAGCAGCCTACAGTGCTTTGCCACTGCAGCTTAATTTCTTAGTAATACCTTCTCATGCCATTGTTTTTTGCAAACCGTCAGTATGACTTCACCCTTGGAACCTCTTTACTGAGAACATATGGAGGCAAAAATGATTTTAAAAAGTTTATTCTAGAGATAATGAGGTAAACTCTACCGTTATTCTATAATCAAAAGGATGAGACCCCGCGCTTAAAAGTCATGGAATAGTGGACTTTACTTATGAGGATGTCATAGTCCCCAAGAATATCATCGTCTGTGTGCCCATAATAATGGTTACCTAATCAGGTTATGAAATATAGTGTATCCTGTTATGAACTTGTCATACCCTGACCATTCCAGTGGGCCATCAAATTATTTTGGTAAATAAAAAACAATAAAAAAATTTCCTCAGATCTCTATGATGAATTATTCACGCCATTTTGTCAATCTAAAGAGAACCAGTCACTGTGCTTGGGTTTATCCTTCCTATCCATTTCAAGATTCAGGTAAAGCTAGCCAACCTATTTGTTTACCCTAATTAGATCAGTGACATCAACTGGTTGCATTTGTAAGCCTGCTACCAGTTGAACAAGTCTATACTGTTTATGAGCTTGGCCATTTTGATGAACTATGGCTTAATGACTGTATTAAGCAATCTGTTTGCTCATTAACTTATCAATAAGATCTCTCTGGTTTAACCAAGATGGAGAAGGAACAATTACTGGCTTTTTCTAATCTAAAGTGTTACTTCTACAAAAGATGACTGTTATTTGGGTTGTGCACAAGATGTGCTGCACCATATTAATACCATAAACATCTGCTCATAATCCTTATAAATTTGGATCTTCCAAGGCAGCAGATGATGTTGTTAATTCTGTAATTGCTCAGTTTGTTCAGCATGGGATGTTCGTGCCCTCTAAAAGCCCTTGAGCCTCCCTGGTGCTGGTCTTTAAGAAAAAGGATAGTTCAAATCGCATGTTAATAGACTGTCAGAAGCTTAATAGCATTATAAAAAACGGACTTTAATCCTTTACCACGGATTGATGATATGCTATACCGTTTAGGCAAGGCGCAGTATTTTCAGAGATGGATCTAATTTATGGTTTTAGCAAATAGAGTTTCTTAAGGAGGAGCAGGAAAAATGCGCCATGATTACGGCCAGGGCCTCTTCCAGCCTATGAGAAAACAGCAGGGGCTGTGCAATTCCCCAGCAACTTTTAAGCAGGCTATGAATAGCTTCCTTGATAATTTAGAAACTTCTTTCTTCCTAGTTTATTTAGATGACATCAATATTTTCCAGAATGTTTATAGATTATCTGCAACACCTTAAGGAAGATTCGCCTCAGCTCTCCAAGGCTGATCTTCAAATCAAGCCATGTAAGTGTAATTTTTCTGAGAGCATATTATTATTTGGGGTTTGTCATAGATAAACATGGCTTGCAGCCTCATACAGCAAAGTTGAAGTGATTTAATGCATGGAAAGACTGAGTAGTAAGTGGGATGTGCATGTTTTCTTGTAATGATCAGCTACACAAGCCAATCAATAGAAAACTTCAGTAAAAAATGCAAACCACTATTCCGCCTCCTTTAGATTGGAGTACTCTTTGAGTGGACGGGGAACTGTCAGCTAGCCTTTATAACTCATTTGTTACATAACCCAAATGCCACTGTTAATGTATTCGAATTTGATAAACCATTATTATTCAAAAGAACGCTTCTCCCACTGCCGTTGGGGTGGTGTTATCTCAACTCGATTATAAGGGAATTAAATTCAGGTTGCTTAGTGTAGTAAGACATATGATGTTCACTAACTAATCTGAACAGTAACTGAGAAGGAGTGTTGGAAGTAATTTACGGATGTAAACAGTTTTGGGTTTACAGTCATGGAGTGCATTTTACCATAGTAATTAATCATGCTTCCTTACACTGGTTACAAAATTTGAAAGAGCCCAAAGGATTATTAGCCTGCCAGGCCTTGAAATTGCAGCCTATGATTTTCGAAATTAACCATTGACCCAGTTCCAAGCATCCAAACTATAATGGACTATCTCAACTGCCCACCATGGCCTTGGTGGCCGATGTATTGATAAATTATTTGATGGAATTCTAAACTGAAATTATGACAATGAGCCAGCGGAAATTCAGTTCTTTATAGAAATTTTACATAAGAGCACATTTGTCCAAAAATGGGAAGCTTTATAAGATACTATGTGATCAGCAATCTTAGATACCATAACCAACGAAGTGAACTGATATTACATTGATGAATCCCCCTCAGGTTGGGACCATCTAGTACTAAAAAAAGAAGTGAACTGATTTTATTAATGGGTCCACAAAGCAATATGGCACGGCGGCTTCAATAAAGCTTTTGAATTATTAAAACAGCTTCATTATTATGAATTTATAAATTTTGACTTTCATCAGACCCTCCGCTGCTTTAAGAAATGTCAGGTGGAAGGTCCCTACCAGAAAGCCACTTCTTATCAGATGGTTAAACCCAACTTCAAATGGCATAGTGTTTTTATTAACGCTGTAGGCCCTCTAGCTAATATATCAGGACGATTTAATACATAATTGTGGCCATTAATTACTTAATAAAGTGGGTGGAGGCCAAAGCTGTCTGGGATCAAGGCGCCAGGATGACGGCTAAGTTTATATTAGAAGATATTTTACTATCAGCATGTTTGCTCTCAGTTTCTGCTGATGGATAATGGGACCAATTTCATATCTCAGATTTTTCCAAACTTGATGATTAAATAAGTGTCAGAAAATTGCTTTTCTAATGAAAGTGGGCTCTGCTGGTAGGCAGGTCAACCAGTATGGAGACTGGCTGACCCTTGCCATTTTGCCTTAGATGTCAGGGCACCACACTGGCTGACCCCTTGGCATGTTACCCATGCCATTTGGGGATCCCCCACCCTAAACCTCAACCAATAAGAATAAAAATAAACTTAAATCAAAAGGGAGTATAGGCAAAGGCTGATATTTATTGAGAGGAAAGAACTAGGTATAATTATGTACATCAGGCTACTGCACCCATTGCCACCTATTGATTCATCGCTGAATCTTCCAGCCAACCACTATCACTTTCTACCGCCATGTTTCTCACTTCCCTGGTGTTGACCCTCTCACCCCATCCTTCCCATTGTCCAAAAGTTTTGTTTTAGATCATACTCAGCCTTCAATTGTTGGTGTGCCGTATTATTTAATGTAAATTAATAATAAATTAGGTTCAATTTAGTTATTATGAATGGAAATATCCTTAACACTTGGTAAACTTTGGATATTTTGGCTTCTCATTAATAGCACATTTTGACTCTTCATAGTCGATTGTTTGGGGAATTGCCTTTCTCAGTGACAATTTATTATTAAATTAAGCGCCAGAAAAATCCTCAGCCACCTCAATCTTGGGACCATTGGTTTCCTCTGATATTACCTATTCTTATAACTGGATCATTCTTGGCTGCTAATTGGTGAAAATCCATAAACATAAATTGGGGCCAGTGATTGGCCCCTCTCGATCCTACATCCCATCTCAGCGGAATACTTAGATTTGGCTCAACCCAGTTGGGGGAGCAACTACTTAGCAATCACCTAAAAGCCCAAAATTCAGTTAATGTGACATTATTCTAGGATTTTCCATTTCAACTTAAATCTTGATCAATCATTGGAAGATCCATCTGGCTAAAATTCCGATATTCCCCCCACTTAACCAGATGGTATTCCTCCTACTTTCAGCCTCAGTTTGTAAGCGAGCGTCCAGAGCTTGCCCCTCCCTGCAAACAACAATTTTTCGAACCTAACCTCTAGCTTGGGGTCACACCAGCGTGCTCTTTTCCTCCTTGGCCAAACTGGTGGCTCCTCCCCACCACATCCTCACCAACCTTTCAGATACTCTGGCACCAACCAGAAGAACCCCCTGTAGTGAGCACCACTGTCAGAATATTGCTTTTCTTAAAAACAGTGGGCTCTGCTGGTTGGCAGGCCAACCAGTATGAAGACTGGCTGATCCTTGCTTTTCGCTTTAGGCAATGGGGCCAGCAGCACCAGATGACCTAGGTGTGTCACCTGTGACGTTTTTGGAATTCCTCATCCTAAACCACAACCAATAAGAATAAACATTAACTTATATAAATATGGATAATAGGCAAAGGGAGATTCTTATTAAAAGAGAAGCACCAAGTAATTTATATATACATTAGGCTACTGCGCCCATAAAACCCATATATTGGCTCCTCACTGGCTCTTTCAGCCAACCACTCTTTCTTTCTATTGCTACAATTCTCACTTCCCTGGTCTCAACTCTCTTGCACTGTCCTTTCCAATATCAGAAAATTAGTTTTGGTTCATCCTCAGCCTTCAGTCGCTGGTGAACTATATTATCAAATATAAATTAGTATCAAATTAGGTCAAATTTAGTTTATATGCGCCGGAAACATCCTTGGACGCTTGGTAAACTCAAGATATTTCAGTTTTTGCTGATAACACATTCTTAAACTTAATAGTCAATTGTTCGGGGAATCGCCTTTCTCAGGTTACAGTCAATTATTATATTAAGCGTCAAATCATCCTTGGCCGCCTCAAACTTGGGATCATCAATTTATGCTGACTTTACTTAGATAATATAACGGTATCATCCTCAGCTACTAGTCAGCAGTGATCTATAAACCTAATTTGGGGCCAGTGATTGGCCCCGCTCAATTTTAACATCCCAACTTAGCGGAATACTTAAATTTGGCTCAACTCAGTTGGGGAGCAACTACCCAGCAATCACCTAAAATACTATAAAATTAGTCAATGAGACATTCCGCTGGGATTAACTATTTAATCCCAAATCTTGATTTATCATTATAGGGATATATCTGGTTAAAATTTCAACAGTGAGTATATGCAAGGTATTATCTATGCCCTACCATCCTGAGACTAACGGCACCATCAAACGGGTGAACAGTTTTTTCACTGGAATTTTGTGTAAAATACATATGGCAATGGAGTCTAGCTGAAGAATTTTCTTGCTTTCTGCCGTTTTTGCTTATAATATAGCTTATCATTTAGCCACAGTGCATTCTAATTTCACTTTACTTTATGGGTAGCAACTGGAGCTTCCCAAATTTTATATTCATGTGTCAAACAAGAAGCCATGACTCCCATAAAGTACCTGGAAACACTGGTGCAGACTTTAATGCATCTACAAAGCGCTGCATTTTCGTTGCACTAACTTGTAGAAGAGGATACTAAGAACAGGATAACGCAGATTTGCAACCTACCCCACTTTACTGTAGGAGAACTAGTTTTGTATTATATAACCATTTATTCAGATGAACTAGTAATATGGAGCATATATGGAAGGGGCCTTTTGAGACCATTGAGAAGACATCCATGGATGCCTACACTGAAAGATCCTGTTAAAGGCCACCTTATCAAAAGGTTGTATTTTAAGTTTTTTAAGAATTATCAGCAGAGTTCAGCGCCTGCAGCCCAAGTTCTCAATGTTTCAGTTGACCCTTACACATCCTTGCTCCCCAATGTTTGGTCAAATGGGGTAAGTGTGAGATTGGTTTGATCAACCATCTGGATACATTGTTTTCATATATTTAATTTTATACTTTACCTAATACTTAGATAGCAGATTTGATCAGTAGCAATTAGTTCACCACTTGGTCCCAGCTTTCATATGTAGTGGCCTAATGCATTAAATTTAATATTATTTAAATTCCTAAATCTCCACCGGCGCATTTCTCATTCCTTAGACTTATTAGAAGCTAATGTCATGACCATGATCACTATGTTGCCTCCTAATTACTTTAGTGTATTATTTTACGTTGCCCTATGCTGAAATAAAACCATAAGTAATAATGTTCAATATTTATTATGGCCATCACTGGTTTTTGGCTACATCCATTGTATCATATCTTTTATGGAAATGCTTTTGCCTTAATTATTTGCTTGCTGAGTCAATTTGGATAATAAATTTTAGTTTGACATTTGGAGGTGCTGCTTATTAATCATGAAAATCACTAATTAGATCACTTGTAGAGAACGTATATCTTAGAATTGTCAATGGGAAGAGGATTTTTAATAGAGAATCTGGGAGAGCCAATATAGACAGAATTCTATAAGAAAGCCCTGGACTTATAGCTTTATCTGATACTACAGTGTTCTCTTTGTTTTGTGTAAATAAAACCCTATTTTCTGATTATAAGATTTTCTGTTAAAGATCTTAAGCCAAGGTTACTGTCCTCATACACTACCTCTTAAATGGTGTGTTTAGCCTGTGCACTGAAAATATTGAACCATTATGCCAATTATCAAAGTGGGTTTTTTCCAATGTCATACTCAATGCAGCAATATAATCATTTTCTAAAAATAGTAATACAAAACTTTTAGATAAAATTTTTTTGGAGGAAAATATAGGCTATAACTCAAAACTGACACTTGAAGGGTGTTGGGTTTTAGGGTTGCTAGGGGGAGGCATAGATGAACAACTAAGTCCCATATTAGGAATTCTTTATTCTCAATAATTTTTCATAATGATTCAAATAACAAATACAATTTTAAGTTATAATTGCTGAAATCAACCCTATTGTTTTGAAATGTTTTAATCCTTGTTTTAAATGCCAGATTTCTTAATGGCGTTATTAAATTTGATTAATTAACCCTGCTGCTTACCTTTTTGTTTGAGATATGACAAATTTGGGATTCACTAGGTAAAATCTTTTCTCCTGAGGATACCTCAGGTATCAAAGTTTTGCTACAATTGATGGTGCACCTGATGGAACCCGAGCTTGGGAAGGGGTTTAACCTTTGCAATAGCTTTATTGTTAAGTTTTTTAACTCAAACTGCAGAGGAAGATAAGTTGATAAGGTAAAAATTAAATATAACCCACCTTCCGATACTTCAGTTCCTGATGCTGAGTTATTGGAGGCATCAACCCTTTATTAGAGATAAAAGGTGGAAAATTTAAGGAGTCACCTTAGACCAAGGTGACAAAGTGACCACCTTAAGAGTTCCAGATGACTCATTAACACAAAGGAAGTCTTTTTGTCAAAACCTCTTCCTGAAAATAAATGAAACGCCAATTTTTATTCCAAAGGGAACATTACAGATGTGACAAACCTCAGCACCTATAGATATTTCAAGCTTCTAGTTAATTTTATACCTTATTTTCTAACTTATATAATTCTAAAATAAGCATTTTATTTCTAGGACTTGCTGAGGTTATTCAGCAAGCCTTTTCCATCTCAGTAAGTTTTGGCCCCTTGCTTTATTTTATTAAAAGTATTCACATCTAACGCCAAGAAACTTAAAAGCCTGTTTCTTCATCTGGACTTGCTATCTACATTACTGACAGAAATCTTGTGCTCGCTTCCAGGTCTTACAAGTTGCTTTTAAAGAGCGAGTACTTAAAAGAGGTTAGACAATAGTTCATATTAAGGAACCTCTAAAGGTAATGGAGTTAGAAGCATTATCCATTGGATCAGCAATGCTTGCTTTATTTTGGCGTTCCTGTCACAGCTATATTTGTTTTATGTCTGAGTATAGAGTAGAAAAGTCCCTTGTGAACCAAAACAAATATCAAAATAC
Source organism: Massospora cicadina (assembly GCA_022478985.1). Taxonomy (NCBI): domain Eukaryota; kingdom Fungi; phylum Entomophthoromycota; class Entomophthoromycetes; order Entomophthorales; family Entomophthoraceae; genus Massospora; species Massospora cicadina. The sequence goes on along the minus strand of JAKSZP010002644.1, from coordinate 198,413 downwards.
AAATTGCCAACCTCAGCACATTTGTACAGAAACTTCTTTAATGTATATGTGCCCAAGGGACGTTCTAGTTAGGTCAGAGGATCATCCTTTCTCTCCATTATAAGAAAACTATACTTAGCTTCTAGTTTGCCTGCCACCGAATTAGGAATCATAGCAGATCAATACCTTTGAACTTTGTCCACCTGGCCATCTATCACATTATGCAATCTTGAAACTACATCACTAAAATTTACTGCGACAACTGGATCTGATCCAGACCCTTCATTCATCTACCTATGAATTCTACCAATATAATTTTTCCTTTATTCAAAAAAAATCAGAACACTCTTCTCATAATTGGTGCTTAATCAACAAAGTCTGATGTCAGATGACCTTACTGAATGAAGGAGCCTTTGCAACCATCCATAATCAATTCAAAACTCAAGTGGATGCTGCTGTAACTGAAGCTAACCTTCAGGTCAAACAGTGAATAATATCGCTCTTGAATTGTATTTCCAGCCTTGGACTTCATTGAGGATATTGTTTTTCGTTGTTCAAGGGAACTTTACATCAAACCAATCTAGGAGCGCAAGGCCATGATGGCCCTAAAGGGCCCCAGGATACCAAGTTCTCCCAAGACCATGTGTGTCTGCTGTGATCCATGAGCCTCAAGGGAATTGTGGGACTATAGGGCCCCTGGGATTAACTGTGCCATCTAGAACCTCAGGAAATATCAGCCCTCCCAGGCTGCTGAGGCTACCTTGAAATGTTGGCTTTTGGGCCACCCAAACCACAAGGACCTCCCAGATGTTAAGTGGAAGAGGGGCCTCATGGACTTAGGGCCCCGGCCCTCCTGGTCTTCCTGGAACTACTGTAACAGAACCCAAAGATGACAATTTTTGATCCATATTAATAGTATATAGAACCAAGTTGTGCAACTTTTATCCCTGGTTGCGGCTGTAGCTAATGGCTGTTTTGCATATCTCAATGGATAACCTCTTGACCCTGACAATACCCTCGATGCCCTAACTGATGGGCTTATGATCGTTAATAGTTTTTCCTGATTGTTTGGGGTTTGATTAGACTGCATTGATGAGTAGCTTACCCTGATTACCAGTTGAATTAAGGGCCAATAAGATGAAACAACCATACTAAGGTATACATAGATGCTCTGAAATTAGACCTACAAGAGCTTAAGGAACAACTTGCGCAAAAGGCCACCTCTACCACACTTGTTGGATTTCTAAATTTTCAGTTGCTCTTTTGGTGCCAGTAAAGTTTTCAATAATAGGGAAGACGCAGTATGCTATTACATCATGATGCCCAAGTGAGAGGGCGTTAAAGTTCCCAATAAATTCACAACCTTGACCCTTGTTGGAGAAGAAATTTAAAATAATTAAGTTAAAATTACAGATATTGATGTTGGACATTTTCCCTCACAGCTGAAAAATAAGTATGTTTTAGGTCAAATTCAGCCAAAACGAGGTAATATTAACCTTTTGTGATTTTCCAGTGTTAATAGGAGTGATTCTAATAATGAAAATGCCGATATTAAAGATATTAGCCAAAAGACCCTGTCTAATTCTTGATGGAACCCCGTTAATTTAGGCAAATCTACTATGAAACCTGTTCAAGTGATTAATGTAAATTGAACGTCCAATTTCACTGACCACATGACGGACCTTGGGGCAACCATTAGAAGGTACTACCCCAACCACAACCAGGTCCTTCAAAACACCTACGTAGTGGACACCCCAAACTATAGGCCTAACAGAGGTCCCCAAGGTGAAAGTAATTTATCTAATTGTGATTGGTTGTAGTACAACAAAGCATTACTGCATGGGTACATTCTGCCCCAAAACCAAAACTTTTTGTTTTTCCAAAAACAAACCACTTTGCCCAAGATCTGATAGAAGCAAAATCCATATTACCTAATTTGGAAGCATTGAAGCTATTACAAACCTATCCCTAAATTCCCAATTCTTTAAACTGTTTAATACTAAACGGTTGAAAATTGAGAGGAATCGCTTTTCAATTTAACCCTTTTTTACTAATAAAAACTCATAAAAACCCAAGTTTTCTATTAGTGAATTTTTAAAATTATTAAGACTTTTGTGGGATCCAGCGGCGTTAGCACCAGCGAGCGACTAAAAAGCTGGATTCCTACAAAATGGTGCTCACTACTGGGGACACCTGTACTCAAAAAAGTAGTTTCTCTTGAAAAGCAACTAGTAAGCGTTTCATCCCGCCTTAAGGAGCTTGAGCAGCGCCCTTAAACTCTCCCTCTTAAGGAAAAGTTTACTCCTGGTGAAGGAATCATCAATACTTTTTTGTATGTTTATGAAACTGCCATGCATGGCACAACTGATATGCAAAAAGTTCAATATATTCTTCCCTGTTTAAGTCGTCTAGCACAAGAGATAATGGTTCTTACTGAACCCTTTGCACACTTGGGCGGAGGTTAAGCAATCGCTTATGGATTAGTTTGGCTCCAAACAGAGTTTGCAACGGCAGAAACAGGCCTTTATGCGCCTTAGCATGTATAAGAATGAACCCCTCATTGCCTTTGCTGAACGATTTTACCTTGTTGCGCAAAGGTTAACAACCTCTAACATGCTCACCTTGGATGATGCTATCACCGCCCTGTTAACTGGGTTAGCGTCTCAGCCCTCTCTAGCTAGGCATATTATCTCAGTGAAACGCCATTTCCAATGTATCCATGACCTAATAGAGGCGTTAGTAGATGTTGCCAATTTTCATTCATGTGCAACAACCACGAAAGCTGAGGTGAACCCTCCAGCTCTCACAGTTGAAGAGCTACCTCTAGTTAATCAGTTGAGAGTAAGCCCTCCTGTGCCTAGTCTCTCTAAAAAACTGCTCCCTTCTTGCAACTCAAAAAAAATATCACTCCTTCCTATGATCAAAACCCTGCAAGGTAGTAACAACCATACGCCAGCACAAGTTCACTAAAGCTGCTGTGCCTACCCCTCCAGCCAAGCTGGATAATGCGGCCCCTAAGGCTACCCAATCTTCTGTGGCCGTCTCCCCTATCACCATCGTGGCCTTAACTGTTGTTTAGAATACCCTTGGGGAGGAATCTAAGGGGTTTCTGATGACGTTGGCTACTACATATTAGGAGCCCCCACAGAAATAGAAGTGCATGATCATTTGAACGCTGTAGGAGTAGACGAGACCACCATACCTGAGGAAACATACCACAGCCAAACATTAGGGTGTCCAAAAGGTATTTACACTTCCAGAGATGGTGACCAATTCTTAGCTGTCTTGATACGCCCTCTTCAGCGGGTTCATCCCATAAAATCCATCATGGATAAATACCCTGAGACCGCTAAAAATCTAACCTCCACCTTCTGGCTCGAGGAGGTCTTAGCTTTGTCACCTAAATTTGGAGGAACGCTCACTAAGGTTGAAGTGGTCATTCAAAAGGTCCAAAAACTAGCCATCCTGGACACTGGCTCCCCAGTCAACGTGATCTCCACTAGGCTTATTAAGAAAATAAAGCTAGCGCCTGACTTGGAGTACACGCAAGAATTTAGAAACTTGGCCCCACCAATACCTGTGCTATTGGGGCTTACTCTTCCCTTCCCCTTCAAATTGGGAATCTTATCCTATCAGCCCCTGCTGTGGCTTTGGACAACAACGCATATGATATGCTCATTGGCACTCAATTTATGATTGAATATGAAGGAATAATCAACATGAAGCAAGGGGTCCTCTCATTACTCAACTATGAAGTCCCTTTAGTATTATCCAACAAAGAGCCCAGCAAGATCAAATACTCTTTCCTGGTCAAAATCCCCTTTTCAGCTATAACCTTGCCTTATTTTACTTCTGGGCGCAACACCAATTAATCACCTGATTCAGTGGAAGTTGAAGATGGTATCTATTTCTAAGCTGTAGATGAGGTCTTGATTAAGTCTGGTGGACAAAGAGTGGTTGACACTAAGATCACACTTCAAATCCCACACCATTGCTTGTTGCACTGCTTAAGTATTGAGGGCGTTTATCCCTTGGAGCCTCGTGCCTTGACTGGGAAACTAGACCCAGCCTATTAGAGGCAATTACCATTCTACTGGGAAACCTCACTGGAAAAACATGATCATACGGAAACACCAGGAGATTGGCAGAGGTTTCCTACTCCCAGTAGAGGACATTGAACATATCCACTACATTGTTCTATGGCGTATTTGTGCTTACCTATGGACAACATGGTGTGCACCTTCCCAATGTTCATATTTCGGATAAGCTGACCTCAGAGGAGTTGAAAAGAGTTCATACCTTATTAGACGAATACAGTGACATATTCTCCAAATTGGATACTGACTATGGACACATGAAGGGCTGGTGCCACTCCATTGATGTGGGTAGTGCCTGGCCTATAAGGTCCAAATCTTATCATAGGTCAAAGCTGGAGAAACAACAGATGAGGACGGATCTCCAGCAGTCATTAGACGCGGGGTTACTCATTCCTTCACCAAGCCCTTGGTCTTCACCCCTCTTACTAATTGAAAAGAAAAATGGTGGTCATCAATAGTCATGGACTACTGAAGGTTATTTAGCCTCACTAAGAAGGATTGTTATCCTACCCCACGCATTGAAGATGCCCTGGCCCAACTCTCTGGCTCTAACTTCTTCTTCGCCATGGACTTGGCCAGTGGAAATTGTCAAATGGACCTCTCTCCTCAAGATCAGTAGAAATGCGCTCTTATTTGTAGTGAAGGTTTCTTCCAACCCACATGATTACCCCAATAGTTGTGCAACACACCTGCCTCTTTCCAGCATGTGATGGATCACATATTGCAGGACCTCAACTTAACTTGTGTCATCATCTATCTTGAGACATCACGGTGTTCTCAAAAACCTTCAACAAACATCTTTATCACTTGAAGGAGGTGTTTCAATAGTTATGTAAGTCTAATAATAAGTTGGAGCCCTCAAAGTGTACCTTCTTCCAAATGAATTTGGATTTCCTTGGCCACTCCATTTCCCAAAAAGGAATTCAAACCATGCAGGACAAGGTCGAAGCTATCTCAAAAATGCCGCTTCCTAAAAATCTAAGGGATATCAGGTATTTCTAGGGATAATGGGGTATTACCATCAGTTCAGCCCTAAGTTCTCCCAACTCAGTGAACCCCTTGTCCGGCTTTTACCAAGTATACCCCTTTCTATTGGGGTGCTTAACAAAAAGCCACTTTTGAGACGATGAAGCAACTACTATAGCAACGTCCTATCTTACGGCACCCAGATTATAATCAACCTTTCATCTTGTTCACTGACGCTCAGAATATGCCGTTGGGGCCATCTTAGCCCAATTAGATAAACACGGTGTAGATCATCATGTATCTTATTTTTGTAAGATGCTGTCAAAGGTGGAACGCAAATACAGAGTAACAAAGATAAAGTGCCTTGCTGTTCTGATAGCTGCAAAGCACTACCGCCCTTTTCAATATGTAACCCCCTCTACTGTAGTTATGGATCACGCATCCCTAAAATGGTTATTAACATGAAGGATTCTACTAAGTGGCTAGCTCGCTGGGCTCTAAAGCTCCAGCCTTATGACATGAAAATCAACCACCGTTCTGGAACCCATCACTTGAATGTTGATGGGTTGACTTGGCTACCAGTCCTTCACTTGGATAATAGTGAGTTGGAGAGGCTACATGGCCTCTTAATGACCCTTGATGACTGGGAGGATGAGATTGAGCCTGAACAGAAAATGTTAGCCTGGCACTCCCATAGTACCAAAGTGGAAAACAGGAAGTTATATAAGCAGGTGGAGGCAAAATGGCTGCCTTACCTTTGGCCCTCAGAATGTGTACCTGCTATCCTAGAAGCTCACTCTACCCCTAGGTCATGGATGGGAAAAAGAAAGCTTTTGAGTGGATCAAGGATCAATACTATTGGAATGGAATGATGGAAGCTATTGTTGACGTCTTGGAAGCTTGTCTTACATGTAAGAAGCAATCTGATATCAAGACTAGCTACCAATATCAACCCACTACCCCTCAACAAGCTTTTCATACCATCAGTTTGGATGTAGTAGGTCATTTTTCTTCAGTCTACTAGTGGAAAAAAATTATCCTAGTAGCTATTGACCATTTCATTAATTGGGTGGAAGCCATAGCTCTCCCTGCCCAAATGGCCAAGGTCACAGCCACCTTTTTACATCAAAATATTTTCACTCAACATGGCTGCCCCAAGTATTGCTCTGCGATAATGGTAAAACTTTCACCTCCAGAGTAGTTAAAATCCTGGCCACATCCTTGGGAGCCCAACAACTTTTCTCAGCTCCATATCATCCCTCCACTAATGGGACCATGGAAAGAGCAAATGGTACCTTGGTGTCCATTCTACAAAGAATGACCTCTTCTGATCCACTTCACTGGGATCAATTTTTACCCAGTGCTCTTTTGACCTACCAAATTAGTTATCACTTGATGGAAATCTCCCCTTTCCATGTCTTATATGGGTGGGAACCAGGAATACCTGTCCTCTTAGTCAAAGATGTTTTTTCCTCTAGAGTTGAGAAACTAAAGAAGGTCATGAGAAGATTGGCTCAGCGCATCATTCAACTCCAATCTGAGGCAATGACCAATTTACCAAAAACCGTGACTAAAGAAGGGCAGGCGGCCATTGAGCTCAGAACCCCCTACCTTCATTCCAAGTGTCTGACATGGTATTATATTACAATAACCTCATCATTCCTAGAAGCGGTAAGCCTGGATCAACTTGGGAGGGTCCCATCACCATCACGTACAAGAGAAGAAATGAGTATTACATCATGTCTCTAGCTACTGGTATTACCATTAATTGCATACATGGCCGTTTTCTGACCCTACTCTCCCCACAACATTCTAAAGAAGATGATATCAGACATTTGCCTTCACAGCTGAAAAATATGAATATTTTAGGTTGAATTCAGCCGAAAAGGGAAAATGTCAGCCATTCGTGATTTACCAATGTTAATAAGAGCAATTTATTAATGGAAATGCCGCTATTGAAGATATTGGCCAAAAGACCCTGGCTGATTCTCAGTGGAACCTCATTGATTGGGGTAACACCACTATGAAACCTGATCAGGCGATTAATGTAAAATCAAATGGTTGGATTTCCCTGAACACGTGATAAACCTTGGGACAACCATTGGAAGGAACTCCCCCAACCATCACTAAGTCCATCACAACAACTATGTAGGGGACACCCCCAACTATAGGCGTGGCAGAGGTCCCCCAACGTGAAAGTAATTCATCTAGCGGTGATTAGTTGAAGTACAACAAAACATTACTACATGGGTACATTCTGCCATAAAACCCCAACTTTCTTTTTGCCGAAAAATAACTCACTTTTCTCAAGATCTGATAGGAGAAAAACCCATATTTTCTAATTTGGAAGCATCAAACCTATTCCAAACTTATCCCAAAATTCCCCCCAACCCTCAAAACAATTTTATACCGACCAGTTAAATATTGAGAGGAATTGCTTTGCAATTTAACCCCATTTGTATAATAAAAACTCATATAAACCAAAAAATTTTATTAGTGAATTTTTATTAAAAATTATTAATACTTTTGTGGGATCCAGTGGCTTTAGCTCCAGCGAGCACATAAAAAAATCTTAATTCCTACAGTTATGTTAAGTTATAGCTTATTTAGAATAGAGCCTTACACTATTTAAAGTACTAAGGCTAATGATGTGAGAGGGCGAGGACTTATGAAAAGCAGGAGGTAAAATACTAAGCGCTAGATGGCAAACAAATGCCTCACTTTTATAGAATATCTCTTTTCATCAGTTACTAATAATATAACATTAAATTATAAATAATAATATTAAATTAACAATTAGATATCCTCAGCATTAATCACCAGTAATCATAAAACTTGAATTGTTATTAGAATTGATCCCAATGATTTTCAGACTGGTAAGTCAGTTCAATTTTTTAATAATAGTTACCAAATGTGACCACCAACACATTTAATTGGCTAAACTCAAGTTAATGAGAATTATAATTTGGCATTTACTGATAATTCAAATTTTATTAAATCTTGACCCTTAGCATGAGGCTTCACCTATTAAAGGGTAAACCCTAATAGAACCCCATTTAAGCAGCAGACGTGGGTCAGAAGCCAAGGTTTTTTGAAGAGTGTGGGGTCATCTGATCTTCAGGTGTAGTTCAGTATGGATCATTGAAGCAGTTAAGTTTCTAGTACCCATAGTTCTGCAAATTAAAGAAAGATTAGAATGTAGCATGGGTGTATTGATCCAAAGGATGAAGCGTGGATGCAACTATGAGATCTGATAAGAGGTAATTTTGGCATTAGTCACCAGCAAAAATATAGTCAGGGGTGACTGAATGCCTGGGCTATCTAAAAGAATGTCAGCATTGATTGCTGGTATATAAAGTTTTACTTATCCTCAACATCAAAGTTGCTGGCAACCCTTGACATAGCTCAATTTAATTTAATGATGAGCATTATTGTTATATAAAAATTTTAATTACCTTGGAATTGAGTCACTGGTAATTCATAGTTCTAGGTGGTGGAATCAGCATGATTTAACCTAATAATGAAAACCTTTTCATTTCAATGGCTATTTAATTATGTTTGGTTTAATATACTGGAAAATTCTTAAAAACCTTGTCATCAGGTTATTAATCCACTAGAAATCAAAATTTTAAGATATACAAATTTTTAACATCCTTGGCCTCAGTCAATGGTGTTACCCTAACATGGATCTATTAGGGATTATCTTCAGAGCTTAGAATCAGCTAAACTCAAGTTAAATGAGAGCACAATTTGGAAATTGTTGATATTAAACTTTAGTTGCTTTTAAAGCAGCAGCTAATCAAAATTAGAGTTTTTAAAAAAATAGTCAGAATTACGGAATCCTGAGCTGATGGCTGAGACAGTTTTGGATGAGCTGTCATGGTCAACTGTTGTAGCCAATAAGGTACTTCCACTGCACCAACTCTGGTGGCTGGCCCAGAATTAGCTGAGCTAAATCCATTTGAGTGCCAAAAATGGATTTATGATAGTGACCAGCCATATAATGTTAACCCAGATTTTGCTTTGGAGTATTTTTTTAAATCCTCTTGATTTGCATCCCCACCATTTTTTGTCTAAAAACGGTTAACCAAATTTAAAAACATAAACAAAATGGCAGTAGAAGCAGCAACTGCTCCAGACAACACCCTCCTCCGCCAACATCCCCATGGGGTGATGGAACCCCTTGTTGAGGGTAACACATCCTGAATTTCCCCCAAGATTTAGATGAGGATGCAAAATATGAAATTGAGGAGCTCACTTTTGGAGTGAGCCGCACTTGCATTGACTCAGCAAAAACTTCTCTGTTTGACCCCAATTATCACCAAACCCGCCAGTCTATAAAGTCTTTCACTTGTATGCCTGCTCTCATCACCTTTGCTGAGCATCAAATTGCTCAATAAGTTGAAACAATGGACAATGCCAGCCTCATAAACGAAGAAAACTTACAATTATACCCTCTTATGCCACATGTTTCTGATGCCCCAACCCCTATGTTGTCCACCATGGTCCACCTGCTAAAATTGCGCCAAACAAAAGTTTCCCCAAAGCTTCCTCACCTTCTGATATGGCTTCCTAAGCTGATAACTTAGGGGCTTATTGAGAATTTTTATTTATAATAATCGCTTTGTTTGGCTCATTAGCAAACAAAAATGCGTGGCAGCTCCCCTTTTAGGTTGGGTAACACTAATGCTAAAAAACTTGAATTTCTCTACCTTTGGTATTGGTTACTGACAAGGACATATGAAACAGATAATAATGAATGCTTAGCATATTTAAAGATCATTGGTAGTGGCTGCCAGCATCAGGGACTGGCCCTGGAAAGAGCATCAGCAGTGGTTGCTGGCATCTAAGATTGGCCCCAGAAAATTAGAAACAGCTGTTATGTTGAAATAGCTTGACCTAATTGAATGAGGAGCACGTTTAGATATTTTTCCTTCATAACTGTTAAATGTTAAGATTGCTTACTTAAGTTAATGAGAAGCGTTACTCAGAAAATCTTGAAATGGCTTAACTCAATTTAATGAGGTGCCTAGAGTTGAATCTCATTAATATTTTAACAAATGATATTGACATCAACCCCAGGCAAGTTAATTAGCATCTAACCCCAATAAATTAATTGATTATTTTGGGAGTCCACCCCCTTCAGAATTGACAGGGAGGATAGGAAGGCTCGGGATGGCCTCAATGGTTAGTGCTCTTGGAGGGGCTCAGCAAGTAAGCTGACGTCTTTGCAAGTGTCAGTGTTTTGCTAACTTCTCTCATCCCTGAAATAATTGCCCCAAATATTTCTGCACCAGTTGCTGAGGGGGTGAGTGAATTCAGTCCCATAAAGTCTCCTAAACATGAGCATTCTTATCCTGATCAAGTAATTTCAGATGATTTAATCTCTCACAAATTAAAATCAGATCAAAGGCGAGCCTCTACAAAAACCATAAATATTAAGCCTTTCCAATTATAAAAAGTAAGACTTTTTGCATGTTATATTTTTTATATATTTAAAACTTTATATTTGAAAATTCACTAAAGTAACTTTGAGATAAGACCTGCCATTTTTTTAAGCGTAATTTAAAACTTCAAAAGCGGTGCTCACTACAGGGGCCACTCTGAGTTATGCACCAGTGAAAACGTCAATCATTACAATGGAATCTCCTATTCCACCCAAAGAGTCTCAAGACCACAATCAGTGAAGTATTTTACACTGTGCTCATTCCACTAGGCCTGAAATTCCAGGGCGCCATCTACGTTAAAATTCAGTTTCAATCTAGAGCTTAATGGTCCCAGATTAAGTTTTATTACAATTTTAAGATGGGTCCTTAAACCATATGAGACACAATCCATAAATTACTCAATGAGGTTCTTTTCCCCAGAGTCTTTTCTAATCGGTTTTTTTGCAAGTGCTGTTCCCTCTACTATGAGGGATTTAAAATAAAATTCTCAATTATCTGTAGGTTAATACTGGTCCTTATTTATATCAATTTGTACATGCCGCGTTGTACCACTTGTTGCAAGTAGTGGAAATACATCTTTATGGGTTATTCAATCTTTTAGAAGGATTGTAATCTTTAAACAATTTTGTCTCTAAGTTTTTTAAATCCTCTTCCAACTTCAGTCAGAATAATTGAGACACCATTACTTGTAATTGTAATCTCATTAATGATGTACATCAGCAAATCACACCAACTGTACCATAAAATATCTAGATTCATTAAATCCCAGTTGGTAGAACTATATTAGGAGATTCAAGTTGAGTGGAGAGAATAGTTTTGATCACTTTTTGAGCCAAAGTATGGTAGTGGAAGAGGATACTTGAAATCGCCTCATCCAATTGAAGCAATTATTCTACAACTTTCAATCTTGAGTTTGCAATATGGAGGGAACCCCCAGAGTTATGGGCTCACCCAGGGTACCAGTTCTCATTGATCAGTGGGTCTCCCTGGACTATTGAGCCCAGTGGGACTATGAAACCTAGAGGACTTACAGGATCGTCTCAATTAGTCAGACCCCCTAGGCCAGGTGGACTCCATGGTCTAGTAGGACCGCATGGATCACCTGGACCCCCAGGTGCTGTTTGGCCTTCTGGGCCTCCAGGACTCCTTCAATCTTTTGGGACTGAAGGCTCTGGTAGTTTGTCTGAGTCTAATAATAGCTTTCTCTCTAAGATAATTGAACAGTTGTGAGGGGAATTTCACAAAGCAACCCAAGCTTGTAACTTTTTCTGGATGAACTCCTATTGGCCCCCTTTGGCGCCCCAATTCTTATCTGATGAGCTGAATAATCTAGGAAAATGGTTTAAGGATCTAAATGTTTTACTACATGCATGAAAATATAAGGGGATTCTGCTTCAAACTCAGCGCAATGTTTTTGAGCTTAAATTTCAGGCGCATTAAGAACAAATTCTGTAATTAACCCAAAAGGTAGACGCCAAAGTGGGTCATTCTTTAATTCAAACCTTCATATTGATGAAATTCGCACTGAGGTCGCTGATATGCACCCACCTTGTTCTTCTCAAGTTCTGACTCAACCTCTTATGTCTTCACCCAACTGGACCAGACTGTGGTTCATGTCTTGACTGCAATTGCCCCTATGAGCTTTAAACCAATGATAAAAAATAATTATTCTCATGGTAGGAGAGTATTATTTCTTTCCTTTACTTCTATAAGAAAGCTCTGTGGGAGGAAATGGGCTTTCAAAAAAATGAATAACTTGCCAAATTGTCTTACCCAATTGTCTCAGGATATTATGGTTCCTCACCTGATGGCGTGCTCTAACTGGTCTCAAGTTAAAAAGCTCTGTTAAAGGAATTAAACTGTGAGCAGACCCTATTATCTCAAAAGCAGGAGTTTATGGGAATACAGCCTCTTATATTTGAATCCATTAGGAATTTAGCGCACCTTTTTTATTGGGAGGTGCAGACTTTGGTGGCCTGTGGTCAGTTAAATCTTGAAGTTGCTATTCCCGTTGTTATTTCAGCTTTCACTTCACAAACTTAGTTGCAAGTCTATCTAATTACTGTAAAGAAAAGTTTCCAAAGCATTTTGGACATTAAGAAGGCCTTGTTAGAACTGCCTTAAATTAATTAAAAAACCTCACATCTCTGATTCTTTGAAACTGAGTCAAACTAAAATGTATGTCATACCTGAAAACTCTTAGGCTATTCAAAGTACCTATTGTCGTCAATATTTCCATACTGAAGACTGCTGTTTTAAGAAGAAAGTGGGTGAGAAGAAAAAGGCGGAGAAATACAATAAAATCCATCACCTTAATAACGATTTGGGTATAAATCAGGGTAACCATATCTCTACTGAGTATATAAAAGATATACTTCTTCTTATGCCTTGCCATCTTTTTTGGTGTTACCCTCAAAATTTGGAAGTATGATTACTCGCACTGATCTTCAAGAATAAATCCCTGCTAAGGCTAGCATTGATACTGGCTCCTTCATGAATGTAGTTTCTCTTAAACTGACAAAGAGGATCAAAAATATGCCTGACATTTCCCATTTTGAAGAGTATGGGACTTCTGGGCCCCAGAGTACATGGTCTATTGGAGCTTTTTCGTCACTTTCCCTGAAGATTGAGAAGTTAACTTTTACAGTGCTTGCGATCATTTTGAACAATTTTCGTTATGGTCTCCTTTTAAAGAACAATTTTTGTGGGAATTTGATGGAATTACTAATTACCCCAACTATTCTCTATCCCTTTTTCTTTATTGGGCTCCATTTATTTTGTCGGAGCATGCATTTATTCAACATAATTATCATCAGGTTTGTTTGTTGGAGGGGATGAAAGGTTCCACTTTATCCATTATAATGTTGAAAAACCTTGAGTAAAATTACCCCCCAAGACAGCTGACATCACAGAAGGTATTCCCATTTTCTCTCCTGATACTAATATTCACCTAAAATCACAGATTAATTGTTGATATCTTATTACACACTGCTATCCTTCAAAGGTCATTTATACAGATTAGTTCTTTACAAAACTTCTGTTAAGGAGATTTTGTCTTATCCAGGGGTGTTGGATTACGCTTATTCTGGAATGCTACCCATCTTTCTGTCGAAACTTACTAATGAGCCAAGAACTGTGGATCTGAAGACTCCAATAGACTATTTTAAATTATTACCTCTCTCACGGATTTATGGTATAAAGACTTTTGGGAGTTTAAAAGATGTTGGACTAAAATATCATCAGGACATCCTTAATGTAGGTCCTGCAATTAGGAACCAGATTATTACTGACCATGAAAAACTAGTGCATCAATTACTTTAGAAATACTCAGATTTTTTCACAAAACATATCTACAATTTAGGTAAAATGGACGGAATGATGCATGTCATTGAAACTGGTGAGCATATCCTTGTCATGATTCTAATATGACTGGATGATAAGCCCTTAAGTTGGTACAGAGGAATGAGTAGAATCTGCCAAATATGATATGAACTATGATTTTTTGATTGCCTTAGGATGAGGCAATATTTGGTGAATGGATAATATTGGATCGCCTTCAAATAAGGCAATAAGGAAATACTGACAAGTGATGAATAACGGAATTTCAATGTATGATGAATAATGAGTGTATTGCCTCAAACTTGGGCGATAGAAATTATTACTAATACTGCTGGAACCAATGAGATACGGCGAAACTGATTACTAAGCTGAGAAAATGGTATCATATGAAGTCGCTGAGATATAAATGAGATGAGATGATTGAAGAAGGAGGTTTTTGTAAGAAAAAGATATAGCGGAGCAGGGAGCATCCACTGAAAGTATTTTAGATTAGTAAAGAAGTGTCATTAGAGCAATAGCTCCTATTATTATATTATGTTATTTTAAATGTATGTGAAGGACCAACAATATCTATACATCTATTCTAATGCTCATTGTGCTTGACCCTGTGCATAAATCCTTTGACATATCTCAACAATTCTGCCAAAATTAACCAATGATGCTCACTACAGAGGGCCCATTGACCATTTACAAAGCATAAAAATTCTTCAGCCACTGACCATGACGCATCAGGCTTGCTCTGGAAAGAAATCTTCTGACGCGCTGCACCAGTTGAATATGTGGAACTCAAGATTTCCTTGGATGTTATGCTCTAATGGAAGAAGGAGTTCTTCAGGAGGTTTGTATTGATAAGCTTCCTTCATTTGATAGTGATGGGAACATCCATGGTTTCTTCAAGCAATTTTGAGTTTGCAACATAAGGAGCTTCAGATTGGCATAAAGCAATATTGTTATTATCCACCTTGGATGTTGGAAGCTCTGACCAAGTTACTTGCTATCTTATAAACAGTTCCATTAACTATCAAGTAGTGAAAGATACTGTGCTGTGGTTGTTTGGAGGAATTGCAAAAATGTTGCAGCATAATACAGAGTTCTTGACCTTTAGGTTTCAGCGTAATGAGACCTTCACTGCATTTGATGATCAATTTACAGTGTAAGCTTAGTTGTTAATCAGGGCAAGGATTTTATCTGAATTCAAATATGCATAGCAATGACCTCCGCAGTAAAGCCATATTGCAATTTCTACAATTCCATGGCTCCATATCTAGATGAAGACGTACCCTTGCTTAAAATCGTTTACCTTTACGCCATCTATCTGCTACCTTCCCTCCATCCAATATAAAGTGAAAACCTACTATCTCCACTGCTGGCCTTTCTTATTTGGAGGAATTATTCCACCCTATTCAGCATCTATTTAGTAACCACCAGCCTTCTTATCACTATGCGCCTCACTTCCTAACCTAGTTGCCCTCATCAGTTCAACTATTGGGAGGTCCCTGTTTACACCACTCACTCCATTCAAACTTTTGATGTGGCCATCTTACAACAATCAAGGACGCCGGTCCTATGGGGTCAATTTTTTTGTGTGCAGTCGCTCTTGGCACCTGGCAAGAGGCAGCACCAATTGTTGGGTCTATTATCTACCACAGGATCAGTACAATCAGGGATAAGTCAGAGTCAAGTAGATATGGGACTCTCTACCTCCATTATTATGACTCAAGACGTCCCACTTAAACTGATCCCCTTACTTACAGCGGAAGTCCCTCATTATGGCGATGCATTCCATTATCAGCAGCCGATTGGAGGGGTGAATGAACTAACATAAGTGCAATTTAAGGATACGGCGGAAGAAGGTTCCCAGGAGCAACTGAAGCCTTATTTCTGTAAATGTTTGACCAACTTTCTACAGATGAACTAAATCTGTCCGCTGATGCGCCTCTCTTAAAAGGAGTAAACGCTTCCCTCCACGTGGATGCTATTGTAAATGAGTACCCTAAAGTCAGGGAGGGTATTATGAGCTTCCTTGGGAAAAGAGATCCGTTAAATGTCCACTTTTTAACAATTTAGAATTCATACTACTCTGAGTCTACATACTGTGACATTGGCATAGCAAAAACCCATGTCCGCTCAATAATCAATATGGGCGCCCCAGTTAACATAATGTCCACAAAGTTATGGGTGAAGTTGGCACTAAATCCTGACGTGGAACATCATATGGTGTATGGGACTGCAGGCGCAGAAAGCACGGTCTCTGAAAAAGTGTACAGTGCGCTACCCTCGCGGTTTGGGTCAATTGTCATTGTAGCCCCAGCAATAGTGCTACCAAACAATATCTATGACCTATTAGTTGTGACCACTTTTATGTGACACTTTGGGGATGTTGTTGATATGACAGCGGAAGATCTTCAAAATTTTGGGACAGCGGATCCCAATCTATTTTACCTCCAGCGGAGTGCCAAAAATTCCGGTGCACATGTGACAATAACCTTGCATACAGTGATGGTGTGATCTCGGTTTGTTACCATTGACTGAAGAGTAAGACCTTACCCTTCCCTAGCAGATCTACAAATATCAAAGGGCTACCTCTTCGCGCTGCTGGCCTATATCTATTATTCCAGACACCAAGTCATAGTGAACACTGAAGTGGAGATAGAAATGCAAGATAGATTCTATGAGGAAGTCATTGGGCCTTACCAGCAATTGTGGCTTGAACCACACGTGGTTCCAGGCATTATACTTCAAGGACATGGGGAGATCAAGGTATTGTTAGCAAATTTGCAGCATTAACCAATGTGAATCTGCCAACATCAAATAGTGGAATATTTACACTTAATCCTTGTTTAAGAGGCTCTACAGGTTCATGAGTTTGTGTCGCTGGATGAATTTGGGTTACCAATCAAATCACATTCTAGTATAATGATGGAGGTACTATGCGAAAAATTAGTCAGTTTTCTCGGAAGAACAGCAGGATTAATAAGTATCTTTATTTGAAAAATATAAGGAGATTTTTGCTGCTGACAATCATGACTTAGGGTGCACTCAGGGGGGTTCATCAGTTGGACAATGGTGATCATCCCCCCATCAGGTCTTGGCCGATCCACCAGTCTAAGGCAGCTGAGGAAGTAATAACCAAGGATATTTAAATGCTGCTCAAACAAGGGATGCTCAAACTATCAAAAATTCTGTGAGTTTCTCCCATATTATTGTAAAAATAAAGGATGGCACTAAGCAGGAGCGATAGACTATTGGAAACTCAACAGCATCAACAAGAAGGACTCATTCCCCTTGCCGCAAATTGATGAAGCCTTGAATTGATTGGGAGTAGTCATTACTTCTCAGCGATGGACTTGATATTGGGCTACAGGCATATTGAGTTACAGCGGTGGAGCAGGAGAAGTGCGCCGTAATCACCTCCAAGGAGTTTATACAACTAACTCATATGCCTCAAGGGCTATGTAACGCCTTGGCTACGTTACAACAGGCCATAGATACCATTATTGATGACCTGAAGCTTTCATGCATCCTCAAGTACCTCAACGACATCAATATATATTCCCACACGTTTTCTGAGCATCTTAACTATTTGGAGGAGGTATTCCGCCAGTTAGCTGAAGCCAACATCATGATCAAGCCCCGGTAGTGCGACTTTATAAAGACCAGTTGGAGTACCTTGGGTTTGTACTAGATGCAAAAGTGCTAAAAGCTCTACTTTCCAAGGTGGAGGCTATCCAAAATATGACTAAGCCCACCAGTAAGCATGAAATGCAAGTTTTTTGGGGATGGTCAGCTACTACTGGCGCTCAATCACTAACTTTAGCTGTATTGGAGGACTGCTAATTGAGTTATTAAAAGGATTCCATGTCTGAATAGACGGAACTCTATTAACACTTGTTTGACACACTTCAGACGGCATTAATGAATGCACCAGTGTTCCGCTACCCAAATTTTGATAAAGATTGATTATCCAGATGGATGCATCCCTTCCGCCGTTGGGACGGCGTTATCTCAAAAGTCAATTAGGGGAGGATCATCCAGTTGCGTACTATCAGTCAGAGCCTGAACTGCCATGAGCGTAAAGTAAACCCTGACTGAGTGTGAGCGCTTAGCAGTGATATACGTGTATAAGCAATTCAGGTATACTGCATGGAGTGAAGTTTAAGGTCATAACGGATCATGCTTCATTACGCTGGTTGCAGAACCTCAAGGAGATGTAAGGGTGCCTAGCTCGATGGGCCCTTAAACTGAAGGCTTGCAATTTCGATATCCTTCACCATCCTGGAGCCAAATATCAGAATGCAGATTTCTTATTAAGGTTGCCTACAATTATGGTTACAGCAGATTTGGGCGATATAATGTTCAA
Organism: Massospora cicadina; assembly: GCA_022478985.1. Classification (NCBI taxonomy): domain Eukaryota; kingdom Fungi; phylum Entomophthoromycota; class Entomophthoromycetes; order Entomophthorales; family Entomophthoraceae; genus Massospora; species Massospora cicadina. The sequence continues at coordinate 180,225 of JAKSZP010002644.1, read as the reverse complement.
TAAAATGCTTAGAAGAAATCATGACAATGATCCACCTCAAATCATCAAAGTATTAGACAGGATAAAGGCTAATACGTTCCAGAAGAATGGCAAGTTGTACAAGCGGATTGGAAACTATGGTAAATATTCTAAGGCATTACGCCAGACCAGATATTATCATGAGTGTACACCAAGAAGTTGGACATGGTGGAGTATGCAAGACCATGGATTGTTGCAACCTCGTTACTATAGGGAAAGCATGCAATTTGACATGCTTGAAACCATTTCCTGCTGTCACCAGTGCCAAGTGGAAAAGCCGTTCTACCAGAAGACTTCTTACCAACTAGTGAAACCACATTTTTCTTGGCAGATGGTTTCTTTGGATGCCATTAGGCCTCTATCAATGAAGTTAACTGGTATAAATACATTCTGGTGGCAATTGGCCACTTGACCAGGTGTGTAAATGCACAGAAAATATGCGATCTGGGGGCAGTAATTGTGGCTAAGTTTGTGATGGAATGTATCACTCAGCAACACGGCTGTCCTCAGTTCATCCTTACTGACAATGGAAGCAACTTAACTTTTCACATTTTACCCAAACTCAACGAATTGATGGCCATCCATGGAGTTCTGATGACCCATATCACCCTGAGATCAATGGTATGGTTGAGCAAGTTTTTGACCTTGGGGGACATACTTTGGAAGTTGGTAATGGATCGACCTTCTGCTTGGAGCTCACTCCTTTCCACCGCCATTTTTGCTTACAATTTCAGCTACCATTCCGCCATGGGGAAAAGCCCCTTTCAATTGTTGTATGGATGACACCCTGCTCTTCCAACGCTGCTTTATGCTTGTGTAGAAGATACTGGCGTAATGGATCCCCACTGTTATTTGACTAACCTGGCGGACACGATGATCAAGCTGCAAAGTGAAGCGTACTCATGCAGCTTAGCCAAGAAGATTAAAAATAGAACTGCCAATCATGTGTGGCATAGCGGGCTAGCCCAGTTCAAAGATGGGGACATGGTCTTATTCCATGATCAACATGGGTTTGGTGGAAACATAAGTTGGCCAACATCTAGATTGGTCCATTCAAGATAATTGAAAAGATTGGCGTTGAAACCTACACCATCAAGAACCCTGCGAGCAGTCAGATCATTAACTGAGTGCATGCAAAGTTCCTTTGGTAATATAAGCAATAGGAGTTTTATTGTCCAATCAATAGGGGTAATGTCACAATTCTAATATGACTGGATGATAAGCCCTAAGTCAGTGTGGCGGAATGGGTAGAATCTGCCAATTATAATATGAACTACGATTTTTCTGATCGCTTAGGATGAGGCAATATTGGGCTGAATGGATAATATTATATCACCTCCAAATCAGGCTATAAGGAAATGTTGACGAGTGATGAATAATGGAATATCAATGTACAATGAATAATGAGTGGATTTCCTCTAACTAGGGTGATAGAAAATTGAATACTACATACTACTGAAACCAATGAGATACAGTGGAACTGATTACTAATCCAAGAAAATGGTATTGTCTGAAGTTGCTGAGATATAAGTGATATGATATGATTAAAAAAGGAGGTTTTTTAGTAAGAAATAGAGAGTGGAACAGGGAGCATCCACTGAAAATAAATTTATATTAGTAAAGAAGTGTCATCAGAGCAATAGCTCCTATTATTATATTATATAATTTTACATTTGTGTGAAGGACCAATGATCCTCATATCATCCGTTCTATTGCTCAATGAGCTTAATCCTGCTCAAAAGCCCTTTGGCGTATCTCGAAAATTCTGCTAAAATTATAACACTCTTATTTAGACTAAGCCTTAATGGAAGTCAAAGGGTGAGGAGGCGAAGGTTACCAAGAAATTGAATAAATTTATTGGAAGCTGGATTATTGATGCCCTCCAATGGTCCCTTGGTCTCTCTGTTATTAATAATTAAGAAGAAAGATGGCTCTCACCGGTTGGTTATGGATTATCATATATTAAATGCAATCACTTGTTAGGACAGCTATCCTTTACCAAGAATTATAAAATTTTCTCCATCTGCTTTCTGGCTCTACCTATCTTTCTGTAATTGATTTAACCAGTGGTTATTACAAACTTGGGTTGGCCCCCAAAGATTGGGCCAGCTTTGCTTTGATCTCTAGTGAGGGCTTGTATGAAATGACCCATATGCCAAAAGGGTTAACAATGTTCTTGTCAGGCAGACGGCAAGTAGAAAGTAGACTGGCCTACCAGCCTGGATGCCGGAGCATCCAAGTGGTAAACCAGAATGCCAGGGGCACTGCTGCTGGTATGACGGATATGGAACTGGAAGGGAACTTAATTCTCAACAGATAAAAACAGAAATATGAAGGAGGGTGTTTTTATTGGAAAATTTAAGGGAAGAGAATCGACTAACAATTTCTCAGTGCAATGCGCCTGATTAAATAGTCATCAATTTTGGGGAAAATAAGCCAGGATTAGTTCCGCAAGTTCAACCTAAGTGGTGAACTATTCAGGAATGGGCGAGTTAGTTCCCTAGGGACCAACATTGCAAAATTTGGCGACAAGCTGAGTTTTGGTCAGATCAACTTAAGTAATGAACTATTTGGGAATGGGCGGGTTAGTTCCCTGGGGACTGACATCGCTAAGTTTAGTGGCAGGCTGAGTTGTGGTCAGTTCACCTAAGAGGTGAACTATTTGGAATAGGAGGGTTAATTCCCTTAGGGGTTGACATTGCAAAATTTGGTGATGAGCCAAGTTGCAGTCAGTGGTATTGCATCAGGCGCAACGCCCAATTTTCTGGCAGGAGGCTGCCCATTGAGGGTGATGCCTGACAGATTTGAGAGGGGGAAGATTTTTGATCATCATGTAAACCAAATTGCAACCATCGGGTGTTCTGGCTAATAGATCAGCCTTCATACCTCTTTGACCATTTGAAATCCAAGTATCCAGCTGATTGCCGCTCGAATTAGTTGTGATCAGTTCCATTTCAGTGATCTTGGCGCAGATTTTACTAATTCCTCATAATAGTTCTGCCAAGGAGAGTGCAAGTACCAGAAGCGGAATCCGAAGCTGAAAGGCTATTTTCCAGCGCTCATCTACCACGTGAGCGAGATCGCCCTGAGTAACGAGGGGTATGGCCATCCTCTTTGGTACTTTCTTGCTCAGTAACAGAAAGGTGGCCCAATCAACGCCTAGAGGACGTTCCTTGGGACTTGCAGTTCTGGTCACTTTTCAGAGGGCCTTAGATGGAGTGCTCCAAGACTTAAAGCTGGCCTGAGTTTTGGTGTATTTAGATGACATCACCATGTTTTTAAAAAGACTTTTACCAAGAATTTGGACCACTTACATGAGTTTTTAGCCAAATTTGGAGTTCTTCATTAAAGCTCAAACCTACCAAATGCCTCTTCTTTCAGAGTGAAATGGAGTTTTATGAAGCAAAGTTTAAATAAGGAGATTCGCCTCTCCTGGACAAGATTAAGGCCATTAGCTGAATGTCTCCTCCAGCCTCCTTTCATGAAATACAGGTCTTCTTAAGGTGGTCAAGTACTATAAAAAATCATACATAAATCTGCTGATTTGGCTGAGCCTTTATTCTATATATTACAAAAGGGGTACCATTTGAGCGGGGATCTGCTCAGGAGCAATCGTTTAATTTGCTTCCAACTGCTCTAACCAAAGCGCCAGTTTTGACTCATCCTCTCTTTAATAAGCCTATTATTCTGCACAATGATGTGAGTAACGTTGCTATTGGGGCTATCCTGTCTCAGTAAGATGAGGATCAAATTGACTATCCAGTGGCCTACTACAGCAAGACCCTATTCAAGTATGAGTGAAGCTACGGTGCGGCAAATTAGAGTGCTTTAATGTAATAATGCAATCAAACACTTCTGATCCTTCTTAAATTTAATTGCTTCTATGTTGCTACTGACCATTCTCCTCTAAGATGTTACAAAATATGTAGGATATAGATGGTTAGTTAGCTCGTTGGTCCCTGTGATTACAAAGTTTTGATTTTTGATTGTTCATCGCTCATTTACCAACCATTAAAATTTCGATGGCCTGTCCCAGCTGCCTGTGTTAATTTTAGATCCCCAGAAGGAGGAGCGATTATATGACCTTATTGGCCGACCTTAGCTGTGGGATAAAGAATCTGAAGCGTATTTAGTCTACCCTAAGGCCATTACCCAAGACACTATGATACATGAGGTATCTTTGTATAAGAAGTTCAATTCTAAATGGCTGCCCTTTTTACTCCCAAAATAATGGTTTAATGCTAATATGGAAAGCATGTTTGAATGGGTCACAGTCTCCTAAAGAAGACTCATGAGTGGTTGAATTCAAGATTTTTGGAACAATAAAAATCGCTTCTTCAAAAAGTCCCTTAATGCATGCCTTACCTGTAACAGCCAGAGAGCCTCTAATCCCATTTATCAACATCAAGTAATTCCACCAGCCAAGGCTTTTGAAGTGGTGAGTATTGAAGTTGTCAGGCCCTTACCTCGAGGATTGCATGGACACCAGTACATTACTATGGCTGTTGACTATTTAACTAAATAGGTTGAGGCCATTTCCATTGCCACTCTCTCTGCTAAGACTACTGCATTGTTCCTTTACTGGTAAATAATCACGCAGCATGGATTTCCCATGAACCTTATGTCAGATAATGGGACCAATTTTACTTTTCAACTTCTACGGGAACTATCCAAAATTATTTAATATTGCGCAACAGCTTGTCATTCCCTGTCACCCTTCTAATAATGGGATATTGAGCAGTTTATTGGGACCTTAGTCTCAATTTTGAGGAAAGTAACCTCTTCTGACCAATCTCAATGAAACTTTTATTTGCATAGTGCTCTTTTCTCTTACTAGATTAGTTAACATCATATTATTAGGACGTCACCTTTTAATTGTGTATTGAATAAGATCCCTCTGTTCCCTTAAGTTTCCAGGCGATATTTGATGAGAATGTTCCTAAAAATTTCTATTTAGTCATTTTAATATTAGATGATGTGATAATTCGTCTTCATGATCAAGAAATGGAGTCAATTGAAGTAACTACCAAAAAGGAGACCTTGAGGAGCAATCAACATAAGCCCATTTTACTAAAATATCAGATTAGACATGATGTTATGTACTATCTTTTTTTAGTACTAGTTATGCTCAACCCAAAATGGGGAGCCGCCACGCATCTTTATTCACAAATGGGCCAAACAAAGGAATTAATATGAATTAAAAAATTCCTAGTATAGCCCCTAGGTTATAAGCCTAGGAAGCCATATCAGATAGCGTAGAGGCTTTGGGGAAACTTTTTCCGGTGCCCTCTTTAGCTGGCGGACCATAGCAGACAGCATTAGGGTGGGAGCATCAGCGACATGGGGCATAAGAAGGTATATTTGGGGGTTTTCTTCGTTAATGAGGCCGGCGGTTCCTTCACCTCAACATATTGAGCAAGTTGATGCTCAGCAAAAATGATGAGAGCTGGCACACAAGTAAATGACTTGATGCGCCAGGATGTTATGTACTAACATTCTTGCCGGGTGGCGAATGAAGAAATTAAAAGTCAACTCTCTTTTGCTTTAAAAATTGAAATTGAAGCCAAAAAATGAATTTAAAAAGTACAAAAAATAGCTCAATTGAGCCAAAACTTACAAATGCCAATGCAATCAACGCCTGCTGCTCTGGGTTGGGGTGGTGGTGCGCCGCCATCTGGCATATTTTGGCCACCACCAGGGCACGCCTGGGCTATTTCTGATGCCTTCCTAACGCTACCAGGCGTTATGCCCACCTTGGGATTTAACCACCACCTTGCAAGCTCCCAGGCGGTGCTCCAGAGCCCTTTGTTGCTCCCATGGAGCAATTTACGTTTTGGACTCTGGGTCAAATATGGGAATTTCTCCCATATTAAGTGTGACCATCATCAAGATGGCCATAGTGGGTTTCAAACCCGCCAGATATATTGACTTCCACCTCTTATAGGGGTATTTTTACCTTGGCTTACCTCTGAAGCCAATGCAGTGGTAGCAGCCAAGCTGCTATTAGTTTATAAAAAAATCCCCCTCCCCACTATTCAAACCCAGCTCCAAGATGAGGCCACTTTAGTGTTCCAGTCTGCCAAGTTGCCCTCCCATCTCTCCCCTGAACACCACTGTCATTAACTCATGGAGGGTTTGGCTGTTTACGGCACAGACCCCATGCTGCAGTTCATGATTCCTAATGGTGAAAATCATTTGACAGGGCCTCACACCTTTGTAACAATCCGACCATTTCATTAAGATTTTCACTTTACAATCCCCCCACACCGTGATCATATCTGCCACTGATCACCCATTCTGGGCGCACATCAGTAATGGCCGCGTAATCTGCCCATTGTGCTTTGAGCTTGACCACTCAAAGCACAAGTGCCCCACAGTTTTCGCCTCTGCTGCTTCCACTGCTCCTTCTTCTGGCATTTGGCCAGTGGCCACTTAGCCCCACTTATTTAAATGGGAATCAATCCTTCCCCCATCTCAGGGAAATCTGGTGCTGATCCCAAGGCAGTAGCCAATTAAAATCAAAAATAAATATTTTTAAAAACTTTCTACTGGATTATTAAATCCTTTGTTGATGGCTGAACCAGTTTCAGCTGAGCTGCCGTGGTCAACTGTACATGGCCAATCAGCTCTCGCCACTGCTCCACTTCCTGTGACTGGCCCCACGCTGGCTGAATCCAATCCATTTGAGGCTCATAAATGGAATGGTGAAAATGAACAGCTGTATCATGTGAAGCAGAATTTGCTTTGGAGGAGTTTTTTTTGATCCTCCTGATTTGCTTTACATTTTAACCCTCAAAACGGTTTTCTGGTTTATAAAGTATAAAAGAATGGCGGTTGAAGCCGCAGCTGCTCCTGATAACACCCTACTCTGCCAACAAAAACATAGGGTGATGAAACCCCTCGTTGAGGCTATTCCTATCCTAAATTTACCTTGATTTTGAAGAAGATGCAAAATATAAAATTGAGGAGCTCAGTTTTGGTGCAAGCTCGCTTGCATTGACGCAGCAAAAACTTCTCTGTTTAACCCCAATTATTACCAAACCTGCTAGTGCATCGAGTCTTTCACTTGTGTGCCTGCTCACATTACTTTTGATAAGCATCAACTTGTTCAATAAGTTAAGGCGATGGACACTGCCAACCTCATAAACGAAGAAAACCCACAATTACCCCCCCTTATGCCCCATGTTGCTGATGCTCCTACCCGATTTGTCCGCCATGGCCCACCAGCTAAAGCGGGCGCCTGACAAAAGTTTTTAAAGTTTTCTCACCTTCTGATATGGCTTCCTAAGCTGTTAGCTGAGGTGCCATATTATAAATTTTAATTATTAATAATACCTTTGTTTGTATTATTTGCAAGTAGAGATGCGTGGCAGCTCCCCTCATATTTGGTTATGCACCACTAGTGCTAAAAAAAAGAAATTAGAAACTATATGTTGGTTTCTATTGAGTCATTTTCTGGATAGGACTTGAGTTTCAATTTTCATATTGATACTGGTATCATTGTAAATCGTGTTCATCCTAGGTTTCTGAAGATTCATCAAACTTCACAATCAAGTCTTTGGAGGAAGTGTCAGAATTTCGCCACTTTCTTCTGTCCCTGAATTAAAACCCCAAAAATCTTCCGCTGGTTGCTGAGGAAAAGGTGAGTGAATTTAGTCCATTGAGTCTCTTAAACATGATCACGCTTATCCCAATCAAGAGATCACTGAAGAATCAATCTCACAGATATTGAAAAGATTAGAACAAAGGCGATCATCTATAAAATCTATAAATATTAGCCTTTAGAATAATAAAAAGGAAGTCTTTTTGCGTGTTAATAACTTCAATATGTATTTACATTTTTTAAATTTGGAGAGTCCACAAAATAAGTTTGATAAAACCTGTCATTTTTGAAGTGTAATTCAAAACTTTAGAAGAAAAAAATCCTTGATTTATTTCTGGGGGTCCTGGTTGAACCACCAAAGAATTGAGACTCAACCTCCCTTCGAGATTCAGAGATTCCTGTACATTCTGGAGGTGTGGCCTGACACCTTTTACAACTTTTTAGAAACTTGGCTCATCTCAGGTAAATGGTTGGCAATTGTGACTGACAAGAACCAGTGGCTACAAGCCACCTCCTAACTGTACCCTTCTCCAGGGTAGAGGTAAGAACTTAGGGGTGTACAGGGGCCCCTGTAATGAGCACCACATGAAAAAACTCTGTCTTTTCAGGTTGCTCAATTTGGTGCCAGCCCATAATTCCAAAAATGTGGTAGAAGCGGTATGCTTAGTATGTTACACTGCTAAAGAGAGAGGGGCTAAAGTTCCCCTTAATTTCACCTTGACCCTTGTTGGAAAAGGTATTTAATATTAACTAATTTAATATTAAGGATAGTAAGTTAATTAATAGCTTTATTAAAAGAAAGTCTTGCACTATATAAAGTACTAAGGCTTAAGGTGAGAGAGAGTGAGAATTAATGAAAAACAGGAAGTAAAACTAAGAAATAGATCTCAATCAAAACCTCATTCTTAGAGAAACTCTAGGTAATGGTTTCTAATATCATAATAATAAGAATTGAGGAATAATAATGATTACAAACGATTATCCTCAACATTATTCACCAGTGATTGTAAAACTAGAATTTCTTTCAAGATTGATCCTCTATATTTTCAGACTGTTATGTCTCTCAGATTAGTAATCGTTATTGGGGATAATCTCTAAAACATCAAATTGGCTCAACTTAAGTTAATCAGGAGACAACTTTAGCATTCACCAACAACTAATAGTGAGTTGCGACCCTTATCAAAAGATCCAGTAAAGGGAAAATGCTGACAACAGTAATAACGCAGTACATGGACCTATAGAGCAATGTGAACAATTTGAGGGCTCAACTTGATCAGAAGTGACCCACTAATTACAATGATACTGAGTCCTCAAATTTGGAACATCTAGCACCTTATGGGTTAACTTTTTATCAACACCTGCTCTATACACTTTAAGCCTCTAATTAAGTAAAAGTATGTCCCTAGTGAAGTAAGTATTGCCTCTTTCCTATATAATTTAATGAAAGTGCCATGGAAGAGGATAACAATCTACAGAAAGTTAAACATCTTCCATCCTGTTGAGTCATATTTCTAAAAAAATCTTGGTCCCTCATCTGAAGAACAGCTAAAACTGGAGACAAGTTAAGACTGCATTGATGAAAAATTAGAAGTGACTAGACCCCTTATTTGCAGAAGCAAGTCTTCATGGGTATTTGTATCAGAAATAGAGAAACACCAGCTGAGTTTGCCAATCTATTTTGCTATGAGGCCAGACTTTGGTTGCTTGTGACCGAATATCCCTTGATGCCTTTTTCTATGGCTGCCATATCAGCTTGCATCTCGCCCAGAAATACAGTTATATATCAGCGCTGTCAATCTTTTAGAGGATTAGTTAAGAATCCAGCTGATTGTTGCACAGAGGTTAAATCTATTGATACAACAGAGGGAGGATATGTAGATCTACGTTCCTTAACAAAGACAATAAAAATATAAAGTATAAGCAAAGCGGTTCCAGGAACACAATCTTTATTATAAAAGCAGCGTCACGCTGCCAAAACCAAGGGTCTACACCGGATATTAACTTCTCACTGCAGAGTCCAATGCAGCCTTCCAATTAAAAGTAATCCCTTTTCTACTCTTTTTCACTAATGTTATCTCTCTCTTTGAGGTCATTCCTACAACTCAACCAAACAGTAATATCACTCACTATTCGCTCAGTAAAACTTTTAATAGAATAGTAACTATATTGCTGAAGTTTCCATTATCAATATTCAGAATTTAATCTGCCATCAGCCATTAGTAATATAATAATATAGCCTATTCTTGATTATCCTTGGAATCTGTCACTGGTACTCAAATTATACCAATTTTAATTGGACTGCTTTCTGAGGCAACAAAATCTTGTGGATTCCTCTAAGATCTCTCAACTATCATTTTAAAACTAACTAGATACTAGTCTTGGCACTCTGGGAGGAAACTATATGGTTTATTTTGCCAACAAGTGCTGTCAAGAGAAACTTTATGAGAATCCTGGACATTTAAAGGCCTTTGTTGTGATCCTTGACAGTCTACTACAGAAGGCTTCCAAACCTGGATACTTTCTAAACCAACGTCCTCAGGTCAAGTCTCTTCTGAGTGTGGGCTAATAAGAAGAATATAAAATGCTCTTACTGTGGAATATGTTGGCATACCGACAAAGAATGTTAAAAGAGAATTTCAGGCAAGGAGGAAAAGGCCCCATCGACTTGAAGGGAAAAGCTCCTTGTGTTGATAATCACCTTACTCCTCAATCATCTACTTCTCAGGCTATTGCATCTGCTGCCCCCTCTACCACCAATTCTGCTGATATGTCTATCAAGAATAAAAATCTCTGATTTGGGTTACTCTTATTTCCTTTGTGAACCTCAAACTACTTTCTTTAACCTTCAACGTCAATTTGTGGACTCAGTCACCAAAGTAAAAGTTATAGTGTTCAAATTGAAGATTCAAGCCATCGCAGATATTGGATCACTAGTAAATGTATATCCTCCAAGTTGGTCAATCAAGTCAAAATTGCACCCAACCTTTAACATAACGTTGAGTATGGAACCGCTGAGCCAGATTGCACTTGGTCTCTTAGCACATATTTGTCTTTACCAATTTGTTTAATAAACTACCTACAAAAGCCCCTGCTGTAGTTTTAAAAAACCAAAGATACAACATATAATAAAAAACTTAATTTATACATGAGCATCATGGTATTATTAATCTATCTGAGTCCTATTTGTCTGTACTTGGGTTCAGAGCACTCTTATCTTTATACTCCCATCACTAGAAAAGAAAATCTTGAGAAAAATAAGCCACATGGAAGACATCTGAACTTTGTACCAAATCAAGTTGTTAGATATACTGATAACACACATGATAGAAATAATTTTGACTATTCATTTCCCTCAGCCAAATCAACGTAAAACCCAAGAAGAGGGTTAAAGTGGTTACCACAAATAGTGCTTGAGAAATTGGCAGGTAGCACAGCTCTGAAATTGACTCTAAGAAAATTCGAAAGGACCAAACTGAGGCTAAGATACCCCAAGATAAATTCCTGAATAAACAAAAAAACAGATCATCAGTAGGTCAAGTTACCACTATTAGAATTAGCACTTAGAGCAGAAAATTAAGAAAACCCCAAAAAGGGTAAGAATCAAGAAGCTGATGAATCATCAACCTAAGTGACCCCCAGTCTCATCTGACTTGAGAGTCAACTCAACTTTTTTCCTATATAAAATATGATACAAAGACATTATACAATCCAGAATGAGTCACTTGACCAAGAGCCTCCCTTCTGGATGTCATCTCCCATTATTGCTATTATTCCTTTTCCTTTTGGGGTTTTTTTATTGAATACAACATATAAAAACCCCTATTATATTATTATAAAATTATGTCATTAATTCAATATCTCATTTAGGTCTTGAATTCAATAATCCCATTTCTCTGTACTTCTTAAATGACATATACTCTAGCTGAGGGGCCATAAGCGTTAAATCAGGACCCTTTAATTAAAAATTACACTTAGCATGTGACTACGTTATATTCAAGTATTTACTGTCAGGCTTTTTGGGCATAGAAGCATAAAGCTTTAAAATGGAAGTGCTACAGGTTTATGCTCACTTAAAATAGGTCAGCTGAAACTTAGTATTACCTGCACCTATTGATTAAACCATGGAAGATAAACTGATTGATAGTGTCACCCGCTGGATGTTCAATGTAGAAGTTGAAAAACTTATTAGATGGTAAGTCCACCCATCATCACATCTTGAAAAGTTTGAGAAAATCCTAGGGAGATTCACAAATCTCGTCGTACTTGAATCTCTAATGAAGGAGTTAAAGAGTAACTCTAAGGAATAATTAACTCAGTAGAAAGAGACAACCTTGAAAGGGCATCTGCCATAGACAAATCTCATGAACCTGTATGAACCCTTTTCTTTAAAGAGTTATGGGTCAGTTACAAATATCTTTTGCTTTATTTTGCATTTTATACAACCTGATCTTTAAAATATGGTGCATTTACTAGGAGTCCATAATGAGGAACTCCACCATCAAATCAATATCCAGAGGGCATACAGATGACCTACAATCAGGTAAATTTTGGCATCAAAATGTATAAGAGATATATGCCTTTAGATTGAAGCTAATCGTTCCTAATTTATTTAAATCCATTATCAAATAAGAACTATTGATTTGGAGGTCATCAAGCATGTGAATGAACCTATGAATCTCCTTTGAAAAGACATCTCAGATTCAAACAAAAAACAATTGATTACTTGGTGCCTTCTCTGTAGAACTTCAATAAAAGGATAGAGAAGCTCGTGGCAAAATGGCAACTCAATCTTCTATTAGCCATCATCAGGATAAAGAATAGCTACCCGTCCTTAAGTCCCAGCTTGAGAAAGCTGATAATGGATTGATGGCTCGACGCCTATTGAACTTCTATACTTCATCAATGTCACAAAATATCATTTTTAGATTAACTCAGGACAAGAAGGAGCTAATAAGGTATTCAACTCAGGCGTCTATTCTTCTTATTACCAAGTGAAACAAAAAATAGGTAGCAACTCAAGAGGCAAATTTCCCATCAAGAGGACATTAGCCAAATCTACTGTCACCTCAAATTTAAATTTATTGCGGGAAGGCCGACCATGGGACGGACACTTCCGATTATGACTCAGATGAGACAAAACTTAGTACCAGGGGAGGCACCCCAGAGAAGCGATGCTATCTCTTGTTGCCAGCGGGAACGCCACTTATGGGAAGGGGAGGGAACGTGTGTAGGGGACGTAGCCACTATTGAGCACGTGTGGAGGAAAGGGTCTGATTTGATGAACCAGACTGGGAACCAGGAGGAGACCAGCTGTCGGCGACACAGTGGGAGATATCCAAACATCCACGCTTGAAAGTGATCCACCAAATGAGACCGGAATCTGTGGACAGCTTCAGGGAGGGTGGGGATGGATCCGGCGATGGCATCCAAGACAATCGTGTGGATAGTCCACATGGCGATTGCAACCACCAGAGCACGGAGGGAGGGAGGGAGGGGAGGCCATTGATGAAGCAAACATATCTCTTGACAGACTGAAGGGATGTGTTTGATCCTGGCCTAGCAGACGTTGGACTTCGCGCCATATTACTTTAGAGGTGGGGCACTTCTCCAGGCGGTGAAACAGCGTTCCATACTGGCCACACACGACACAGGATGAGTGTAAAGCATTAGAGCGCTCAGCTGTACGATACACCCGCCTCAGGCAGCGCCACGCATGAGAGCGGACTTGAGGCTGCAACAGAGGATGGTGTGCGTATTTCCAGATAGTCTTTTGGGTCTCAGTAGAATAAGGGATGTCCATCATGTCCAGGTAGTCCACCCTGGATAGGACTTGGGGTCGAATGGGGATCACGCCATCATGGATGGGTAGCCCCTGTACCTCTTGTGTGAACTGAGGAGAGGGGCAGCCTCTTCGGGTTGTATGTCCACTAATACGAATTCTCCACTCTGCACTTCGCATGGAGAGTAGGATTCGTTTGTAGTGGATTTTAGTCCCGTGAGGACCTGTGGCTGATGTGTGTGATGCGAGGTATTTCATCAAGGAGTGGGGGTTTGATGGATTGTTGAGGCCCAAGGCTCGGGAGAAGTTGGAGCGGGCTGCGCGGGACCAGTGTTGGGATGGGAGTGTAGGAGCAGTGACGGCCGCAATCCAGGTGCCCAGGATTTTGGCGGCATGGGCTTTGAAGTCAAGTAGGCCCATGCCACCATGATGATGAGGGCCAAACATGACCTCTAGCCATACTGGTGGAGGGCGGCCTGACCAAAGCCAACCTTGTAGCAAAGCATACAGGGATTTGAAGAAGCTTGGGGAGAAGGGGATGGCGTGGGCTCCGAACCAGACTTTGGATAGGAGCATAGAGTTGGCAAGAACAACCCTGCCAGTGAGGGTAGTAGGGTGGGCTCTGAGAGAGGCGATTCGCTTCGTCACGTTGTCCAGTATAGGGCACTCCATTACTGCTGACGCGTATCCACCTGCCTCCAACCACACGCCCAGATGGCGTGCCGGTCCTATGGCAGGTCGTGGCACAAAGGGGAGCACCAGTGGAGCGGTGTGTTTTGAGTTAGTAAGGCGTGGACGTGGGCGAGCAGATGGGCCGGGTTGGGAACTACTTGCTGGGGCCCAGCAGTTCTGAAACCGACCAAGGAGGATGATTTCGGTTTTGGAGGCGTTCAGTGCCGCGTTGCTTACCCGGGAATATTCCTGGATGAGGGCTTCAAGCGCGCATGCATCTTTGTTATTAGACACCCCCACCATGCAATCATCTGCAAATGCCATCATCTTGACTGGGGTTTGGCCTGGCACATGGACCCCAGTGAGTTGGGCATTCACATTTCGCAGTAGTGGGTCAAGGCTGAAGTTGTATAAGAGTGGGCTCAGGGGGTCCCCTTGTCGCAGGCCCTTTGAGGACGGACTACATCCGTTAGGAAACCTGGGCCGCGCACAGCCATTGTTGCAGATTCCGTGAGCAGCATCACCCAGTTAATGAAGCGGGGAGGTAGGCGGAATTGTTGGAGGCAGGCCCTAAGGTATTCCAAGTTTACTCTATCATAGGCCTTTTGTTGGTCCAAGAATACAAGTGCCCCAGAGGCTGTGGACTGACACACATTAGCCACAGAGTGCACGTTATCCCAAATCGACCATCTGGGGATAAAACCAAATTGTTCTGGGGAGATGGTGGCAGATGCTACAGTCCCTAAACGGTTAGCCATGATTTTTGTTAAAATTTTGGTGTCTGTGTTTGTTAGAGAAATGGGGCGCCAGTTGGCTAAGTCTAGCCTATCCCCTTTCTTAAAGAGTGTGACTGTAAAAGCCTCATGTCCTCCTGGTAGGAGGCGCGTTTCCAATAGGCTTTGGTTGAGTGAGGCTAGCAGCAATGGGGATATGTATTTAAAATATTTTTTGTAGAACTCATATGGAATGCCATCTGGGCCTGGGCATTTTTGGTTTGGCGCACCGCGAATGGTAGTCCATAATTCATTCAGAGTAATTGAATTCATTTCTCGGGTATTGGAAAATGGTGCGGATATGAGCTCTGTCAAGAAATTCCGCCATTTCGGCCAGCTGAATTAGTTCAGCTCAGTATAACTCGGAGTAATATCTTTGCATTTTGATTGCCACTTCAGCTGGTGTGTCCACAATAAAATTATCCGATCTTCACACCTGTGTGCAGGCCACGCTCTGGCGTGGTGCAAATAATTTTTTTGAAGAAGTATGCGGTGCACTTGTCACCTTTAGTGATGCATGTGGCCCTGTATTGGACACAAACCTGATGTTTGTGTTGCCTTTCAAGTGCGTTGAGGTGGGCGGCTGCCTCCGCCCACTTCTGGCCCCATGCAGGGCTATATCCTGAGGCTGGAATGTTGGACTCCAAGTGGGCCAATTCTGCCAGCGTGCATGATATAACCGCCGATGTGGCTCGTGAGCATCTGGATAAGAGATGGCGATAGTGGCGGATGGTGTCTTCTTTGAAAGTTGCCCATGTATAAATGGGGTCCACGCAAAATGGTGCAACAAACTATTTTGCCAAAGTTGCCTCTTCCACCCACGTGGAAAATCCTGGCGACGCGAGCTCTGGGGGGCGGATTTTGCACCAATGTGGGGCCTTTGCAACTGTGATGGGTAAGTGGTATGTTATTGAGACCAGTTGGTGGTCAGAGAATTCCATTTTCGTTGTTTTGAAGTGGGAGATGTGGGGTTGGAATTTCGCCAGCGCTAGAATAAGGTCAATGCGGGTCATGGACCTTAATTGGCCATTGTGGACGTGGTGACGCATCATGTTTTCAAGCAGTAGGGCATGTCGCGGAAGCACATCCATTAACCCAAGGGTGGCTTTTAGAACGCGTAGTTCTATGTGACCCTGTGGGGCGTGGGGTGAGGGCGGCCACCAGTCCGTTGGTGAGGTTAGCCAACAGTTCATGTCGCCAATTAGGAAAGAATTGGGGGGTAGTGGGAGGGATTTGACCGACGAGAAAAATTCCTGACACTCATGTGCACCATTTGGGGCGTAGATGTTGACGATTGTGTGTGCAACATCAGCCCATGAGAAGGTGACAACAAGCACTCAGCCATTTAGGAATATTTCTGAAGATGTAAATTTGAAAAAATTGTTTTTCCAAATTAGCACCCCACAGTGCTTCAACCAAAAGGATAGGATGGTAGGAGCATTGTTTTCCAAGCATCCTCGGAACCTCATGGACAGTGGGACTCCTGGATGGCCAGGATATCAATGGGTAAATTGGTTTGTAAAAAACTCAGTTTCTTAGCCTGTCACAGGGAGGCCTTGAGTCCGGTGATATTCAGCTTCCCTAAAGTTAAGGTTTCCCCCATTGCACCTTAGGTGCGAGGGAGTGGGCCCCCGGGCCCACCAGCCTCTTCCAGGTCCCCACGGGCTTTCACAGCAGCGTGGGTATTAGCAGCAACGCTATCAGGGTTTTTGTTAATTTTTGCAGAAAGAGTCGCGTTGGCTTTGGCCTTCGCTTTTTGTTTTCCCAATGTCAGACAAATTTTTTGCGGTGCGGATAAGTTCGGTGCACCGTTGAATGGGGCAAAAAAATAATTTTGGTTGGGATAGGTCCCAAGTCAGTTTCGACTGGGGCTTGGGTGCAGCGATTGGGTGAGATCAAATCTCCCATCAGATCCTCGGATTGAGTGGCCCGTTCAGCATGGGCCTCTAAATCTGATTAGGTGATGGATTCCCGAGTTGCTTCTGCCGCGAAGGTCTCCATGTCCTCCTGGCGTTGTGAGTGTGGGATGGTGGTGGTGGCCTTGGCCACTTCCTTGGCCGCGGTCCTACAGGCCTGCTTGGCCTTCTTCCGCTCCTGCAGGGAGATAGGCTTTACCAATAGGTAGCAGCCTTGTGCTCCCCACGGGAAAGCCTCCTTGGTGCTTGCAGTTGGTTCGTAGTGCGCCTCTCCGCTGGCTATGGCCGCCGAGGGGTGCCCTTGGAATGTGACGCCCTCTTTGATGGGGCATGCATGCGCCTTATGGCCAAACACATCACAGTGGGTGCAAATGGGGGGCGCGCTGTCCACGGTTACCCAGAATGGGTGGGTGGTGTGCCCTGCGATGTCAATAAAGGTTGAGTGCAGGATCTGGGTTAGGTCCTTCGTGATCTCCTCAGTTGGGGTCAGAACTGCGATGGCTTTGCCAGTGCACAGGTGTGGCATCAGCGTGAAACGTTGATTTTGAAAGATTGTATTTCGCTGTATATGGCGAGACCATCTTTCAGGTGTTGCTCCAAAATGTCACGTTTTACCATAGTAGGCAAAAAGTCAAATGTGAGGAAAATTTGGTTTGATTTTGTCCATCTGGTGTGTTTAGTTTCGACGACCCATTGCCCTTCGGGGAGGTCGACCACTATGCGCACCGCTGCAGCCTCGTCTGCTGCTAATTTTCTTTCAAAACCTAGGTCCAGCCAACCGCACGACATGGAGTGAGGTGCAACGTACACCGCGGTTGGGAAAATTTTGTGTACATCTTCACAAAATTTTTCCTATAGGGCTGTTTTTTGGATGTCCAGATACACATGGACTCCAAATTCCACCGACAAAAGTGGCTGGGAATGTGGCGTGTTGATGTACTGGTTGCATCGTGCTTGCCACGCGAGTATCTCTGAGGGAAATTGTGACCGCCAGTTTTTTTAGATTTTTTTCTATTCCGCCGGATTCTCTGGGGCGTTTTTGAATGTTAGAGGCTGCAGGCCTTCCGCCTGCTCCTCTTGCCTTGCTTGCCCAACTGCTCCCAGACATGGGCGCAGACTAATCCCCTCTATGAGATTATCAAACTAGATTTAGTCTTGAATTGTATGGGTTGCAAAAGTGTTTGCAACGAGAAAGAAAAGTTTCTACTGTCACCTCAATGAAGCTGAGAAATGCTGGAGTACTTTCACATAAGAGTTAAAAACAAGACTGTAAAGCCTCATCAGAGCACCAAATTAAAGGAAATGAAGGAGAGCTAGAATTAACACATTGGAGTTTTGGAGGATGAAAAGAAGCTTTTGTGAACATACCACTCATCTTATTCCAAAAAATTCATGATCTGAATATCCTCATTGAGAATTTGGATAATAATAAAGTCGTTCTTAATAATAGAATAAATCTTCTAGATGTTACTCCATTACTTGCCCAGGATGAAATTAATCAACATCTTAACCCTCTACATGACCAATTACTCGACATGAATGCTAAGTTGAACAGAATGGTGAAAGTACTGAGATTACTAGATCTGAAGCTCCCAGAGCTCATGTCATTACTTTATTGGATGCCATTACCTTTACACCTACTTTAAAGGACAAGTTTATGCCTGGCAAAGGGAGTATCACATCTTTTCTCTGCAACTTTGAAGCCATGATAGATGTTGTGAATGATCAAAAAAGAGGTTAAGCATATTTTATCTTGTTTAAGCTGTATGGCTCAAGAGGTTATGGCTTCTCATATGGATTACCTGCATACCTGGAGAGAAGTAAAGGAAGCGATTATTAAGGAATTTAATCAAAGCTGAGCCTGATTATGGAGAAACAGGCCTTTATGAGAATTGCATTGTACTAAAATGAAACTTTATCCAAATTCTCTGACCGTTTTTATATATGAGGCTCAAACGCTGTTGCCCTCAAAGATGCTCACTCTGTTTGATGCCATAGCCGCTGTCATTGCTGGGCTACATAGTAACCCTGACCTAGCCACGCACATCACGTCCAGCAAACGAAGTTTTAATTACATATTGGACATTAAAGAGCTTTGCTTGATGTGGTCGACATACACAAGCCAGAGACATCCAGAAAGGCCTCCACAAAACCTAGAGTGTATACCGTGAAAGAAGAGAAGCCTAAGAAGGAGGAAAAGCCAAAATGCAACTACTGCAAGAAGAACAACTATACTGATGATATGTGCTTAAAGAAGAACCCTGCCCTCGCCAAGCAGGGAAAAGGAAGGTCTTCTTTAAGTCAGGTTATTTAAAGCTGACTGATCTAAAGTACCTGAAAGTGAAACATTGCTGATTTCTCATCTTACATGCATAGAAAATGAACCGATGGTGACTCTGAAGTGGGTCATAAGGATTCAGGTTGTTACGTTTTAGTTTCACCCGCTGAGCTCGCCATTATATACCATTTGAATGCAAAAATATTGATGATGCTCAGATTCCTGAAGGCACTTACGCAGTAAGTATATATGACATCCCAAATAGTTAATACACCCAGTGGCGCTAATCAGTACCTCTCCCTGTTAATCTGATCCATCTCAAACGTATATATTCTACTAGAGAAAAGAAGAAGTATCCTGAGACTTTCAAAGGCTCAATGCAAAGTTCCGCCTTAAGGAGATTTTAGGCTTTCTCCAAAGTTTTATCAAAACCTTTTTAAGATGGAAGTGGTAATTTGAAAGGTCCAATTCATGGCTATCTTAAATATGAGATTACCTATTAATGTAGTGTCGTCCCAATTCATTAAGAAGATCATGCTAGCCTTAGACCTTGAATACAATCTAGAGAATAGCATCACTAGTCTGAATAACACCAAAGCATTAGGTGCGTGCTTGTCTCTGCCAAACTAAATTAGTAAGTAAGTATTTTCAGATCTTGTAGTTGCCCTAGACAACATTCAATATAGTATATTCATCTGAACACATTTATGATCGATTATGAAGGAGTTTTTAACCTGAAAGAAGGATACTTATCACTCCTCAGCTATGAAGTTCTCCTTGTAAAGGAGGTAATAAAGACTCTAGAAAGAAAGATTACTCTCGTCTTGTTGAGTATCCTGTTTCCACTTTGTCTTTAAAATATTCTACCTCTGAAAGAAACATTAAATCTACCCAACTCAGTAGATGCAGCAGAGGGCATACAATTTTATGCCACCGAGGAGATAAAAATTAAACCAGGAGAACAAATCGTGGTTTTGACAATTTAACCCTTTAAATACCCCCAAACTGCTTGCTTTGTATTACTAGTGTTGATGGAGTCATTAGGTTTGAACCAAGAGTTTTACCAGGAGTCCTCTATTCAGCCTATCAGTGGCCCATTGAATTATTACTTAGGAACCTAACCAACAGTAGTATCATTGTCAAGAAGCATCAAGAAATTTGGAAAGGTCAAATTACTTGTAATTGATAAAATTAACAAGGAGCATTTTATTGTTTGTCAAGAAATTAATAACTGGATGATAAACCATATATTGGCGGATCACATATTATGAGTCAAGTGAGCCTCAAGATTGAGCAAACAATTATGTCAATGTGAAGCAAATCAATTAAAGTTTAATAAGGGTGGTTAGCCTGACATGTAAAACTGCTTCCACCCTAGTGCAGGTTTTGAGTTCCAAACCCTTACTGGCTAGAAAATTTTTTTGATGTGGTATATTTTTCCCAAAGTTGACCCACCTCAAATACTGACAAATGAAGTTTAATCGTTTGTCAAATCAAGGGAATTCCGCCAAAGCCTCGATGATAGGATGAAACCCCTAAAATTGTAGGGAATAGTGAGTTACTAAGCTGATGGGTAAAAATCGACTGAGACAATTGAAGATTAGTAGCTGATTAAGAGAATGGAAGGATGGTTTTTGAAGTGGAACAAGGGAAAAAGTTAGCAGAAGTATTCTGCGTTTTTATATATATAAAAGTTTGTCAGTTGGGGTGATAGCTCCATATTTTATATATCGTATTTTCTTACTAAGGAACTTTTCTCTATTTCTGCAATCACTAATTGCAATAGATTCAATTCAAGTCAGATGAAGTTTGATAATCTACATGAGGAGATGAGTATGCGTTTTATGCTGAGTAAGGTTGGACAAGCGTGGTGAAAGGCACAGGTTCAGTGTTTACACAGCTAAGTTAGAAAACGCCCTGGAGACACTGGTGGTCCTGATAAAAACAAAAAAATGTGGTGAGTATTTTTCTGGAAATCTTGGAATGGCAGCTAAGTGCAACCAGTAAATCTAAAATTCACACTCACAGCCACTGTCATTGGTGAAATTTGGGGTCTAAGTTTTTCTGGGAATTAATTAAACAGATCTTTGGAAGAAGTTTTGCGGGGATGTATGCAACCACTTCCTAGAAGTCATGTATGTGGCACTGCACTTGATGACCTGCAGTTGGTTGAAACTTGGTTTGAGATAGTGCAAGAAGCATATGCAGCTGCACAGGTGCACGTGAAGGTTGATCTCCCAGATGGTTAACGAGTGGTTGAAACCAAATGTGCGCACTGGACAAAATCAAACCAAGTTCTTGTCACATTTGATTTTCCCCCCACGACCATCAAGAATGAAGTTCTTGAGAGTTATCTTAAAGCAGTATTTCAAATATATGAGGAATCAGCTCCTTCAAATTGCAAAACTTTTTGCTATGCCTGAACTCAGCACAGATAAGGCTATCATGGTGAATACTCCATTCTCAGGGGTAGCTGAAGACCTAATTCAGATTCCACACACCGCTACTCTTTTTACTAATGTCAACAGACTCAACCGTTTAATGTTACAATTGACAGTGAACCGCCCTTATGCACTCAATGTCAGGCGTTTGGCCACAAGTTACACACTTGTCCCACCAGAGAGGGAATTAGCCCAAATGAGACTTTCTATGAAGCAATGAGAGAGGGCTAACGTGAGACCACATTAACTCTAATGTCACCCTCTCATGTTGTGACCATGGTTGTTATATCCAGGTAAAACCTATATCCACACAAAAATGAAAAAAGCCAAACAGCAACGCTGTGCACAGGTTAAGGCAGCAGCCATGGCAGCCTATGTTATCCTCCCTGCCCAGTCTAAAGATGACCAGGCTGAGTTTTCAGCCTCAGTGAAATTACAAACTCCCATCCAATCAGATTGGGGGACCCAGCCCTCATACCTGCAAAATGCTCTTGGTACACAACAGCAAGATTCCTGAATAACAAAAGCAAGTGGATTTTCCAATCCAAAATTAGGTTAATTTTTTTGTGAAGAATTGTTGGAAAATCTTGACGGTGCACTGCAAATCTCCAGTAACCTGAAAAATCGCAAAAATCAAAATTTTAAACAAAATGCAAAACCATAGCTAAAGAAATACTCAAACCTGATATCTATACGCCTAATAATATGACATCCTCAAATACTTGTGGCTAAAAACAGAAGGCTGTGTTTGTATGGCAGCAAGGGGCATTAGGGCCTGAGGGGCCCTCCCTCACTCCTAAAGAGTGAGGGGGATATCCTTCACAATAGGGATGCTGAACATCGCCAGACTCAAGGACTCTCCTTCACAGGCTAAAAAATTGAGTTTCCTAAAAAATAATTTACCTGTGTACATTCTGGAAATCCAGGAAACCCACTGTTCTTAAGGTGCTGACAACACATGGGCAACCATTCTCCTCCCTTTCAATCCTTTATGATCGCCATACTGTGGGGTGCTGATACAGGTGAACTGCAATTTTAATTTTTTTAGAAAAAACAACCCATCTTGATGGATGGGTGTTCATCATGACATTTTCTTGGGATGCCAAAGTGCACACAATAATTAACATTTACACCCCAACATGTGTGCAAGTATGACAGGAATTCCTATTGGCTGAAGCACCTTTTCCCTTGTTGGGATTCAAGATAGAAATTGTATTGAATGCCCTTCTTCTGAATCAGGCCGTGCTAAATTGGTTGTCAAACCTACCCAAGCTAAATCTATTATCAGGATCCTCCTCCCCTATTCCTGAGTTACGTGGGGCAACATTTACACCCATTCAGTCAGGTGAGTGATGCTATCCATTAAGGACGCCCATGAGGAGGCCATTCTAGAAGATCAGTAAAGATCCTGAATGGATGAGGCCTGACGATCCTGAAGGCACTGAGTCCCAAAGTATCCTTTAAATATCGAGACCTTTTAGTTTAATAAAATATTTGGTATTCTAACCCATCTTACTATTTCCTCCTCGGCGTTCTTTCCAATTTTTCCAGCTTCAAGCCGCCATGAACCCCGGTGCCAGTCTGAAGAACTGTAGCACTGACAGAAGTGGTGCTCACTACAGGGGGCTCTGAGCTGTCCTAAGTGAAAATGTCTATCACAAAATTTGGAAACCAAAAGCCCTGATGACCAAATGACTGGTCAATCGAGGAGCGTTATATGATGGGTTAGTATCTCATGGTATGCAATGCCACCCTCGCAGCTGGAGAGGCTAGAATTTTGTGCCGCCTTTCAACTCTTTTTGCCTCCCTAGATGGGAGCCAATACCAACTCCAGTATTAGATTATCAACGATGTCGTTCAACAATTAATAAATGGCATTTACTCCAAGGGCGCCCGCTCCAGCTGCTCCCACGCCTCCTATGTACCTTCCACAATGTGGGACCTCTACGCCTTGGCCATATTTCCAGCTGGGGAGCTTACCCTGGGGCCTGAACGCTACCTTCGTAGCTTTGTCCACCCTTCTATCCATCACCTCCTCCAGTTAGTCAGATTACACCAACAGGAGGTCTCTTGGTAACTAGGGCTCACCCAGAATTTACATTCCTACATTATCAACTTCTACGATGCTGCCTCCTCCTTCATGCATGACAATCTCAAAGCTATTCTCAAAAACTGATGATTAATAAATGAGATCTGCGATCAGATGGTAGTCTTAAATAGCGGAATCTCTGGCTACCTCAAGGAGAAATTTTGTCAAAACGCCCAGCTATTTGAAGCAACATGGACCCAGCATCTACTTCAAGTCAAAGAAATGGTACAATCCCTACAGCAGCACTACCAAGAGCTGGCCTCTCATGACTACCCCCCACGGGTGCTGGGCCAGAAGGACCTAGGGGTCCTGAAGGCCCTGAAGGGCGTCAAGGGCCAGTTGGACCTGAGGGACCATGTGGGCCTTGAGGGCCCCCGTGCCCTTCAACCTTGGGCGAACCCAAAGACCCCTGGCAAAGGGATATAATGACCGCCCCGGCTGCCTTATGAGACCAAATCCAAAAGGTGGCACTGGGATGCAAGCTCCAATCGGACAGTGTCCCCCTCAACCCCAGGACTTCTATAGAAGAATTGTCAGATGAGATGGATAACCTCAGCGCCTTCACAAAGCTTACCGACGCTCATATCTCCCAGCTTGAACAAACTTTTCATGGGATTGAAACCTGGTTGAGATTCATCAAAAACCAGCTCCATCTACAGAGCATCGAGATTTAATCCTTAAAGGAGCAGGTTGCCAATAAGGATTCTGCTTCCACCCTCATCCAGAATTGGGACTACATCCAAGAGGACTTAGAAGGATTGCGGAGGCGGTTGGATCAGCAGTATCCTCAAGATTATGTGGAAATGGAGATCTTGGAGCTGACACCTATCCCAGGCGTTAACATTCTTTCCACTCCCATTGTAGCTAACTTTAAACCTAGTTTCAAGGAAAGGTTCACTCTCAGATGGGAAAGTATTACCTCCTTCCTGTATGCCTATGAGAGTTCCTTGGAGGAGGCCACCGATCAACAAATGGTGAAGCATATCCACTCCTGTCTAGACAGCACTGCCCAGGAAATCATGACCCCCCATTTGAAGGAGTGTAACACCTGGGAACAGGTCCGCACCGCATTGATCCAAGAGTTTGGCAGCAACCAAACCCTGGCCAACCAGAAGCAAGCGTTCATGGGCATTTGACTGAACAAAGGAGAAAACCCTATGGAGTTTTCCAACCGGTTCTATGCCCAGGCACAACCTTTGGTCATGACGAATCATATCACTCTGGATGACACTATCACAGCTGTTATCTCTGCCTTGGGGTCCTATCCTGAGGTCCAAATGCTCATGATCGGGCAGAAGAACGGGTTCACCTGTATCAGGGAGATTAAGGAGGCCCTCAACGAGATCCCTGCCTCGATCCTACACTTTAAGGCCATGTCTACTGGCCCCTTTAACTGCCCATGGGTCCATGTAGTCAAAAACCAGAAGAATCCACGTCCATGCTTCACCTATTGCAAAGGCTTTAGACACAGCGCTAAGACTTGCTGAAAACGTCTTGCTAAGGAGGCGGGAAAAGGGCCGTCAGCAGGAAGGACGAGGCGCTTCATGCTGACATCCTTGCCCAGCCTCAAGTACCCCCTGCGCATAAACCAGAAACCATCATACCCAAGGAAGTAGTTGCGGTATCTGATGACAATAGAGACATTGATACTGCTTACTCATCTTCTGATGATTCTCCCAAGTTTCTTACGTTACCGCCCCAGTTTAGAAGTTTAGTCACCTGAGTCACCATCCAGGTCCAAAAGATTCCAGTTTTTGCCATAGTCAACAGTGGCTCCCCCAAAAAGGTCATCTCTTCCAAACTGATGAAACGCATCAAGGTTGCTCCCAATATGCCGCACTACATGGAGTATGGAACGGCTGGCCCCCAGTGCGCCTGATCCATAGGGGCCTATTCCTCTCTACCAATTTGGTTCAGAAAGCTTGCCTTAGATACACCCGCCATCACTCTGGACAGCCCTAGCTATGACCTGCTCCTCGGGACTCAGTTCCTTCAAGACTATTCAGCGGTGCTTCATTATGATGGTGGTTTCCTCTCACTTCTAGGACATTGAGTCCCTCTGGTTTTTGAAACTTCTTATGACTCTAGGGCTGAGGTCAAGGCCTGAGCCTGCCTACTGGAGACCAAAGGACAAATCGATTGGCTCAAATATCACATTTGGGGCTCATGAGTCTGACTACCCCCTCCTGCTGTTGATGGACTATAGGGGATGTCGATCTATTTACCCCAGGCGACTACCATACCCCCAAAATCCCAAGTCATCATCAACACCTGAGTCCATGTCAATATTCCCTTGGGGTATTTACTGGAAGTCCAAGGCCTAGATAACCCATCTCCCAAGGAAGTGCTGACCTGCCCCAGGATTCTTAATCCAGTGTATGCCAGATCTATATTTAGTTGCTAGCCAACCTGACTGACAAACCAAAAGTTGTAAGTCTGAACCAACCTGCCGTTTATGTCTGCCTGTTACCAATAGGGGCTGTTGCCAATGTTTGAAGCTTTAGGGACTTAAGGGACTTCGGCTTGGAGTCACCACCCTCAGTTAATTTGGTTGACGCTAATATTGGAAAGGACCTCTCTGACAAACAGTAACTTAAGGTTCATGAGCTCTTGGAGGAATACTTGGACATATTCTCAACCTCAGCCTATGATTTTGGAAGAATGAACTTAGTCCTCCACCATGTAGAAACTGGGGACGCCCCCTTTTCAGTCCCAGCCTTACTGAAAGAGCAAGGTTGAAGAGGCCCAGGTTACGGTGGAACTCAAACAGATGCTTGACGCTGGGCTCTTGGTCCCTTCGCAATGTCCTTGGGCCTCCCCTCTCCTGCTGGTCCAAAAGAAGGATGGCAAGCATCGGGTGGTGATGGATTATTGATGACTCAACTCCATCACCACGAAGGACAATTATCCCCTACCCCAGATTGACGATTCTCTCCATCTGCTTGCTGGTTCCCAGTACTTCTTGGCCATGGACCTCACCAGCGGGTATTGGCAGGTAGTGCTCGCCACCAAAGACTGAGCCAAGTGCGCTCTAATCGCCCACGAGGGGCTATTTGAGCCCACCTGGATGCCTCAAGGCCTCTGTAATGCCCCAGCCACGTTCGAGCATGCCATGGATGGGATCCTTGGGGACTTGAAGCTCTCATGTGTCCTCTTCTACCTGGATGACATTACCATTTTTCGCGAACCTTTAATGGACATGTAGAGCATCTCAAGGAAGTCTTTGAGCATCTCAGGAAGGCCTCCATCAAGCTCAAGCTCTCAAAGTGCTCTTTCTTCCAGCCTGAGCTAAAGTTTCTAGGACATAAGGTCTCCAAGCGTGGCATCCAACCTATACACAACAAAGTCAATGCCCTAGAAAAGATGTCGCGCCCCCAAAGCCTACGAGATATTCAAATCTTTCTATGCATGGTGGGCTATTACCATCAGTTCATCCCACAGTTTGCCGACCTAGTTGAGTTGCTGTTCTACCTCCTACAAAAGAACGTACCTTTCAAGTGGCGACCTGAGCAGGAACAGGCTTTCAATACTTTACATATGGCATTATGTACTAAACCTGTTCTAGTTCATCCTTGCTTCGACCAATCTTTCTTGTTGTTCATGGATGCAAGCAACGTCATCGTCAGAGCTATCCTGACTCAACACGATGAGGACCAGGTCAATCACCATGTGGCTTATTTTAGTAAGATGCTAAGTAAGGCTGAGCGGAACTACAACGTCACCAAGAGGGAGCGTCTAGCTGTCCTCTTAGCCATCAAACATTTCTTGTCCTACCTCTACGGTACTCATTTTACTATTATTACAGACCACTTTTCACTCCAGTGGCTTCAACAAATGAAAGACCCCAATGGTCGGTTATCCAGGTGGGCCCTATGACTGCAAAGCTATGATTTTACCATCATCCACCGTGCAGGTGCTATACACCAGATTGCTGATGGCCTCTCCGGGATGCTGGTATTAGCGGTTCTGACCCCAGAGGAAGATCGGCTCTATGACCTGATAGGACAGCCTGAACGATGGGAACTGGAAACTCCCAAGGTTCAGGCTGAACTCCGCCATATGACTCAAGACACTCAAATCAAGGATGGGCTGCTCTACAAGAAAGTCAACAAGAAGTGGCTTCCCTATATCCAACCCTCCTCTCAAACTGACGTCATCCTGGAAGGCCATTCTACTGTAGACACGGTGCAGTTAAGAAGACCCATGAGTGGCTGAAGTCACGCTGCTACTGGGACTGAATGGTAGAAACCATCTAAGAGGTTCTTGAAGCTTGTATGACCTGCCAATACCAAGACTGGGCCAACCCTTGATAATAGCACTCAGTTGTTGCACCGACCAAACCTTTCAATGTCATTAGTATTGACGTGGTGGGTCCCCTTCCCACTGGGCTGCATGGTCACAAGTATATTATCGTATCTATAGACCACTTAACTAAGTGGGTCGAGGTGATCTCAGTCCCTGCAGCCACCGCTAAGGCTACCACTCTTTTTCTTGTTCAAACTATTTTCACCCAGCATGGGTGCCCCCAGACCTTACCTTCGGACAATGGGTTGAACTTCACCTCCCAGGTAGTACAAGAACTAACTTCGCTATTTGGCACTACCCAGAGTTTCGCTGCCCCCTACCACCCTTCAACCAATGGGGCAGTAGAACGAGCTAACAGAACTCTTGTTTCCATCCTCCGAAAGTTGGCCGCCTCAGATCCTGCCCGTTGGAACCATTATCTTCCCAGCGCCTTGCTTGCCTACCGGGTAAGCTATCACCATGTCATCAAGATGTCGCCATTTGAAGCCCTATATGGGCGGGCACCTCAGTTACACAGTAGCATCCAGCTTCTGCTTGAAGCCTCCACCCCTGAGAACTCCAATTTAACTATGAGGGCTCTAGCCAATGAAATTGTCTGTCTCCAAGCCCAAGCCACTCAAGGCATTATCACCACTACTGGAAGAGAGACATCACGATCAAATCTTTGATGACCCTCCTTACCAGATTTTCAATTAGGTGACCTCATTCTCTTTTATTATCATCAACCTGGAGGCTGAAAGAATAAGCTCGACATACTTTGGTCTAGACCCTACAAGTTATACATAAGGTGAAGTCTGAGTACTCCATTGCCAACCTCAATCAAGGTACTGTAGTAAATCGGGTGCATGGTCAGTTCCTCCGGCCGTATACCCCCCTCCAACAGGATCTTGAGGGGGTCCTTGTTGGGATTCAAGATAGAAATTGTATTGAATGCCCTTCTTCTGAATCAGGCCGTGCTAAATTGGTTGTCAAACCTACCCTAGCTAAATCTATTTCAGGATCCTCCTCCCCTATTCCTGAGTCACGTGGGGCGACATTTCCACCCATTCAGTCAGGTGAGTGACGCTATCCATTAAGGACGTTCATGAGGAGGCCATTCCAGAAGATCAGTAAAGATCCTGAACGGATGAGGCCCCAATGATCCCAAAGGCACTGAGTCCCAATGCACCCTATAATTATTGAGACCTTTTAGTTTAATAAAATAATTGGTCTTCTAACCTATTTTCCTGTTTCCTCCTCGGCGCTCTTTATGAGATTTTAAGCTTTGAGCCACCGTGAACCCCAGCGCCAGTCTGAAGAACTGTAGCGCCAACACCCCTCCCTTCCTAATCCTTTGTGGTTGGCGACCTAAACTTTTTGGACAACCCAACCACCAACGCTGGCCTTCTGCGCCTACCCCACCACAGTTACACA
Organism: Massospora cicadina; assembly: GCA_022478985.1. NCBI lineage: Eukaryota > Fungi > Entomophthoromycota > Entomophthoromycetes > Entomophthorales > Entomophthoraceae > Massospora > Massospora cicadina. The sequence goes on along the minus strand of JAKSZP010002644.1, from coordinate 150,938 downwards.
TCGAACTTCAGGTTATGAAAGCCACCTTGGCCTGTTTAATACCATCTTCAAGCAAGCGCCATAATTACTCAACATGTCACGTCCCCATGTACACAATGGGCAACTGGGGTCTATGTCACACATAGGTCTCATTCTTGCCTCACTGAAGTTTCACTCCTAGATCTCATATTTCAATTATGATGGAAATAGATTTCTCTGACCACAGGATGATCTCAGTGTCATTTACCCTGTTGATCTTGGTGCCACAGGCACCTAAATGTAGTAAAATTCGCCCTTCCAATATCATGTTACCTGCTTCTCAAGTTGGTTGGACACCGCCACCTTGACACAGGAGTTTACAACTACTTTCTGTGCATATCCCCTGTCAACTTGGTCAACATTTATTGCAGCCACAATTTCTCAAGCATGTCACATCTTGTTGTAATGCTCTTTGGCTGCCTTGGCAATCATCAAACGCGCCCTGGCGGAGGTGAACCACTTGGAGAATAATGTCCCCAAGGCAGGGTACTGCCCTGCTTGGGGTTGTAAATGGTCTGAAGTTTTAGTCCATCTTTTCGCGTTTATCAGACAACAAAAACATTGCATTTGTGTTCAGTATAAAGTAAAGAATATCACTGCAGGCAAAAAATGCTCCACATATTTTTTCTGCCAATTTTACGCCCTGAACCAAAACTTGGCCTGCACACAGGTAAGGCGCTTGGAAAAATCCATCGCAGAAATGTTGGCCTAAGTATCAACTGAAGTTCAATAATATTACTCCATGTTATACATTGCTGACATAGTTGGTCAAAAACAAAATTGATGTTTTTCTCACTGGCACACACATCTGCACCCTTTTCTGATAACCAGAGCTTATAAATTTAGTAACTCGCAATGAACTCTGGTATACTGTTCATGGTGCACCACACAAGAAGATTTTAGGTCCAGATGGGATTCCCTATAAGTTTTACAAAAAATTAATTATATATCCCCCATAATGATAGCCTCAATGCTTAATTGTCTCTTATTGACAAATCTCCTCCCAGGGGTAAAGAGGCTTACATGTTAATGTTGTTCAAGAAGGGTATGATCTAGACTTAGAAAACTGGCTCCTTATCTTTACTAACAATAATACTAAGTTATTAACTAAAATAATGGTTAACCGCTTAGGGGCCATTTCCTCTGAGGTAATATCCTCTGAGCTTTTCTTTTTCATTTGCCAAAATGTCAATTTGGGACAATAAACACACCATGGCCAATGTTTGCCAATCCACAGCTACTGGGGCGCAAGTGTTCTTAAACCAACAAAAAGCGTATGATAGGGTCAACTGGGACTACCTTAGGGATTGCCTTCACCAGTTTCACCTCCCCCAAGGTTTATCAGTTGGGTAATGATGCTCACCAAATCAGCCACAATGGCAGTGAGGGGACCAAGTTTCCGCACTGATTCAGTTCATCCTCTAAAGGGGTCTTCGTCAAGGGGACCCTTTGAGCCCGCTTTTATACAACTTCATCCTTGACCCACTTCTCTGCAGTGTTAATGCACACCTTATTGGTGTACATGTGCAAGGCCAAGAATAAGTTGAGATGCTTGCATTTGTGGATAATTGTGTGGTCAGGGTGTCTAGCAACCATGATGCACACGCATTAGAGTCTACTATCCAGGGGTACTCCAGGGTCTGTAATTCTGCCCTCAACGCATCCAAACTTCGAAATCATCCTCCTTTGTAGATACTGAGCCCACTGGTCTCCAGCATCCCTCAATCATAGTGATCCAGCTGCTCAGTCTCTTATCAGATTACCCAGAAGGTCACACCAATACACTCCTCTCATGCTCCCTTTTTTGTCCAGACTCACTGAGAGCCCAGTTCACCACATGGGAGTATAAACGGAGGCAGGTGGATGCGCCAATTCAATAAAGGAGCACCACTATTAGTTAACTTTATAAAGAGTATTGTGTCCTTAAGGATCAACAGACCAGCATGACAGGTAGAGTAGTGCTTGCCAACGCTATTCTGCTATTGAAAGTAGGGTTTGCGGCCCATGCCATCGCCTTCTCCCCATCCTTCCTTGCTTTGTTACATGCCCTCATACAAGAGTGGCTTTGGATAGGTCTCCCTCCCGCTTTGAGATTGGATGTCATGTTTAGCCATCAACATAGTATTGGCATGATCATGCTCAACTTTGAGGCCCATGCCGCCATAATATTAGCATCTGGATTGCTGATGTCACCAACACCAGAATCTCAGACCAGCACTGGCCACGCTTGGCCCACTCTAATTTTGCCCGCTCAATTTGCCTCCACAATCCTACCCACCCCCATTCTCTTCTTAACTATCTGGCCTCTCATCCCTCTGCTGCAGGCCCACATGTGATGCCGCCCCACTTTAAATGCATTATTCTCTCCATACAGAGCGCTGAGTGGAGGATAAGCATCAGTGGTTGGACTCTGTATAGGGGTCATCCTACTCCTCATTTCAAACATAAAGTCCGTCGGCAAGCCGTTCTGAACAATTTGGTACCTAATAGTTTCCTTACCATGGCCTGAGTGGAATACCTGGACGCTTTGGACATACCATACTCCCTAAAAACCCTAAAATACATCTGGAAATACACCCACGCCCTCTTTTACAGACACAGAATCGCTCCCATGTGTGGCGATGCCTGAAGTGGGTATACCATACTGTGGAGAGATCCAACGCCTCTCACTCTTCATGTTTTGTATGTGACCAATATGGTACTTTAGTACACCGTTGAAAAAAATTTCCGCCTTCCCACGTGATCTGGAGTGAGGTTCAGCGTCTCTTTTGCCAGGAGCAAACACAGACCTTCATCCTATCTAATAACATCTTCGCCTAGTCCTTAACTTCCACCATAAACCCTTCCCTCCAAGCCTTCATTGTTGCAATCGCCATTTGAACTATCCACATGGTTGTCCTTGATGCCATTTTGGGCTCTACTCTCACCCTCCGAAAACCTGTGTGTCAATTCCATTTGCACTTTACAGACCACTTCCAAGCCTGGTTGTTTAGCCATTTGCTATCCCGCCAATGACAGTTGGTTTCATTCTGGTTCTCTGTATGGTTCCTCACCTCGGATCCTTTCCTTTATACGTGCTCAGTAGTGGAGCAAGCCTCTTCTCACAATACCTCTCTTCCTTCCATTGGCGTTCCTGCTGGCAAAAGGAGGCAGCTTTAGCTCCACTGGAGTGCCTCTTTCTTATCTTGGTGCTTGGTTATTGTTACATATTGAAAATGTCCGTCCCATGGTCAGCCTTTCCTAGATAAATTTTTATTCTTTAATTATCTACTAAGGATCAACAATCTTCATATTGTCATTACATTGCTCAAGTGGTGTTAAACTGTGCAACCAGCATGGCAGATCTAAGCGATACCACCAAATGTTAACAGTGGTGCTCACTACAGGGGGCCACTGGTCAACTGTAGTACATCGGCAACTAGGGCATCATGATGAGCCCCGCTCATTATGTCAGAATTAAATAGAGTTTCTTGACTGATACTCTAGGGAACCAATGCGCACATCTTTCGAGGAACTGGCACTATTTTAGGTGGCGGAACCAGGAGATGAGGAAACCAGGATGGAACTGAAGTTAGAAGCTTGTCCCGAGTTGGAGTCAGACCAACAGTGCAGGTCCACTAATGTAAGATTTCAGCAACTGCGGGGTATCATAGAATGGTTCTTACAATGTTACCGCCATCTAAAGAAGATTTGGGGGAACATGCCCTGATTCTATTTTATAATCAACATGACCAAGAAACCCTTATAAAATTGTTTATTCCTTACCTCAATTTTGCCACAATGGAATAGTCTCGGTGTCTCAGCTCCCATGGAGCAAAGAAATACCTGGTTGCATATGTTCGGTCTTCAATCTGCCAACTACTGTGTGTGTTGGCCTAACATAACATTGAGATTGGCGATGTCATGCGCTTTGTGCAAGTGCAACAGAATGACAATCGCCACTTACTTGAACGCCCTTACTACTCTTTTTTTGAAATCCAGTGGACGCTATTGCAAGTAGACAGTTTTGTCATAGACATCTGCTGTCACTGGATACTTTAGTTCCAGAGTTGAATCATGAGTTACCCCGAGTAATAGAAAAATTGTTAGATCAGCGCGGGCTTTTGGGTGAATGGATACAGGATGTTATGACGCTGGGTAGTAACACCAAGCACTTTATGATGGAATTGTTTGAATGGGTGGAAGAAATGACATGGCAGTGGCTCAGATGAGGGACTGAGTTACCCTTTTAAGGCGGTGGATGAATGATCATGCCAACACAGTGACAATCCAATTTAGTCAACTTTGAGCTTAGTGGAGTAACCAGCGGATAAATGACCATTTGACCAGCTCTTTCTTGTCAACCTCAGAATACAGCCAATTGCTAGGTCAGATTAATTAGTTGGAGAGTTCTAGTCAGGCAACTTGGGGCTGAGCCAATACTCAGACATTCGTTGAGATGGTGGAGTACACTAATATGTGTGTGCGCTCTGATAACCTTTGACTATTTAATGAGGAGTTGGTGTGGTTTTGAGCCACTCTAATCAAGTGGACCAAGGGAACTAAAAAGCATGCGACATTGGATGGAAGAACGTTAGAATGCAGGGCACATTAGAGGAAGTCCTTTTATGGCTTCAATAAATGGAGCATAAATTGGACACAGAATGAGAATTCCGCCATAAATTACAGAAAGAATTTGAAGAGCTTAGACTGGGGGTGAGAAATGAGCGGTTTCAGTGCTATTCAGTCAAAGCGGAGTGGATAATAGATGAACTTTCTTGCTGAACAGACTGGTGGGGGAGGTAAGGGTGCAGTCAGCAGTGAGTCCGGTGAGGAATACTATGGATTGGCCAGCTTTTACCCCCCAGGCGTCAAAGCAGTCCCTCCCCACAATCTAACCTCTTCCCAGTCCACTATGGCAGATTTTCATCCATCCTCATGACCCTATTCTTTCCCATGAGGGGATGATCCCCTTGGCTGATCTGAACCTATCCCATCTTTATCCCAAGTCTGAAGCACAGAGCTGGGTGATTTTATAGAGATTGAGTAGTTGCTGCCTTTCAGTTATTATTTAAACATGCATGGATATCTCAAATTTAATCAAATTTGCTGTGGAAGGAGCATTTGATTGGCGGAAAGCTAAATTGTTGTTATCTGTTCTGGATGTTGATAGAGCTACCCAGGTCACATGTTATCTTAATAGTAGTACTGTAAAGTATCAAGAGGTGAAGGAGACTGTGCTCCGTCTGCTTGGGGCGTGTCAAAGATGGTACAATGAAAGGCAGAATTCCTGAAAGTACAGTTTTAAAATAATGAGTCCCTGGTGGAGTTTGTGGAGCAGTTCATGGCTGAAGCTCGTGTGTTTTTGGGAGCATATATCTTAACCAAAAGATTGTGAGTATAGCAATGATGGCGATAGAAAGCCATATTGAGAACTGTATAACGCTTTGGGTACCACTAGTGCTAAAAAAGAGAACTGTATAACGCTGACTCAAATTCTTCAGGAAGATGTGGAGCTTTTACAAATCATTAACTCTTTACGCCATCTCTCTGTCACATTTAGTGCTCTCAATGTGGAATTAAAAACCCCTGAAATCGCCATTGCATCCTTGATGGGAAATGGACTGCAACAACCTGGTTATAATCTGTTGGGTAATAATCGCCCAGTCAATATGTTGGTGGGTCCTTTACGCCCTCCCTATGTACAACCAGATCACTCCCGGCCTAATTACAATTCTTTATTTAATTTTTAACCCAGACCTTTGGGCGTGATCTATAGATGTGAGCCATTTATAATTCTTGTTTATTGTGTGGCCAAAAAGGCCACTATGCGGCTAACTGCTCTGGTAAACTGAATGTTCATGCAGTACCAACTGTCCTGACCAAATAGAGAAAAGCTTTAGCAGAGTAGAGATGGAACGGGACGCTCTACCTCTGCTGTTTCAAATTTTTTTGTCCCTGAAGATTCCCATGAGTCACGTTGCGTTATTCCCATTACTTTCCCTGATGACTTATTATATCACCAACTTCCCTACCATAACACAGCCTCAACCCAAGAGAGTGAACATAACCCTACATACTTAGAGTTCCGCAGAGATGTGCAAAAGCCATATTCCTGGCAAACCCTTGAGCGAAATGACACAAGTGAAGTTAGACCCTCAACAGACGTCACCTCCCTAGTGATGGTAAACGTTGCAATTCAAGTAGAAAAGGTTTCTCAGGAGTATCTTCATGTTGGCGCTGGTATTGTCACTTTTCTTGATAACAAAAAGCCCTTGGATATTCATGTAATAAAACCCATTGTTTCTTCTTATTTTGAGTGTACATACTGTGATATTTTTGTTCAGAACACAGAAATACAAGCTATTATAGATATTAGTGCTTCAGTCAATATAATCTCCACCAAGCTCATGGCTAAGCTTCCACTGAAGCCTGATGTGGAACATCAGGTAGTGTATGGGACCTCAGGATCACAGAGCACTGTGTCAGAGAATGAGCTTAAAATGCATTACCTCTGATGTTTGAATCTTTAAGGGCTTACGCCCCAGAAGAGGTTCTGCATAATAACTATGACATGTTGATTGGAGCTGCGTTCAAAGGAGATTTAGGGCAGTGGTCAATAAGGCGGAAGAAAAAAATTAATATCTTGGGACAACAGATCCCCATCTACCTTACCAACAGCGGAGTCCCAAAGGACCTATTCCGCTTCAGTCAATTCAATCTGGCATATAGCGATGGGGTTATTTTTGTTTGATATTGGAGGATAAGCAGAGTACCAGAGCCCTTACTAGCCAGATTTATGAGTACAACGGTATTCCACTATGGGCTGCGAGTGCTTTAAGCATACCTTCTGGGAATCAAGTCATATTTAGGACGGAGCTTGAAATTGACATCCCAGAAGGTTTATATGGGGAGATTATGAGGTCTACCAGCAATCTTGGCTTGAACCCCATGTGGCTCCTGGGTTACTGTTACCAGGGCTTGAGGAAGTGAATTTATAAGTATCAAACCCACAGAAAGAGTCTATGACGGTCCAAAGGCACCAAATAGTGGCTTATTTACATTTTAAGCCTATTGCTGAGGTTTATTGTATTCACAATTTCTGGTCGTGGGAGGACATCTTACTTTTAGTAAAAACCTCCTGTGGCGTAATGACATTTATTCCGCGGGAAGCTCTGATGGGGCTGTCAGAGGAACAGAAGGATAGGGTGATGGCCCTGTGTGGAAAATACTGAGGAACTTTTGCATCCACTGACTAATATTGGGGTGTGCGTGGAGTGTCATGAATTGGGTAGACATGGGCGATCACCCCCCCCATTTAGTTACGTCCTATTTGGTGCTTAAAAGCTGAGGAGGAAGATTTCTCCAATGAGGTAGACCAATTAATTAAACAATGGATGTTAGATCCAACAATGAGTCCATGGGCATTAATGGTGCTAATTGTTAAGAAAAAAATGATGGCGCCAACCAGGTGGTTATCAACTACTGGAAGCTTAATAGCGTCACAAAGAAATATTCCTACCCCCTCCCGCAAATTGATGAGGCTTTAGATTTACTGGGAGGGGCTAACTGTTTTTTGCCATGGATATGGTATTGGGGTAAAGGCAGATTGAGTTGCCAGTGGCAGAGCGGGAGAAATGTGCTATAATCACCTCAAAGAGGTTGTTCCAACACATGTGTATGCCTTAAGGGTTATGTAATGCCCCAGCTACATTTTGGCAGGTTATATAAATGATATTAGGTAACATGAAGCTGTCCTGCGTCCTATTCTACCTTAATGATATTCTTTTGTTCTCTTAGATGTTCACGAAACATCTGGACCACTTGGAACAAGTGTTCCGCCATCTTGCTGCCGCTAACATCAAGATCAAGCCTTGGAAGAGTCATTTTTAAGGAGCAATTGGTATACCTCAGATCAGTAGTGGACTCAAAAGAGCTTAAACCTCAGCCAGAAAAGGTGGAAGCTATACTTAAGATGACTTGTCCAGTCAATAGATGAGTTATCCAAGTGTTTTTGGGGATTGTTGGTTGCTACTGGCAGTAAATTTCTAACTTCATTTGTATTAGAGCACCACTCTTTGAGTTATTGAAGAAAAACGCCACCTTTTACTGGACTGAACGATGCCAAAATGCTTTTGATGTCTTGCAGACTGAGTTGGTTAGTATGCCAGTTTTGCAATATCCTAAAATATGAAAAGTAATTATAGTGCAAATGGACTCAACACTTTCCACTGTAGGAGTAGTATTATCCCAGAATGATGATGATGGCGTAGAATACCCAGTCACGTTTTGTAGCCTAAGCTTAAACTGTCATGAATGTAATTACACTGTGACTGCGCGGGAGTGCTTAGTGGTAATATACGCATATAAAGAGTTCAGGTTATACCTCCATGGGGTGAAATTTCATGTGGTAGTGGATCATTCATCCTTGCGTTGGCTGCAAAATCTTTGTGAACCTGAAGGATGGCTCGCTCAATGGGCATTGAAGCTCCAAGCATATGACTAAAAGATAGTACACTAGCTGGGGGCGAAACATCAGAATGCAGACTGCCTCTCATGTTTACCAATAGTTGCCATTACAGCGGATTTGGCTGACATCATGTATGAGTAAATGATTGTGGGAAAATATCATGATGAGCTACCACGCATAATCAAGGAGTTAGATGGTCTTAGACGAGATACCTTCTTGCGCAATGGAGAGCTACTTAAGAAAATTGGAGAAGTGACACTGAGTTTTCCAAAGCCCTCTGCTAGGCCAGAAATTATTGTGGATGCCCATAAGGCGGTAGATCATGGATGGTTATGGAAAACGCTGGAACTCTTGTGACTCTTATACTATTGGTAGAGCATGCATTAAGACATGCTTGAGATGATTGCTTGTTATCAACAGTGCCAAGTGGAGAAACCCTTTCACAAGAAGACCATCTACCAGCTGGTTAAGCCTCGTTTCGCATGGCATACTGTTTCCATTGATGTGGTGGGGCCTCTTCTGACTGGCGCGAAACATTAATTATATAATATTAGTAATTGGACACATGAAAAGATGGTTAGAAGCAAGAGTGATCAATGATTTAGAGGCTGTCACCACATTCAAGTTTGTTATGGAGTGTGTCATACAGTGACATCGCTGTCCACAATTTATCCTCATGGACAATGGAACCAATTTCACGTCGCATGTTTTGCCCAACTTGAATGAAATAATGGCAATCCGCGGGGTCTTGACTACATCCTACCACTTTGAATCAAGTGGAATGATTTAACGGGTTAAAGGAACATTGTTAAACATTCTCCACAAGCTTGTAAAGGATCGCCTGCTGAATGGAGTACTCTTATCCACCGCCGTCTTTGCTTATAATATTAGCTACCACTTTTCAACAGGCAAGAGTCACTTTCCAATTGCTCTATGGTAGACATTTTTGCTTTGCCCGCTCTTCTTTGCTCCTGTGTGGAGGATACTAGAGGAGTAGAACTGCAGCGTTATCTGACCAACTTAACGGACACATTGATAAAACTACAAACGTAATTTTCTACCAGATTAGCTAATAAGATTTGTGACCAGGCAGCTGACCAAAGTAGACGTAGCAGACTTCCACAGTTTGCTGTAGGAGATCATGTCTTGTTCGATAACCAACATGAATATGGAAGTAAGAACAAGCTTGTTAACAAATGGACTAGAAGTTTTAAATAATTGAGGAGACTGGTATCAATACCTAGCCATTAAGGAACATGTGGATAGTCAGATTATCAACTGTGTTCATGCAAAGTCCCTTTGGGCATACAAAAAATAGAAGTTTATAATCCAGTCAAGGGGGTGATGTTAAAAATTGATATTAATGGACAACGAGTCATATATCCGGTGGATCAATTTTATGAGTTGAGGTGAGCCTCAAGATTGAGCAGAAGATTACGTCAATGCAAAGCAAATCAATCAAAATATTAATAGTTCAGCAAATTGAGGGAATTCTGCCAAAGCCTTGATGATGGGGTGAAACTCCTAAAGCTTAAGGAATAGTTAGTTACTAAGCTGACTGGTATAAATCAACCAAGACCATTGATGATTAATACCTTAATGAGAGAATGTAAGGGTGAGGTTTTTGAAGTGGAATAAGGGAGAACGTTAGTAGAAGTAGTCTGAATTTTTATATATAATAAAATAATGTCAGTTGGGTCAATAGCTCCATATTTAATATATCATTATTATTAACTAAGTAATGCAATCTTCATATTGTCAGTCCGTTGCTTAGTGGTGTTAAACTTGTGAAACCAGCATAGCAGATCTAAGAGATACTGCCAAAAGTTAGCATGGTACTCACCTTATATTTTGGCCTACCTGCCAACAACTAAACTTGCATTAGACCTCAAGTCCAAGTATCTGATAAGTTAAACAGGAGTAAATTGAGAAAGTGCATCAACTATTTGAAGATTACCTGGGTTACTCTATGTCAGATATTTATATGGTCACATGAAAGACTGGACTCATAGTATCAATGGAGGATTTCGAACCCTATTTAATTGAAGCCATATAGAAAGTCAAAGGTAAAGGAGCAATACATAAATACCAATATCAAGCAATTATTTAATCCGGCTTTCCTGTGCCCTCCAAGAGTCCATGATTGTTCCCGCTTATACTTATAAAGAGTAAGAATGTGGTCACAGAATAGTGTTGGAGTACAGGTAGCTAAATTGCCTCATCAATAAGGACAGCTATCCAATTTCAAGGATTGACGATGCCATGGCCCAAGTCTCTGGATCAAATTTCTTCTCTAATATTTACCTCAAACAGTTATTGGCAGATGTACATTTAACCTGAAGGCCAAGAAAAGTGTGTGTTGATATGCACGTAAGGACTGTTCCAATTTGCCACACTCCCACAGGGATTATGCAACGCCCCAGCCTTATTCCAATGGGTAATTAATCACATTATGTGAGATCTTAAACTTATCTGTGTAATTTTTTACATATTTGACATAATGGTGTTATCCAAAACCTTCACCAATCATCTAGACCAATTTCAAGTTAGTTTTCTAACAACTGAGAGAGTGTCATAACAAATTAAAACCTAAGAATTGTACCTTTTTCCAACAGGACATGGAATTTCTAGGGGGTGCCATATTGATGAAAGGAATTCAACTCTTGTATAAAAAAGGTACAAGCTATCTCAAAAATGACTAACCCAAGAGCCCTATTAAACATACAGGTATCCTTAGTAATGATCTTATTTTAGCATCAATTTATCCTTAACTTCGCTCAATTTTCCAAACATCTTGTCCTACTACTTGCCAAAAATATCCGTTTCATATATAAGAGTAGTGCAATGAACTTCATTCGAGTCATTGAAGAGTTTGTTAAAGAGACGACCAATATTGTGACATCTAGACTATGAAAAGCCCTTCATGCTATTTACTGACACCTTAGACTTAGCCATAGGCGCCATCATTACTCAACTAGATGAGAACGGCATTGACCACCCAATATTATATTATAGAAAAATGCTTTCTTAAAGTGAGTAAAATTACAGAGCCACAGTAAAATAGTGTTTAACTGTTCTCTTGGTGGAAAAACATTTCTGTCCCTTCTTGTACAGTGTGAACTTTATGGTTTTGACAGACCACGCCTCATTAAAGTAGCTGCAAAACATGAAATATCTGACAGTAAGATTATCCAGGTTGGATTTCAAGTTTTAGCATTATGACATAAATATCATCCATTTAGCTTAAACGAAGTACATGAACATATATGGACAGGCTCAACTGCCTTTATTATAACTTGACAATAGCAAAGCTGATCGGGTACATGATCTAATTATGAAGCCAGACTCTTGGGAGAATGAGGAGGAACAAAAACAGAAGATGCTCAGATGTCATGCTTGAGTAATGACGGTTCTTGACGACTTTACTTTAAAGTAATGTCAGAATCAACTGGCTACAATACTTGCGACTTCTAGAAAGGATACCAGTTATAATGGAAGCCCACAATACCTTAGGCCATGGAGGAGCTGAGAAAACTTATGAATGGATCAAGGATTGCTACTATTGGGAAGCAATACTGGACTCTGTAGTGGAGGTCTTAGACGCTCAAATTACTTTTAAAAATCAGACGCCACAAAAGGTCAAGTACAAGTATCATCCTATGATCCCTTAGCGGTATTTTTACACCTTTAGTTTAAACATCGTAGGTCCAAAATCTGATCCACAGGAGAAAATTGATACATTTTATTAGAGATCATCTATTTCTTGAAGTGAGTTGAAGCAGTCTCATTCCCGCAAAGACTGCTAAAGCTACTGCTAACTTTTTTTATTAAAAATATTTGTATGGCACGTATGCCTACAGCTTCTGATGTGTGATAGTGAGAAGAACTTTACTTCAAGTGCTATGAGGATCTTAGCCATGAGCATGGGAACTCAATAACTATCCTTGGCGCCTAACAACTCATCAACTAATGAGAATGTATAAAGATATAATGGAACTTTGGTTATATTATTACTCAAGATGGCCACTACTGATCTATTACACTAGAACCAATATCAAATAACTGCATTAAGGGCTTACTAGATAAGTTTCCATTGGATTAGAAAATGTCTACCTTCAAGGCTTATATGTAAGAGAACCTGGATTACCAGTTTTTTTAGCTTGAGAATATACCAGTGACAATAAAGAGGATCCTGAAAAGCATTAAGAAGACTATCTTAGAATTTTAGAGAGCTTCAGTCAAAGGCCATAAAAATCTAGCCATAATGGTTATAAGAGAATATTAAGCAGCAAATGAAACTCGCCAACCTTTACCCACCTTTGAGATTTTGATTTAGTTATATATTATCACAACCAAATAGCACTGGAGGAGGAAAATTAGATTCCATCTGGGCTAGTAAATATGCTTTCACTTAAAAACGCAGAGTCAAATAATTAATCAAGTCATTAAAAACTGGAGTAACAATCAACCTCATTAAAAGTTGTTTTTTCATTAGTACTCTCCCGCCAATATTTTTAAGAGGGGATGATGTCAGATATCCTGATATTAGACATGATTGAAAATATTAACTATTTAGCTCCCTCATCTGGATTGACGCCTAGACCTGAGAAGGGGGCTAAAGGGATTACCTCAATAAGTTGCATAGAGAAATTGACAGGCGACATAGCTCAGATTGACTAAAAAAACAAAAGTACCAAACTGAAATTAAGATACTACAGGATGAATTTCTGCCCAAAAGAGATGACAGTTCATCAGTAGATCAGGTGACCACTACTAAAAGTGGCACTTGAGGCAGAAAATTAAGATGAATTAAAAAAGAGTAAGAGTCATAACTTTTCTTTCTCGTTGCAAAAACTTTTGCAACCCATTCAATTCAAGTCTAAATCCAGTTTGATAATCTCATAGAGGGGATTAGTCTGCGCCCATGTCTGGGAGCAGTTGGGCAAAAGAAGCAAGAGGAGCAGGCAGAAGAGGCCCGAGGCCTCTAACATTCAGAAAACGCCCCGGAGAATCTGGCGGAATAGAAAAAAATTTAAAAAAACCGGCAGTCACAATTTCCCCAGAGATACTCGTGTGGCAAGCACGATGCAACCAGTACATCAATACGCCACATTCCCAGCCACTTTTGTTGGTGGAATTTGGAGTCCGTGTGTATCTGGACATCCAAAAAATGGCCCTATGGGAAAAATTTTGTGAAGATGTACACAAAATTTTCCTGACCGCGGTGTACGTTGCACCTCACTCCATGTCACGCGGTTGGCTGGACCTAGGTTTTGAAAGCAAAATAGCAGCAGACGAGGCTGCAGCGGTGTGCGTAGTGGTTGACCTCCCTGAAGGGCAACGGGTCATCGAAACTAAATGCACCAGATGGACAAAATTGAACCAAATTTTCCTCACGTTTGACTTTTTGCCTACTACGGTAAAATGTGACATTTTGGAGCAACACCTGAAAGATGGTCTCGCCATATATGGCAAAATACAATCTTTTGAAATGCAACGTTTCACGCTGATGCCACACCTGTGCACCGGCAAAGCCATCACAGTTCTGACCCCATCTGAGGAGATCGTGAAGGACCTAACCCAGATCCCGCACTCCACCTTTATTGACATTGCAGGGCAAACCACCCACCCATTCCGGGTAACTGTGGAAAGCGCGCCCCCCATTTGCACCCACTGTGACGCGTTTGGCCATAAGGCACACGCATGCCCCATTAAAGAGGGCGTTACATTCCAAGAGCACCCCTCAGCGGCCATGGCCAGCGGAGAGGTGCACTATGAACCAACCGCAAGCACCAAAGAGGCCTTCCCGTGGGGAGCACAAGGCTGCTACCTATTGGTAAAGCCCATCTCCCCACAGGAGCGGAAGAAGGCCAAGCAGGCCCATAGGACTGCGGCCAAGGAAGCGGCCAAGGTCACCACCACCATCCCACACTCACAACGCCAGGAGGACATGGAGACCTTCACGGCGGAAGCAACTCGGGAATCCATCACCCAATCAGATTGGGAGGCCCAAGCTGAATGGGCCACTCAATCTGAGGATCTGATGGGAGATTCAATCTCACCCAATCGCTGCACCCAAGCCCCAGTTGAAACTGACTTGGGACCTATCCCAACCGAAAAAAATTTTTTTGCCCCACTTGACGGTGCACCAAACTTATCCGCACCGCAAAAAATTCGTCCGACGTCGGGAAAACAAAAAGCGAAGGCCAAAGCCAACGTGACTCTTTCCACAAAAATTAACAAAAACCCCAATAGCGTTGCTGCTAATACATGTGCTGCTGTGAAAGCCCGTGGGGACCTGGAAGAGGCTGGTGGGCCAGGGGCCCACCCCTCACACCTAAGGTGCGAAGGAGAAACCTTCACTCTAGGGACGCTGAATATCACTGGACTCAAGGCCTCCCCATCCCGGGCTAGGAAACTGATTTATTTACAAAATAATTTACCCGTGGATATCCTGGCCATCCAGGAAACCCACTGTCCACGAGGTTCTGAGGATGCTTGGAAAACAATGCTCCTACCATCCCTATCCTTTTGGTCGAAGCACTGTGGGGTGCTAATTTGGAAAAACAATTTTTCAAATTTACATCTTCAGAAACATTCCTAAATGACCGAGTGCTCATTGTCACCTTCTCTTGGGCCGATGTTGCACACACAATTGTCAACATTTATGCCCCAAACGGTGCACAAGAGCGTCGAGAATTTTTCTCATCGGTCATATCCCTCCCACTACCCCCAATTCTTTCCTAATTGGTGACATGAACTGTTGGCTAACCTCACCAACAGACCGGTGGCCACCCTCACCCCACGCCCCACAGGGTCATGTAGAACTACGCGTTCTAAAAGCCACCCTTGGGTTAATGGATGTGCTGCCACAACATGCCCCACTGCTCGAAAACATGATGCATCCCCACATCCACAATGGCCAATTAAGGTCCATGACCCACATTGACCTTATTCTAGCACCGGCGAAATTCCAATCCCACATCTCCCACTTCAAAACAACGAAAATGGAATTCTCCAACCACCGACTGGTCTTGATAACATACCACTTACCCGTCACAGTTGCAAAGGCCCCACATTGGTGCAAAATCCGCCCCCCAGAGCTTGCGTCACCAGGATTTTCCACGTGGGTGGAAGAGGCAACTTTGGCAAAATCGTTTGTTGCACCATTTTGCGCGGACCCCATTTCCACATGGGCAACTTTCAAAAAAGACACCATCCGCCACTATCGCCATCTCTCATCCAGATGCTCATGAGCCACATCGGCGGTTATATCGCGCGCTGGTGGAATTGGCCCACTTGGAGTCCAACATTCCAGCCTCAGGATATAGCCCTTCATGGGGCCAGAAGTGGGTGGAGGCAGCAGCACACCTCAACGCACTTGAAAGGCAACACAAACATCAGGTTTGTGTCCAATACAGAGCCACACGCATCACTAAAGGCAACAAGTGCACCGCATACTTCTTCAAAAAATTTTGCACCACGCCAGAGCGTGGCCTGCATACAGGTGCGAAGATTGGATAATTCTATCGTGGACACACCGGCCAAAGTGGCAATCAAAACGCAAAGATATTACTCCGAGTTATACTGAGCTGAACCAATTCAGCCGGCCGAAATGGCGGAATTTCCTGACAGAGCTCATATCTGCACCATTTTCTGATACCCAGAAATAATGAATTTAATTACTCCAAACAAATTATGGACTACCATTCGTGGTGCATCAAACCAAAAATGCCCAGGCCCAGATGGCATTCCATATGAGTTCTACAAAAAATATTTTAAATACATATCCCCATTGCTGCTAGCCTCACTCAACCAAAGCCTGTTGGAAACGCGCCTCCTACCAGGAGGACATGAGGCTTTTACAGTCACACTCTTCAAGAAAGGGGATAGGCTAGACTTAGTCAACTGGTGCCCCATTTCTCTAAAAAACACAGACACCAAAATTTTAACAAAAATCATGGCTAACCGTTTAGGGACTGTAGCATCTGCCACCATCTCTCCAGAACAATTCAGTTTCATCCCCAGAAGGTCAATTTGGGATAACGTGCACTCTGTGGCTAATGTGTGTCAGTCCACAGCCTCTGGGGCACTTGTATTCTTGGACCAACAAAAGGCCTATGATAGAGTAAACTGGGAATACCTTAGGGCCTGCCTCCAACAATTCCGCCTACCTCCCCGCTTCATTAACTGGGTGATGCTGCTCACGGAATCTGCAACAATGGCTGTGCGCGGCCCAGGTTTCCTAACGGATGTAGTCCATCCTCAAAGGGGACTGCGACAAGGGGACCCCCTGAGCCCACTCTTATACAACTTCAGCCTTGACCCACTACTGCGAAATGTGAATGCCCAACTCACTGGGGTCCATGTGCCAGGCCAAACCCCAGTCAAGATGATGGCATTTGCAGATGATTGCGTGGTGGGGGTGTCTAATAATAAAGATGCACGTGCGCTTGAAGCCCTCATCCAGGAATATTCCCGGGTAAGCAACGCGGCACTGAACGCCTCCAAAACCGAAATCATCCTCCTTGGTCGGTTTCAGAACTGCTGGGCCCCAGCAAGTAGTTCCCAACCCAGCCCAGCTGCTCGCCCAAGTCCACGCCTTACTAACTCAAAACACACCTCTCCACTGGTGCTCCCCTTTGTGCCACGACCTACCATAGGACCGGTACGCCATCTGGGCGTGTAGTTGGAGGCAGGAGGATACGCGTCAGCAGTAATGGAGGGCCATATACTGGACAACGTGACGAAGCGAATCGCCTCTCTCAGAGCCCACCCTACTACCCTCACTGGCAGGGTTGTTCTTGCCAACTCTATGCTCCTATCCAAAGTCTGGTTCGGAGCCCACGCCATCCCCTTCTCCCCAAGCTTCTTCAAATCCCTGTATGCTTTGCTACAAGGTTGGCTTTGGTCAGGCCGCCCTCCACCAGTACGGCTAGAGGTCATGTTTGGCCCTCATCATCATGGTGGCATGGGCCTACTTGACTTCAAAGCCCATGCCGCCAAGATCCTAAGCACCTGGATTGCGGCCGTCAATGCTCCTACACTCCCATCCCAACACTGGTCCCGAGCAGCCCACTCCAACTTCTCCCGAGCCTTGGGCCTCAACAACCCATCAAACCCCCACTCCCTGATGAAATACCTTGCATCACACACATCAGCCACAGGTCCTCACGGGACAAAAACCCACTACAAACGAATCCTACTCTCCATGCGAAGCGCAGAGTGGAGAATTCGTATTAGTGGACATACAACCCGAAGAGGCCGCCCCTCTCCTCAGTTCACACAAGAGGTACAGGGGCTACCCATCCATGATGGCGTGATCCCCATTCGACCCCAAGTCCTATCCAGGGTGGACTACCTGAACATGATGGACATCCCTTATTCTACTGAGACCCAAAAGACTATCTGGAAATACGCACACCATCCTCTGTTGCAGCCTCAAGTCCGCTCTCATGTGTGGCGCTGCCTGAGGCGGGTGTATCGTACAGCTGAGCGCTCTAATGCTTTACACTCATCCTGTGTCGTGTGTGGCCAGTATGGAACGCTGTTTCACCGCCTGGAGAAGTGCCCCACCTCTAAAGTAATATGGCGCGAAGTCCAACGTCTGCTAGGCCAGGATCAAACACATCCCTTCAGTCTGTCAAGAGATATGTTTGCTTCATCAATGGCCTCCCCCTCCCACCCTCCCTTCGTGCTCTGGTGGTTGCAATCGCCATGTGGACTATCCACACGATTGTCTTGGATGCCATTGCAGGCTCCTTTCCCACCCTCCCTGAAGCTGTCCACAGATTCCGGTCTCATTTGGTGGATCACTTTCAAGCGTGGATGTTTGGATATCTCCCACCACGTCGCCGGCAGCTGGTCTCCTCCTGGTTCCCAGTCTGGTTCATCAAATCAGACCCCTTCCTCCACACGTGCTCAATAGTGGCTACGCCCCCTACACACGTTCCTTCCCCCTTCCCATAAGTGGCGTTCCCGCTGGCAACAAGAGATAGCATCGCTTCTCTGGGGTGCCTCACCTGGTACTGAGTTTTGTCTCATCTGAGTTATATTCGGAAGTGTCCTTCCCATGGTCGGCCTTCCCTGCAATAAATTAAAAAAAGAGTAAGAGTCAAGATGCTGTTGAATGATCAACTTAAGTGACCCCCAGTCTCATTTGAATTTGGTAGTTAACTTACCTTTTTTCCTATCAAAAATATGATGCAAAGAGATTATACCATCAAGAATGCGTTACCTGACTAAGAGCCTCCCTTTAGGATGACACCTCCCATTAAGATTATTATTCCTTTTCTTTTTGAGGTTAGTATTGTTGAATACAACAAATAAGAACCCCTAATTTTAGTTTATAATAAAGTTCCATCATTAATTCTATATCTCATTTTAATCCTTGAATCATTAAGTCTATTTCATCATACTTACCATAGGATGGATAGTCTAACTGACAGGACATAAGTGATGACTTGGCATCTTTTAAATAAAAGATATAGTCATGCTACTTAATTAGCTTCAAGTATTGACTGTCAGACTTCTTGGTCATAGATCCATCAAACTAAAAATAAAAGCCCTACACAGTTATTTTGTAGTAGGACCACAGATGAAATGCCTCCTCTTTCCGCCAAAGCTCAAAAATACCTTTATTTGCTTCATCTCAAGTGATATTACCAGTTCAGGAGCAAGTGTTGTGATACACAAATCCAGGTACACATCCCCCCAGGACATACACTGGAAGTTCGCAGGGTATATAATCTATCCATCAAGGAGATATTGCCCTTCTCAGGCATTCTGTATATGGCCTATTCAGGGACCATCTCTGTTTTGTTAGTTAATTTGAATCCACTACCTTACGTCATGAGGGAAAAGTATTCTATAGCTAATGTTCAGCTGCCGCCTGTTGAAAAGTTACATAGTGTACAATAATTTGGTACCGTTTTGTTATTTTGGGCTAGAGGATTTCCCAGCTATAGCGACCATTGAACATAACATCAGCTCAGATCTTACCAATGCCCAACAAAAGGGCGTCTAGAGGTTCTTAGCTGAATATTCTAGCATCTTTTCCTTTAGACCCTAGATTTTGTGAACATTTACTGGAGTGACCCAATAGATATATACTGGAGATGCTTCACTCATATGTACCAATCCTTATTGAAAATCCAAAGTGAAGAAGCAAATAACTGTTAAGTTGAACAACTTTTGGAAGTTAGCCTGTGAAGCCTTCACAGTGCCCTTGAGCCTTTCCTCTACTCTTGTTGAAGAAGGAAGGTGAAACCTTTTTGTGGTGATATATTTTCATAAATTAAAAAATCTGAAAGGACAGCTATCCATTAGTAGGATTGATTAATTTCTTTTGGAAGCTAGTTGGATCAAAATTCTTATAACACAATGGATTTATCCAGTGGGGTCTGGAAGATAGACCTTTCCCAAAGACCAAGATAAATGCACTTTCAATGATAAAGA
Source organism: Massospora cicadina (assembly GCA_022478985.1). Classification (NCBI taxonomy): domain Eukaryota; kingdom Fungi; phylum Entomophthoromycota; class Entomophthoromycetes; order Entomophthorales; family Entomophthoraceae; genus Massospora; species Massospora cicadina. Next base: position 131,014 of record JAKSZP010002644.1, on the reverse strand, counting down.
AGGCATATTTGAACTTACTAAATGATGCAGGGGCTATACAACGCCCCTGCCACATTACAGCAAGTCATGGACAGCATCCTAGGGGACCTGAAAATGTCCTGTGACATGGCATACTTTGAAAATATTATAATCGTCTCACAAGCGTTTAGCTTTTAATAGTAACTTAATTCAAGTCTTGAGAATCTTAGAAAAGCGTCTTTAAATAAAATTGTTAAAATAGGACTGTTTCATGATAGAACTAAAGATTTTAGGTAACAAGGTAACAAAAGAGAGGGAGGATACCCAAGTGGTAGAGTAGTGACCTCTACCGCTGCCTGCCTGAGTTTGATTCTAGTACTGGAACTTTGGTTAGGGGACAATTATGAAAGTGTTGGCATTGCGCACCAATGCCTCAAACTGAGATAGCGAATAGCAAAGGCGGTCCATGGAGTTCCTGGCCTATCATATGCCGCGCATGGAGGTTTTCCAGATTTTATCCTCCTTTCCCATTCATTCAATTTCCCTTATACAGTGCCGTATCATCCCCAGGGCAGCCACCTCAAATAAAATAAACAAATGGTAACAAAAGAGTGTATTCAACTAATACCAGACAAAGTCACGGCCATACATAAGATGCCCCTACCAAAATGCCTGAATGTCATTCAGGTTTTTCTGGGGAAGGTGGGGTATTACCACAAATTAGTATCAATTTAGAAAGCTTGTGGAGCCCATGGTCTGCCTGTTACAGAAAAGCTGTCATGAAAATGGCAGAAGAAGCTTAGACTGGCCTGCCAGTTAGGATGCAAAAGCACTTAAAAAGCAAGCCAGAATGCCAGAGGCATTGCCACATGTATAACGTTGTATGGAGCCAGGCATTGGGAAACAATAAACCGTTGGTGTAGGGCAATAGTGAACAGCAACCTGAGAACAAACCAAATAGAGAGAGCCCCAGGCACTGGTGGTCTTGCTGCAGGGGGTGGTACCACAGGTATAGTTTCTACAAGGTCACTGGCGAGTGGGTTCAATTCAACTGAGGAGAAAAGGGGGCGGATCCTTGTTTGGAGATGGTGGATGTAAGGCCACAAGATCCCAGTATATTGTTGGCGGATGTTTGTAATAATGGGGTTGAATTCCCAAAAGAATCTAGCTCACTGAATCCAGTTGACGATGGTAGGGGCCATAGTGACCATCAGTACTGGTAAAGCCAATCTGGTATAAGGATGACAGGCCACCAGAGAAAAGCCATCGGGAATGTGGCCAGAAGGATATCAATAAAATCAAAACTGATAGTTTTAGAGGCAAATTTATTGTAAAGAAAAGTGAAGAAAATTGACCAACAACTTTCTCAGTGTGATGCAACTAATTAAATGGTGGTTTATTGATGCGGGAAAAAGCAGGGATCAAGACCATCAATTTTGACCTAACCGGCAAATTATCTGGTAATGGGGGCAGATAAGCTCACTGGGAACCAACATCGAAGAATTTTGTGGCAGGCTGAGTCACTGTTGGTTTAACCTCAAACGCCCAAACTGAGGCTTGACTGTGTTTCTGATGGTTGGTGCAATGGCATCTGGCCTGATAAGCAGCGGGAATCTCCCAGGGCCACCCATTGTAGGGGCGGTCCCAATTGGCTTGGAACAGGTTTGGGATGCCAACCCGCCCATGCCTGGTCACTGGGCCATTCGTTTGGTCAAAATCATTGCATCAGCTGTAACACCCAATTTTCTGGAAGGGAGCTTTGAACTATTGTCAATGGCGTCCAATGCTACTACCTGCACATCATGGATCATCCCTGACAATTTTGAGAGGGGGTTAATTTTGATGATTGCAGGGTTGGCCAAATTGAAACTGTTGGAAATTCTGGCTGATGAATCAATCTTCGTCCCTTTTTGACTATGTGGATTTCGATCATTGGTCTTGTTTCCACTTGTTTTTGGACCGATCAACTTCATCTCAGCGATCTTATTGCAAATTTCCCTGATCAGATGTACTAGTTCTGCCAAGGTGAATGTGGGCACTGGGGGGATCTGAAGAAGGAGGGCTATTACCAAGTGCTCGTCTACCACGCGGGTGAGGTCGCCCTGGATAATGAGGGGTACAGCCACCCTCTTTGGAGCCTTCTTACTCGGAAATAGGAAGAGGGCCTGATCAACTCACGGGGGACGTTCCCCAGGAGTTACAAAAGCGCACCTTTCCACTTAGACTTATAACAACAAATTTTTGATGCATTAAGGCTGGTACTAACTTTAAATTCTGTGCTAATATATCACAATTTTGATAAGTCTTTCTTTCTTTTTACTAACATCAGAGATGCTTCAATTGGCGCCATTCTGTTGCAACACAAATGAAATCTAAGTGGACCATCATATCAATATTTTAGCAAGACTTTGTTTAAAGCCAAACGGAACCATAGCGTCACTGAGCGCAAGTGCCTGGCAGTAATTCTGGTCATTAAACATTTCCATCCCTTCCTTTACAGAGTGCACTTTACAGTATTAGCCTATCTCACCTCCTTTTGTTGATTGCAACAGATTTGCAACCCTAATAGTCATCTAGCCCATAGAGTTAATGATTAGAAAACTACTATTTTTGATTGTTCATTGACCAAGTGCATACAACAAAGTGCTGAAAGTCTCTCATGATTGACAGTTCTGACTAATTTATCCACCAAGGAGGACCACTTATATGCTTTTTTGTTGCTTTAACAATTAGCCACTAGAAACTATGGAAATCCATAGTGAGCTTAAATGGAGAGCAAACAATACTGAAATAACTGATGGCATACAAATATAAATTAGTAAAAAAAGTGGCTCCCTTAAGTTCGCGCCTCTGATTGGAATAAGGTTGCTATGGAGAGTCACATTACCACCGAGCATGGGGCTGTGCAAAGCCCCAACGGTGGTTGAAGACGTTATACTTCTGGGATAAAATGCTTAACTTGATCCAAGATGTTTTGGATGCTTGTTTTATTTTCATCAGCATTAAAAGCCCATCCCAGGATTTCAGCATCAAGTAGTTGATCCTTTGGCCCTGTAAGGATTGAGATGATGAGTGAGTCCAGATCCCTACTCGTAAATTGAGCCTAATAAGTCAACGCTTAAGCCCTCCCAATTGAAACCCATTCTTTAAGGAATCCATGAGAATTTTGATCAGGAATCATAACGCACATGAGAATCAATTGAGATGCCTTATAGATTGCACTTCGGTTTCCCAATCCTCAAAAGGCAAGACTTCCACCATTTAGTCATGAGGACAATGCAGAACAATGAGAGTCTCAATCAGGAGGTCAATCTAGAAGGATGTGAAAGATCCTGATTGCTTTGTGCATAATACTCTTCCCAGCATCATGTCCCCACTCGCCCTATATTATTCAAAACCTTTTAATTAATAAAGTAGTCTATTTCACTTCATCTTTTTATATTTTGACCTCTCTGCTAGTTTTCAGCTTCAAGCATATTTTGAACCCTGGTTACAGTCAAGAAAACTGTTACACCTAGAGGCCCCTTTCTACACAGTAAGCATCAACGTTATAGGTCCTTTTCCCACAGGAGTCCACAGTAATCAATATATATAATACTGGCCATGGATCACCTCGCCAAATGGATCAAATCTGCATCCATCACTATGTCTACCACCCAAGCAACTGCCTTATTTCTGTATCTCCAGCTCTTCACATAGCATAGTAGCCTGAGGGTACTCTTATATAAAAAGGGCCAAAATCTTACTTCATAGGTTGTTTGTTAGTTGATTACCCTATTTGACACTCGCTAAGCATTTCAGCACCCTAAAACACTTCTATTAATGGGGCTGTAGAACGAGATAATACCATTTTTAATTCCAGTCTGAGTAAGATGAGTTCCACCAATCCATTATAATGGAACAATTTCTTACCAAGTGCTCTACTTACATATCAGATCAACTACCACCAAGTGATAAAGATGTCACTTTTAAAGGCTCTTAATAACAGGGAACCTTTATTGCCATTTATCCTATAATCTATGCTAACGTTAACAACTCTCAAAACTTTCAAGATCACTCTGCTAGCTTTAAACAACAAGATTATTTAATTAGAGTCTTTATCTATAAAGGCTTTGATGAATAAAACAACCAAAAAGACTTGACAAAGCAATTCACTTTGACCCTCCTTACCAGTATATCAACCTGGAGACCTAGTAATGTTCTACCATCATTTCCTTGAAAGAAGAACTCACAAGCTTGCTACCTCTTGGTTTGGCCCCTATAAAGTTCTTCATAAAAGTGGGTCTTAATACTCTATGGTCAGTGTTGAAAAGGTCATGGTCATCAATGGGTACATGGGCGATTTCTCCAAACTTTCAAACCCTTTTGACAGGATATTGAGGGGGGCATTTTCAGAAACTTAACTTAATGAAAAAGACAAATTAAATAAGGTCAAAGTTAAAGCTCACCAATCTTACAATACTTCATTTTCTGATACTGAGTTAACGGAGGCATCAATCCTTGGATTAGCAGAAAAAAAGAGGAAAGGTCTGAAAATCACCTAAGACCAAGGTGACAAATAGAGACCATTTTACCAGTTTCAGAAGAATACATTAACACAAAGGTAGTCATCTCATCAAGCGCATCTTACTGAAACTTAAAGAAATCCAAATTTTTGGTCCAAAGTGGAACATTTCAGGCACAACAAATCCTAGTATCTTATAAAATCATTCTATGCTCCAAAAAAAGATATATCATTTTTCACTTATATAATTTTAGTAAGCCTCCTATTTAAGGACTTTATTGATGTTGTTCAGCAAGCCTTGACCATCCTGATAGTTCTGGCCCCTTGCTGTATTCTATTAAAAACACCATGTCTGACTCTGAGCAGCTTTAAAGACCGTTTCTTTGTTTTACCCTGCTATCTACAGTGCCAACAATAAGAATCCTAAAATCTGTATGTAACTGGATAATTCTTTGCAATCATCTTTTTGCAGTTTTTAGAAATAATAGTTGGTTTACGCTTTGGAAATGCACATATTTATATAGTAAATTGGTTTTACAGCAGCTACCCACTTTTATCTGGATGTGCCCTTGATCAGTGAGTTGGTTATGAGGGAGTACCCTAGGATCAACGTCCTTCTTGGTTCTGAAGGGGTACAAGGTCCTATCTATATTGATATCTGAGTCATGCAACCTTACACTACCATTTTTTTATATGAGTTTGGTTCCCATTAACCTCCAGGGCCTGAGCCAGAGCGTAATTCTTATAATTTTTTTGTAACTTGAATTCAGCAATATCAGAATCTTTAATGTGTAAGGAGAATGTGCTTTAGGGTTTTTAAAGTGGTAGTTTTGATTAGCTCCTAGCAGTTGGCAAAATCTTTGGAAGAGAGTTAGCTTAATCATAAGAGGAAAACTCTTTCCAGGACACTAAATAAAGTAAACTTCTTTAACCCGTCAGAAGTTAAATATCTTTATTTTAAATTTAAATTTATTGTGAGGAAGGCTGACCATGGGACAGACACTTCCGAATTTGACCTGAAAGAGATAAAACTTAGTAACAGGGAAGGCACCCCAGAGAAGCGATGCTATCTCTTGTTGCCAGCGAGAACGCCACTTAGGGGGAGGGGGAGGGAACGTGTGAAGGGGCCGTAGCCACAATTGAGCACGTGTGGAGGAAAGGGTCTGATTTGATGAACCAAACTGGGAACCAGGAGGTGACCAGCTGTCAGCGACGCGATGGGAGGTATCCAAACATCCACGCCTGAAAGTGGTCCACCAAATGAGACCGGAATCTGTGGACAGCTTCTGGGAGGGTGGGAAAGGAGCCTGCAATGGCATCCAAGACAATCGTGTGGATAGTCCACATGGCGATTGCAACCACCAGAGCATGGAGGGAGAGTGGAAGGGGGAGGCCATTGATAAAGCAAACATATCTCTTGACAGACTGAAGGGATGTGTTTGATCCTGGCCCAGCAGACGTGAACTTCGCGCCATATCACTTTAGAGGTAGGACACTTCTCCAGGCGGTGGAACAGCGTTCCATACTGGCCACACACGACGCAGGATGAGTGTAAAGCGTTAGAATGCTCAGCCGTATGGTACACCCACCTCAGGAAGTGCCGCACATGGGAACAGATTTGAGGCTGCAACAGAGGGTGGTGTGCGTATTTCCAGATAGTTTTTTAGGTCTCAATGGAGTAAGGGATGTCCATCATGTTCAGGTAGTCCACCCTGGATAGGACATGGGGCCGTGTGGGGATCACGCCATCATGGATGGGTAGCCCCTGTACCTCTTGTGTGAACTGAGGAGAGGGGCGGCCTCTTCAGGTTGTATGTCTACTATTATGAATTCTCCACTCTGCGCTTCGCATGGAGAGTAGGATTCGTTTGTAGTGGGTTTTAGTCCTGTGAGGACCTGTGGCCGATGTGTGTGATGCGAGGTATTTCATCAGGGAGTGGGGGTTTGATGGATTGTTGAGGCCCAAGGCTCAGGAGAAGTTGGAGCGGGCTGCGCGGGACCAGTGTTGGGATGGGAGTGTAGGAGCGGTGACGGCCGCGATCCAGGTGCCCAGGATCTTGGAAGCATGGGCTTTGAAGTCAAGCAGGCCCATGCCACCTTGATGATGAGGGCCAAACATGACCTCTAGCCATACTGGTGGAGGGTGGCCTGACCAAAGCCATCCTTGCAGCAGGGCATACAAGGATTTGAAAAAGCTTGGGGAGAAGGGGAGGGCGTGGGCTCCAAACCAGACTTTGGAGAGGAGCATAGAGCTGGCTAAAACAACCCTTCCAGTAAGGGAAGTAGGGTGGGCTCTGAGGGAGGCGATGCGCTTCGTCACATTGTCTAGAATACAACTCTCCATTACTGCTGATGCATACCCTCCTGCCTCCACCCACATGCCCAGATGGCGGACTGGCCCTATGGTAGGGCGTGTCATGAAGGGGAGCACCAGTGGGGCGGTGTGGGGTGAGCTGGGAGGGAGAGCACGTGTGCGAGCAGATGGTCCAGGCGGGCACTGGTCGCAGGGGCCCAGCAGGTTTGATACCGACCAAAAATGATGATTTTGTTTTGGAAGCGTTCAGTGCAGCATTACTTACCCGGGAATACTCCTGGATGAGAGCTTCAAGTGCGCATGCATCTTTATATTAGACACCCCAACCACACAGTCATCTGTAAACGCCATCATCTTGACTGGGGCTTGGCCTGGCACATGGACCCCAGTGAGTTGGGCATTCACATTTCGCAGTAGTGGGTCAAGGCTGAACTTGTATAAGAGTGGGCTAAGGGGTCCCCTTGTCACAAGCCCCTTTGAGGGCGGACTACTTCCGTTAGGAAGCCAGGGCCACGTACTGCCATTGTTGCAGATTCCGTGAGCAGCATCACCTAGTTGATGAAGCGAGGGGGTAAGCGGAATTGATGGAGGCAGGCCCTGAGGTATTCCCAGTTTACTCTATCATAGGCCTTCTGTTGGTCCAAGAATACAAGTGCCCCAGAGGCTGTGGACTGGCATGCGTTAGCCACAGAGTGCACGTTGTCCCAAATTGACCTTCTGGGTATGAAACCAAATTGTTCTGGGGAGATGGTGGCAGATGCTACAATCCCTAAACAGTTAGCCATGATTTTAGTTAGATTTTTGTATCCGTGTTAGTTAAAGAAATGGGGCGCCAGTTGGCTAAGTCTAGCTTGTCTCCTTTCTTGAAGAGTGTGACAGTGAAGGCCTCTTGTCCTCCTGGTAGGAGGCGCGTTTCCAGAAGGCTCTGGTTAAGTGAGGCAAGCAGTAGTGGGGATATTTATTTTAAGTACATTTTATAGAATTCATATGGAATGCCATCTGGGCCTGGGCATTTCCAGTTTGGTGCACCGCGGATGGCTGTCCATAATTCGTTCAGAGTAATCAGATTCATTATTTCTGGGTATTGGGAAATGGTGCAGATGTGGGTTCGGTCAAGAAATTCTGCCACTTCAGCCAGCTGAATTGGATCATCCTGGTATAACTCAGAGTAATACTTTTGTGTTTTGATTGCCACTTCAGCTGGCGTATCCGCGATGGAATCATCCGATCTTCACACCTGTGTGCAGGCCACGCTCTGGCATGGTGCAAAAAAATCTTTAAAAAAATATGTGGTGCACTTGTCACCCTCTGTAATTCGTTTGGCCCTGTACTGAACACAGACTCAATGTTTGTGTTGCCTTTTGAGCACGTTGAGGTGGGCAGCTGCCTCTGCCCACTTCTGGCCCCATGCAGGGATGTATCCTGTGGCTTGGATGTTGGACTCCAGGTGTGCCAACTCTGCCAGAGCACGCGAGATGACAGCTGATGTGGCTCATGAGCATCAGGAGGAGAGGTGGCGAGAGTGGCAGATGGTATCCTCTTTGAAGGCTGCCCATGTGGAGATGGGGTCCGCGCAAAATGGTGTAACAAACTCTTTTTCCAAAGTTGCTGATTCCACCCAAGTGGAAAATCCTGGCGACGCAAGTTTGGGAGGGCGGAGTTTGCACCAATGTGGGGCCTTAGCCACTGTGACAGGTAGGTGGTAGGTTATCGAGACCAGCTGGTGGTTGGAGAATTCGATTTTTGTTGTTTTGAAGTGGGAAATGTGGGGTTGGAATTTCACCGGCGTAAGGATAAGGTCTATGCGGGTCATGGACCTTAATTGGCCATTGTGGATGTGGGTTCACATCATGTTTTTGAGCAGTGGGGCTCACCGCAGCAGCGCATCCATTAACCCATGGGTGGCCTTTAGAACGCGAAGTTCTATGTGACCCTGTGGGGCGTGGGAGGAGGAAGGTCAACGGTCCATTGGTGTGTTTAGCCAACAGTTCATATCGCCAACTACAAAAGGGTCTGGGGGTAACAGGAGGAATTTTACTGATGAGAAAAATTCCTGACGTTCTCATGCACAGTTTGGGGCGTAGATGCTGACAATAGCGTGTGCCACATTGGCCCACGAGAAAGTGACAATAAGGACTTAACCATTGAGGAAGGTTTCCAACAATAAAAATTTGAACAAATTGTTTTTATGAACTAGCACCCCACAGTGCTCTGACCAAAAGGATAGGGATGAAAGGAGCATGGTTTTCCAAGCATCCTCAGAACCTTGTGGACAGTGGGACTCCTGGATGGCCAGGATATCCACAGGTAAATTTTTTTGTAAAAAACTCAGTTTCCTAGCCCAAAATGGCGAGGCCTTGAGTCTGGCAATATTCAACGTCCTTAAAGTGAAGGTTTCCCCCATTTCACCTTAGGTGCGAGGGGTGGGCATCTGGGCCACTAGCCTCCTCTAGATCCCCATGGGCCTTCATGGCAGCGCGGGTGTTTGCAGCAACGCTATTGGTAGTTTTGTTGATTTTAGCAGAAAGGTTCGCGTTAGCTTTTGCCTTCACTTTTTGTTTCCCTGACGTTGGACAAATTTTTTGCGGTGAAGATGAGTTTGATGCACCATCAAGCGGGTTGAAAAAAAAATTTCAGGTAGGTTGGAGACCAAGTCAGTTTTGACCAGAGCTTGGTTGCAAAGATCGGGTGAAATTGAGTCACCCATCAGATCCTCAGATCAGGTGGCCTAATCAGCATGGGCTTTCCCAATCTGATTAGTTGATGTATTCCCAAGTTGCTTCTGCCACAAAGGTTTTGATGTCCTCCTGGCATTGGGAGTGTGGGATAGCAGTGGTGACTTTGGCCACTTCCTTGGCCGCGGCCCTGCAGGCCTGCTTGGCCTTCTTCCGCTCTTGTGGGAAAATAGGTTTTATCAGTAGGTAGCATCCTTGTGCTTCCCACAGGAAAGCCTCTTTGGTGCTTGTGGTTGGTTCATAGTGTGCCTCTCCGCTGGCCATGGCCGCTGAGGGGTGCTCTAGGAATGTGATGCCCTCCTTGGTGGGGCATGCATGTGCCTTGTGGCCAAACGCGTCACAGTGGGTGCAGATGGAGGGCGCGTTGTCCACGGTTACCTGGAAAGGGTGGGTGGAATGCCCTTCAATATTGATATATGTGGAGTGTGGGATCTGGGTTAGGTCCTTCGCAATCTTCTTAGTTGGGGTTAGAACTGCAATGGCTTTGCCAGTGCATAGGTGTGGCATCAGCTTAAAGCATTGCATCTTGAAAGATTATATTTTGTCATAAATGGTGAGACCATCTTTCAGGTGTTGCTATAAAATGGCACATTTTACCTTAGTAGGCAAAAAGTCAAATGTGAGGAAAATTTGGTTTGATTTTTGTCCATCTGGTGCATTTGGTTTTGATGACCCGTTGCCCTTTGGGGAGGTTGATCACTACGCACACCACAGCAGCTTTGTCTGCTGCCTCCTTGTTTTTGAAACTGAGGTCCAGCCAACTGCATGACATGGAGTGAGGTGCGACGTACACCACGGTCAGGAAAAAGTGTGCATATCCCCACAAACTTTTTTCCATAGAGCTGTTTGTTGGATGTCCAGAAACACATGGACTCCATATTCCACCGATGAGAGTAGTTGGGAGTGCGGCGTGTTGATGTACTGGTTGCATCGCGCTTGCCAAGCGAGGATTTCTGGGGAAATAGTGACCGCCAGTTTTTCTAAATTTTTTTCTATTCCGCCAGTTTCTCCGGGGCGTTTTTGAACGTTTGAGGCTGCGGGCCTACCACCTACTCCTCTTAACTTACTTGCCCAACTGCTCCCTGACATGGGCGCAGACTAATCTCCTCTGTGAGATTATCAAACTAGAATCAGACTTTAATTGAATAAGTTGCAGAAGTGATTGCAACGAGAGAGAAAAGTTAACCAGAAGTTAAATATCTTTTACACCTCAAAATTGGGTGCTCCCTCTATTTTGATAGGTACAATTTAGCATCATTATTGCCTTTGAATGGAAAAAGAGATGATGCATAAAAGGTTTTGTTAATTTTCCAATGCAGGGAAGTTCCAAGTGGAAAGTTCCATTGTTCAACGCCTGGGGAATAGGGAAGGGACATGCTCGTTTGCAAGCCAACTTACTATATTGCACTTTGAAGTATGAATTATTGATATCACCCATATCCAAATCACCTACTTGGTAAGTCCAAAGCCGCACTGCGTTTTTTGTAACCAAAACTTTTGGAATCATTAGTTATTTTAGTCAACTACTGCTGGACCTGGCGGAGTGCACCTTTTGGATGTGCTGAAAAATGTTGTCCACTGCTGTGATTGCTGAGAATTTAAGGATCTATGTGGAAAGCAGAATTATACCCTAAGTTGGCATACATTGGTGATCCCCCACTGAAGCATGTTGGGATTTACTGTAAGAAATAAGGCCAAAAGAAGGTCTTCTTAACAAGTGTCCCAAGAGACGGTAGCATAGTATTGGAGATTTTTTTCCAATGACTGGTTTGTCCATTATATCTGGCCATCAGATTGAGGGTAATATGCTGATGATCTTCAGGGTTTGATCATTACAATGTCACATAATGCCTCCTAAATCCTTAAGGTAAACTAGGTCCCCCTATCACTAATTACTCCATAGATTAATCCAAACAATGGAAAAATGTGGGACACAAAAGCTGCTTCATATTTTCACCTAAGTGGTCATCAAGAATGGGATGAATATGGCATGATTTGTGAAGTGATTTATCATTACCATGCCCACATAAAAACCTTGAGTTATTGGAAACCCCACAATGTAATCACCAAGATTTGAGGTAAATGACACTTCTTCTTGCTGGAGGGGGTGTAGAAAAACATCCCTCCAAGTTCAATCATATTTGGATTGGTCACATATTGACAAATTTTTATACAAGAAGAGATGTCATTTGTAATGCCATTCCAAACATAACCTCGCTTTATTAGGTTGATACACTCCTTCACGCCTGGGTGCCTCATGGTGGGAGGATTGTGATGTTTTATTATGACGTTATAATGCAAGGCAGAGGAGCCTGTAGTTTGTCATGGAGAAAATTACCTTGCTTTTGAGAGTACCATCCATAAGGGGTGTCGCGAAATTGACCTTGGGCTCCGCTAGTGTGCCAGGCCAACCAGTATGAAGACTGGTGGCCCTTTACTATTTCGCCTTCATTGGCGTACCAATCACTATAAGTCCTGCGTCCAATCTACCAGCTAACCACCAACAGCTTCGCCTTTATCCCCAGGCGTCCTCGGCGTGTGCCCTGGCAAGTCCTGCCCCCTTCCTGGGTGGCTCAGGCACTTCTGCGCTGCCCCACCCTCGTGACCCTTCACCAACCCATCTGGGAATGCCCGGCAAGTCCATCCCCCTCTTGGGTGGCTATGGCACCTCCCGCGCTGCACCCCGCTAAAATTGGCAGCATGTCAGCTCATCCGCTGGTAGCCAGCTGGCCAGGTTCCCGCTGGTTCCTCATAGAAAGGAGGTATGGGAGCTGGCAGCGCCAGCCACTCCAGGCGTGATCACCCTCGCCTTTGGGGATCTCCTATCCTATCTTCCCCACTCTAGTGGCTCTTGCTACTTCAAACAAATAGGAAAAATAGGCAAACAAGAGATGTTTATTTAGAGGGAATTAACAACTATTTATACTACTTTCAGGGCTACTGCGCCCAAGTGCTCTTTGGCCAATCGTCTGCCAGAAAACACATCAGCCTCTTGATTTCAAAACCTCTATCAGATCATATACTTTTCATAGTGATTCCCTCTTAGATCTGCTCCTCTTATCACCAAATATTAAATTAGGTCAATCCATCCTCAGCATAAGTCGCTAATCATTCATATATAAATTCATAAATAAATAATAATTTGAGCATCCTTGGCATGAGTTGCCAGTGCTCTAAATTAGACAATGGAACCATTTTGGATGAGTCATAATGGATTCATCAGCTTTCCGCTGGAAACTCCCACAACGACCTTTGGATGGCATTTCAGCGGCGAACATAGCATCTGTCAAACCTAAAACTCAAACAAATCTATAACATTAAATAGTATCAAAATAAGCAATTAGCTGGCAATTACACCTAACTAACTGAAACCCCTACTTCAAATACTATTGGAAGGATTCATCTGGTTAAAATCCTGACAGGGGGCTATTTCAGCAAAGATATATGACACAATGTCCAGACCTTCGGCATCGGATTCTTTTCAAGCTGGCACATTATCCAAGAGAGAATCCTTTTTGGTGGAGAAAAGTGGAGCAGATACGCTTGACTCTACCTCATCAACAGGTTCAGAATTAGTGGCAGTGCTTTTGGATGATCTAAAGACGTGGTGCTTGGATCTGGGATGCAGGGTGTATAAAGTTGGTGCAGCATTGGCTGGGAGAGGAAGTGCCACAATTTACTTTATTAAATTACTGTAAAACGTTCTAGAGCCATCATTAAGATTAGATTCCATTAGAGAATTGCAACTAAGGCTGTCTGGCAATATATATGTAGTCACTTGACATACTCCTATTTGAAGTCAAAACACAATTTGTCTAAATAAATTCTAGTTTGATATTGCGCTGATTTTTGAGTCTTTTGATAGAAAGTGAGTTAATGTGGTCCTTGCGCACCATTAATGTATGCTTATCACTTTTAAGAGATATCGCCAAATCATCAGAGGCCAGTAACGGCAGCCAACTCTTTATAATTTATTCCTCAAGACCACTCAGCTATGAAAAATTTTTTGAAAAGTAATTCATAGGACATCTTGCCCCTCATGCCCCTGTAGGATGGCACCAAATGCGGTTCCTGTGATGTTGCAAGCCACAATGACTGGCTTACCTTTGTCAGAATGACATAGAGCAGAAGTGGCAGTAAAAAGTTCCATATTTCCTCAAAATCCTGTAGCACTTTGGGGTCCAAAAAAATGGGGCGCTTTTGCCAGCGAGGGTGTGTAAGGGAGATTATAACTCAGAGATATCTGGTGAGAACTTCTTCAAAAAGTAAAAACCCAAAAGTTACACAGTTGCTTCTTTGTTACAGGCTAGGCTAAGAGAAAATGGCATCCAGTTTAGAAGGTGCTATAGCATGCCCATCCTTAATTTCAGATCCAAGATAATTGCACTTCTTTCTTATAAAACTTATATTTAGACAACTTTATAGCTAATACAGACTTTATGAAGGACTTCAAGTATGGCCAAAAATGCTTAGTGTTGCTCTGCATTGTGAGAAGTGAATAAGAATTAGCATCGCCATATGAAATTGCTCAGGAAACCTGAGATCCCCAAAGTATTTTCAATGTGGTGCTGGAAAACTGCTGTGGCGTTTTAAGCCAAAAGGCATGACCTCAAACTGGTATATTCCATGCCAAGTCCAGATATCAGTCGGTCAATACTTATCAGACTTCACCCAAACTAATGAAACGTGTTAACCAGTCAAGTTTAGAGAAGCCCTTAAACTTGGAAATGGATTGGGCAATGGCGGCTTCTAAGGTAAGGGGATATAAATCTTGGACAATGATATAATCAGGATGCCTGTATGTGAGGATAGTAAAAACTTTTTCTCTCTCGTTGCAAACACTTTTGCAACATATTCAATTCAAGACTAGGTAATTTGATAAAATCATTGAAGAAATTAGTGTGCACCCAATGTTGGGTAGCAGTTGGGTGAGCAAAGTTAAGGGCACAGGAGTGGGCCCTGCAAAGTTCAAGTTTCATAAACGCCCCGGCAACATTGGCAGCCTAGTTAAAGTTAATAGTATAAAACTGGTGGGTAGCATTTCCACAGAAATTTTGGCCCAGCAAGTGAGATGTAACCTGTTCATCAATATGCCGCACTCCCAGCCCCTGTCATCAGTGGAGCATGGGGTTTAAGTATTCCTGGATATCAGTCAAACGGAGCTTTGGGAAAAGTTCAGTGGAGATGTTCACACCCATTTCCCAAATGCAGTGTACGTTGCACCACACTACATTCCCCGAGGGTGGCTGGATCTTGTGTTTAAAACTAAAAATGTGGTGGATAAAGTTGCAAAGGTGCAGTTGGTGGACCTCCTGGATGGTCAATGGGTAGTTGACACAAGGTGCACTCGTTGGACTAAATAAAGTCAAATTTTTGTAACGTTCAACTTCCTACCTACAACAATTAAGCGCACTGTGCTATAGCACCACCTGATAGCTGGTCTCAGCAAATATGGGGAAATTCAATCCTCAAGATGCAGCGCTGTACACTCATGCTGGAAATGTGCATGGGAAAAGCGATTGCTGTACTCATCCCATCTGCAGGGGTTGCAGAAGATTTGACCCAAATCCCCCACACTACTTTTGTGGAAATTGATGGGCAAGAATCCTACCCATTCCAGGTCACCGTGGATAGCGCACCTCCTATCTGCACCTTCTGTCGCACTTTTGGCCACAAGGCCCATACCTGCCCCACCAAGGAGGGCATTACTCAAAATGAAATCATCCCAGATGCAATGAGCGGTGCAGACGCCCATTATGAACCAGATATAGACACTGATGCCGCCTTCCCATGGGGCGCGCCAGGGTACTACATTCAAGTCAAGCCTGTTTCTCCGCAGGAGTGTATGAAGGCCAAGCAGGCCTGCAGAGTGGCGGCCATGGCGGCGTCCATGGCTGCATTCATGATCCCGCCCACCCAGCTCCAAAAGTACATCGAGACATTTGCTGCAGAAGCAGCTCACAAATCCATCCACCAAACAGAATGGGCCACCCAACCCGAGGACCTGATGGCATGAGTCAGATTCACTCAATCAATGTTACAAAGCCTCTATCAAAACCAACTTGCCCATCAATCTACCTACCGAATTTCCACCTCCATGCAATGGTGCACCACAGGTGCACACCACGCTGAAGATTTGTACCAAGGGGGAAGTAAGCAGAAGGCAAAAGCTAACACCAATCACACCATGAAAGCATCCCTTACTGACACTTACTCCATAGCACAGGATACCCGCACTGCCATAGAGTAATGTGCTGAAAAACAGAAGTCTGAAGGGCATGGGTGCCCTTCCCCTCGCACCTAAGGTGCAATGGGGGGAGCCTTTACTATAGGGACATTGAACATCGCTGGACTCAAGGCCTCTCCATCCCAGGCTAGGAAACTGAGTATTTTTTAAAAAAAATAATTTACCTGTGGACATCCTGGCCAATTAGGAAACCCACTGTCCATACGGTGCTGAGGACACATGGGTAACCATGCTCCTCCCCTCTTTTTCCTTTTGGACGCTGCACTGTGGGGTGCTTATATGGGTGACCCATACTTTTAAATTTATTTTGTCAACTTTGTATCTCAAGGGCCGCGTCCTTGTTGTATCCTTTTCATGGGACAACGAAGTGCACGCTGTTATTAACATATATGCACTGACCTGTGCACAAGCTCATTGGGAACTCTTCTTAGCCATTAATTCCCTCCCGCTTCCCCCTGACCCATTTGTGGTGGGCAATATGAACTACTGGACCAACCCAGCCACCGACTGCTGGCCCTCGTCGCCTAAACCCCCACAGGGGCACATAGAACTTCGCGTTATAAAGGCCACTTTGAGGTTATTTGATACTCTGACGCATCATGCACCACTTCTCACAAACATGTCTCATCCCATGTGCACAAAAGTCAGCTGAATTCTATGTCCCACATTGACCTTATTCTTACACTGTTGAAATTTCAGTCTCAAGTTGCACTTTATGATGACTAAACTCGATCTATCTGACCATAGGATGGTATTACTTTCCTTCTCTTTGTCATATCCAGTGGCACAGGTGCTGAAGTGGTGCAAACTCCACCCAGCTGAGATCACGTTGCCCAGGTTTTCCTCATGGGTGGACACCAAAACCTCAGCTCTATAATTACCACACCATTATGTGCAGACCACTTTCTACCTGGTCATATTTCAAAGCAAACACCATCTTCCAGGCATGCCACGTCTCATCACGTCACTCTAGGTCTGCCTCGGCAGTCATTTTGTGCACACTTGGAGAAGTGGACCACCTGGAATCTAATGTCTCTGCTGCAGGCTACAGCTCAGCTTGGGGTCACAAGTGGGCTAAAGTGTCCACTCGCAACAATTCACTAAATGCAACACAAACATTGAGTTTGTGTGCATATTAGGCAAAGAATATAACAGTGGGCAACATGTGCTCCACTTACTTTTTTTGGAAATTCTTTGCACCATGACAGGGCCTGACCTGCACACAGGTGAGGCGGCCAGACCACTCCATCACAGATACTCTGGCCAAAGTGGCAATCAAAGTTCAAAATTATTACTCCAAAAGATATTGCTCTGATACAGTGCATCCAGCCAAAATTGATGATTTTCTCGATAGTGCACATATCTGCACCATTTTCCTTTATCTGGAATTAATGAAATTAACTTCTTGGGATGAATTCTAGTCTAATGTTCACGGTGCACCATACAGGAAATTCCCAGGTCCAGATGGGATTCCTTATGAGTTCTAAAAGAAATACAATTATTTTTCAACCTTGCTGCTTGCCTCAATGAACCAGTGGCTAATGGAAACGCGCCTCCTCCATGGGGGCCAAGAGGCCTACATGATAACGCTGTATAAGAAAGAGGATAAGATGGACTTGTCCAACTGGCGCCTCATATCACTTACTAACACAGATACTAAGCTTTTTACAAAAATCATGGCAACTGCCTAGGGGAATTGCCTCTGCTCTCATTTCCCCTGAGCAAATTGGTTTCATTTCCAAATAATCTGTTTGGGAAAAATACATACTGTAGCCAACATCTGCCAATCCTCAGCTTATGGAGCACTTTTTGGACCAGCAGAAGGCTTATGATAGAGTCAACTGAAAATTACCTCAAATCCTAGCTCCACAAGTTCCATTTTCCCCATTGGTTCATTAAATGGGTGATATTGCTCACAGAATCTGCCACAATGGCTGTGCTTGGCCCTAGATTCCTCATGGATGTACTTCGCCCTCAAAGGGCCTACGCCAAGGGGACCCTCTAAGCTCACTCTTGTACAACTTCAGCTTTGACCCACTTCTACGCAATGTAAATGCCAACCTTACTGGCGTTCATGTGCAAGGCCAAGCACCAGTCAAGATGTTGGCGTTTGCTGATGATTGTGTGGTTGGGGTGTCTAACAATCATGATTCACATGCACTTGAAGCTGCTATCCAGGTCCACTCCAGGGTAAGTGTCAGGAAGTTGATATGACTGGACGATATGCTACCCATACTGATGGATCAGAGTGGAAATCAAGACGAGTCTCAAGATTTATGGAAAAAGGTATATGAATTACAATCGATCAAAATGATGACCATTCAGCAAATCGAGAGGATTTATGCTGAGATTCAATATGAATGAGAGTTTCTAGAAAAGGAAAAATGAAATGAAGACTACCAAGCCAAGAATGCATTTAGCTTGGGGAACCAAGATATAAAGAGTCACATGGAGGATCAGGGATCTTTTTCGTGTGGTTGATTAATTGCAGATAAGTCTGCAATCTGTATTAATAAAAGTCAAAATAAGGAGCGATAGCTCTATATTTAAGTTTATCAAGTTATTTAATAGAGTCAGCAATCTTCATATCATCCAATTTGGTTGCTCAGTGGCTAATACCCTGTGTAAACCAGATTGGCAGAATCAAGCCTGTACGCCAATAAGTGACAGTGGTGCTCACTACAGGGGGCCACTAGGCAACTGTAGCTTTGCAACAAATAAAAAACAATGACGAGTCCTCATTCGTTCTGACATAATTTGATCAGATTCTGGGCGCGGTATGCTGAAGAAGCCTGGGAGGCACCTAACCACGAACCAACATTATTTACTGTGACTAAACCAGGGGATGATGAAGCTATGTTCAATTTGCAATTCAAGAATTGCCCTGAGCTGATGACCAATCAACAAGGACGCTCCAGAAATGTGACTCCCCAACAACTATGAAATATTATGGAGTGGCTGTTGCGCAGGTATCGCCTATATGAAGATGAGGCTGGGGGAACTCCCTGAGTTTATTCTACAAATGACGCGATCAAGAAATCGCTATGCTTTGTACATGTCTTATTTGGATGCAACTACAATAGGGTTGGCTCGCCGCCTTGGTACCCACGGAATCAAGGAATATCAAGTCACTTATGTGCAACCTTCAATTTGCCAGCTACTGCATGTGCTGGCTCACCATAATATTGAAATTGGAGATTTATTCAGTTCGCGTGAGCACAGCAGCACAATGCTCGCCTCCTGCTCAACTGCCTCAAAAGTTCGTTTTTGGAAATTCAAGGGGTGCTGGCACAGATAGATCATTTTGTTGGGGATGTCCACCGTCAATTGAATATTCTGGTACCACAGTTAAATTTAGACTTACCTCAAGTTATAAGAGAACTGCTGGATCAGCATGGGCTATTGGTGGATTGGATTCAGGATGTAACAACATTGGGGACTAATACCAAGCGCCTTATGATGGAGCTAGCAATCGCTTTTCTTTCTCATAACAATCACTTTAGTTACTATGATTTGATTCGAACAGCAAATTTGGATAATCACACACAGGAAAGATGGGCGACTTTAATAACAAAAATAATACAACATGGGCGAGCGTCGCGGCAAGTGATGCACTTAAAAGTGCAACTAAGGGCAAGAAACGCCCTGGGTGGGGGACCAGGAACCCAATCTGTAAAGAAATCGCAAACTCAGACACCATCTGGGTTTATGGTATTTACTGTAAAGCACGCGCAATACATGTACATTCAATTCAACCAACCTTTGTCAAAGGTGGAACACGGGATCAGACTCTTCCTGGGGATGAGTCACCAACCCTGTGGGAGAAATCATGTGAGGCACAGCCCTCACTTTTCCCTCACGCAGTGTACATAGCCACCAACAACATGGGCCGTGGCTGGATTAATTTGGTTTTGAAACAGCTGATGAAGCCAATGCTGCAGCAAAAATCTGCGTGGAAATTGCCCTCCCTGAGGGCAAAAAAATTGTGCGCACCACGCACACCAGATGGAACAAAGCAAAAACTTTGTTAATCTCCTTTGACTCACTCCCCACAACCTTCCTCATAATGTAATCGAGGAGGAGCTCCGCAAAGGTCTTGTGGCCTATGGAGAAATCCAACAACTTGAATTACAGCAATTTCGCTTAATGCCCTACCTGTGCACGGGCAAAGCTATCGCTGTAATCAACCCCTTCCCAGAAGTGGAAGAGGATTTATCCAGAATTCCCCGCGCAGCAGAATTTCACTTTGCAGATGGGGGCCAGTCAGCTGCATTCCGAGTTACACTGGAATGCGCACCACCCATTTGTAACCACTGTGGCTCACTGGGCCACAAAGAACACGCATGCCCTGTAAAAGAGGGCTTAATGGAAAATGATTTTTGTGAAGAAGCTATGGACAAAGATAATGAAAACATCGCCAACTTGACTGATGGCCACCACCCATTCCGCTGGGGTGAAGATGGACTATACTCCATCGTGGATCCAGTTACAAGTAAACAGCGTAAAGCAGCACAAAAAAGCCCACAAGAGAGCAGCGGCTGAAGCGGCGGCACACGCGGAATCCGCCATTAACCACGGACAAATTCAGGAGGATATTTCATATATTCACCAAGCCAACTAATCAGAACAATATGCCCAAGTCGAAAATTTTCACAGTAACCAGACTGAGCCACAAAGCGTCATCAGTCATGCACATACTGAGGAACAATGCAACCACAATTTGGGTGAAAATGTGGTGCACAATGCAACAAAGTTGAACCTCAAAAATATAAAATCCAATCAACAACCCGCATCAAATCAACATGAGACCTGTGCAGGAAAAGTTGATGCAAATGCAAAAAAACCGCAATTCCCTTGAATCATTGGGTCAGATCAAGGGAACCAACAAAGGCATTGAAAGAATTGGAGTACAGATGCGGAGCATGGCCAAAATGAGCTGCAGTGGGATAGGACCAGAGGGTCCTCCCAACTGCTCCTGAGGCGCCACGGGCACCTCAGTGTCAATAGGGATGTTAAATATTGCAGGAGCCAGGGCTCATATGTCCCAAGCCAAAAAGCTGGCATTCCTGCGAGAACCTCTTGTAGACATCTTGGCCATCCAAGAAACCCACTGCCTACAAGGGGAAGAAGAATCCTGGTCAACCAGGGTCACACCATCACAATCAGTATGGACATCTCACTGTGGGGTGATAGTCCAAAACAACAAAAAATTTAAAATTACAAATTCATCATCACACTTGCATGGTCAAGTCCTGGTAGCAACAATCACATGCCAAGATGAAATAATTTCGTTAGCATGTATCTATGCACCGTGCACTGCAACTGAGAGAAAAAAAAATTTGAAAAAAAATTCTACCCTCACCCTCCCACCAGATATCATCATGTTAGGCGATTTCAACTGCTGGGATAACCCCAATACAGATTGATGGCCTAATCCCAGGGGATACCCACCTGGACACATTGAATATCGCACAATGAAGGCATCTCTTGGCTTACAGGATGCTCTTCCTCCCAATTCACCAATCCTTCCCCATATGACATGACCCAACATACGTGAGGGACTGCTCATATCAATGAGTTGTATTGACCACATCCTCATCCCACAATCTCACCACTCAAGAATCTCCAAATTTACAACAAAAAAGATCAATTTTTCTGATCACCAATTAGTTACGGTGCAGTTAGTGCCAACCCAATCCCACACACAGGTGTCGCCTTGGAGAAAGCTTCAAGCATAAAATATAAGATTGCCTGAGATATCTGACTGGGTTGAAAACAAGGCTACAAACCCAGAATTTACAGCCCCATTCACTTCAGATCCCATTGGAACATGGGAAAATTTCAAAAAAGATTTAATCAACAAAACCTGACATATTGCATCATGCAAGTACACCACGGACACAGCCACAATCAAGCGTACCTTGGCAGAACTAGACCACCTGGAAATAAATACTCCAAGATCTGGCTATAGCCCTAATTGGGGATGCAAATGGGCAGAAATTTCAGCCCAACTTAACAATCTCATCTTTGAACACCTCACAGAATCAAAGTATTGAACAAAGGTAAGTTCATAAAGGAAGGCGAAACCTTTTTGACATACTTTTTCCACCAATTCTACTCCCGTGGAAACCAGCCCACGTGCACACAGGTCCACAAGACCAATGGCACTGTGGCAACTGACCCTGAGGAGGTCAAGGCGGAAGTACACCGCTATTACACTGAATTATATCACGATATGCCAACAGATCCACAAAAAATTTAAGAATTTATTCAAACTGCCAAGATACAAAATACACCACCAAATTACAATATACTATCTCTTATCACACGGGAGAAGCTTTGGGAAACAATTCGCGGTGCACCATGTAGGAAATGCCCGGGGCCTGATGGGATACCCTACGAATTTTAAAAAAATATTTTCAACAAATCGCCCCCCTCCTATTGGCGTCAATGAACCAGAGTTTATTGGAAACACGCCTATTACCAGGAGGCCATGAATCCTACGTTATAACCTTTTATAAAAAGGGTGACAAGTTGGACCTGGCCAACTGGCGCCCAATTGCACTCTCCAACACTGGCACAAAAAATTATAACAAAAATTCTAGCAGCTAGATTAGGCGGAATTGCATCTGACGTCCTATCACCCAACCAGTTTGGGTTTATACCAGGGCGTTCAATCTGGAACAACATACACTCTGTTGCAAACATTTGCCAATACAAAGCAACTGGTGCCCTGGTCTTCTTGGATCAGGAAAAGGCGTATGACCGTGTTAGCTGGCCATACCTAAAATAATGTCTACATGCCTTCAAACTCCCACCAAGATTCATAAAATGGGCGATGCTCCTAACAGAATCTGCAACCATGGCTGTATGCGGCCCTGGATTCCTAACAAACAAGATTAAACCACACAGAGGGCTCAAACAAGGGGATCCCCCAGCCCACTGCTATACAATCCCAGCTTTGACCCGCTCCTCCAAGTAACTGACTCACGTCTCATGGGGATAACCGCACAAGGACAACCAACAGTCAAGATACTGGCCTTTGCAGATGACTGCGTAGCAGGTATAGCAAACAATGAAGATGCCTGACAGCTGGAACACACTCTAGAGGATTACTCCAAGGTAAGCAATGCATCGCTCAATAAAAGGAAGGCAGAAATCATCCTCTTTGGCAAATACACAAACAATTGGGCCACAACATCAGAACCTCACACCAACACTCGAAGAAAAAACCCAATTATACTACCCTTTGCAACACCTCCCACCACCACTCCTGTCCGACACCTTGAAATCTGGCTAGAAGCAGGGGGATATGCTAATGAGACAATGGAAAGTAACCTGTTACAACGGGTATCCAAACGCGTCGCCTCCTTCAAGGGAAGAACCCCAGGACTAACAGGACGAGTTACAGTTGCTAACTCGCTCATCCTAATACTGTGGTACCAGGCCCATGCGATAGCCTTCTCACCTACCTTTATAACCTCAATTCGCGCGCTTATCCAGGGCTGGCTGTGGCCTGGCTCTCACCCTCCTATACAGATGGAAACACTATTTGGCCCACGCTCAAGCGGAGGCATAGACTAATAGATTTTGAGAGCCATGCCAATCACATCCTAGGTACCTGGATAAAGGAAATCCTTGCTCCAGACCTCTCGCAACAACATTGGTCCAGAGCAGCAAGGACTAACTTTGCACAGGCGCTCAAATTAACCAACCCACATAGTCCACCCAGACTACTTTCATACCTTGCCAAGCACCCTACTGCAACGGGTCCACATGGAACCTCCCCTCATTTCAAACATATCCTCCAAACTATCCGCCGTATGGGATGGACCATAGAGAACATTGGCTCATACAGGGAAGAGGACGACCCAGCCCCTAATTCAAATTAAGAAACCCAGAAAACCACCCCCAGAGGGATATGCTCATAACAACCCCAAGCATAGCTAGGATAAAATACCTAGATATGCTGGACATTCCCTATGATTTAACAACACATAAAGCAATGTGGAAAATGACACACCACCCACTCCTACAGCCAAGGATAAGAGCAAACACCTGGCGCTGTCTGAGAAGGACCTATAGGATGGCGGACCGCTCCAACTCCCTCCACAAAACATGTGCAGTATGTGGAGGGAGAGATCCCTACATCACCGCCTAGAAACATGCCCCCCAACCAAAGCTATATGGCAGGAAATCGCACGCCTGCCCAAGATTCAAAACGAACAGGAATTCTTGATATCAAAGAGTATCTTCGCGCTCCAGATTGAGTCACCAATCCCATCTACACTCCGCTCCCTAATAATACCCATTGCAATGTGGACAATACACACAATTGCATTAGATGCGTTCAAGGGCACGGTCCCAACCATTCATGGGATTGTTAAAAGATTCCATGTCCACTTACTAGAGCACTTCCAAGCCTGGCTCTATGAATATATGAGACCAAGACAAAAAGCGCTCATAGAATCATGGTTCCCACTCTGGTTCCTCCACACAGACTCTTTCCTTCACACCTGCTCCATAGCAGGGGAAACCCCCTCGGAGTAGTGCACCAACCCCCATACCTGGCAGTCCCGCTGGCAACAGGGGTAACTTGAGTACCCTGGGGTGCCCAATTTTATATTTCTTAGTTATTCTCTTAGTTTCACATATATTCGGTAATGTCTGTCCCCTGGTCAGCTTACCTCGGTTACATAAAATTTATGACGGAGCTATCTGAATGGGTGGAAGCTCTTGAAGCCGTGATTGCCCAGCTCAAGGAAAAAATTACCCTGATGGAATGGCAAGTGGCGGCCCAAGTCAGCTCTCTATTGATGGAATTAAACCAACTTTGTATCAAATGGAGTAATCAGCAAATGACAGATAATACGCTTATCCTTCAGTCAACATCTCCCAAATATCTCCAGCTCATTTGTTGGGTTACACAACTAGAAGTTGTTAGTCAGGCTGAGCGCCAACGAGACTTCCCTCTTCTGATTGGTGAGATAAAAGAGTATGCGGACATGCAAGGGCGCCTTGATACCCTTTAGTGGGCCAACAAGGAATTGGTATGGGAACAAGCCTCCTCATTAACCAAATAAATGACACCAATCAACAAGTGGATAATGCTAGCTGGAAGCAAACCCGCCTGCAAAACATAATCAAAGAGGTCCTCTCACAATTATAAGCCGTGGATCAGAAACTGAATGTTGAGAGGGAATTCCACCAGGAGTTGCAACATCATTATGAAACACTGCAACAGAAATTTTATAATGGACGGTGTGAATGCTGTTCAGTTAAAGCGGAGCAGTTGATCAACAAACAGTTCGTGGGGCATGCTAGAGCCGGGGGAAGTGGGGCAGTTAGTGGCGATTCAGGGGAAGAATGCTATGGATCAGCAAATGAATATCCCTCAGGTGGTATGATGGACCCCCCATGTGACACCACTTCTTCCGAGTCCTTTCTGACAGATTTGAGTTCATCCAGCCAGCTGTATGATAACGCACAAAGGAATGGTTCCCATAGTCGCTCTGAAACCAAATCTCCTGCTCCTTGTGGCAGGAACCTAGAGCAAGGCAAATTCGTTTGCATCAAAAAATTACCTCCTTTCAGTCATGATGGGAATCTACACGGTTACTTTTAGTGTTTTGAATTCACTGTGGAAGGGGCTACTGATCAATGAAAATCAAAATTGTTGCTGTCCATGTTAGATGTGGAAAGCGCTGATCAAGTTACTTGCTATCTTCCAAATAGCTTGGTATCCTACAAAGAAGTTAAAGCAATTGTTATACGGCTGTTTGGGGATGCTACCAAGATGGCCCAACGGAAAGCTGACTTTATGACTATACAATTTCACTAAAACGAGACCCTGTTAGAATTCGCTGAGCATTTTTTGGCGGAAGCACACATCCTACTTGGAGCTAACATTTTATCCGCTGAGGATGTTGGTATAGTGATGATGGCGGCTATCAAACCACGTTGGGAACTATATAATGCTATAGCACATGTGTTGGATGGAGATACCGGACTTATTCAAATTGTGAACACCTTGTGTCGATTCTCCACCACAATCAGCGCCCCCAACGTAGCCCAAAAAATCTCTGCTGTCTCCGCTCCAACCTCTTCAGGATATAGGCCGCAGCGACTGGGTTATCAGCTGCTGGAACATATTTGTCCCTCATATGAGTCAGTGGACTCTTTTCAGCCCATGTATGCTTCACCAGTTCATCCGCGACCTTGGAACCATACTGGCAACTTCTAACCTGGTCCTTCTGCCACAAGCTATATACATGAACCTTTTATGAACACTTGCTTCCAGTGCGGACGAAGAGGGCATTATGCGGGCAATTGCCCTGGCAAACCACAAGTGTATGCAATGCCAACTGAGAAAGTTGAGCAGGGAATTGCTCGAGTGGAGTAGAGATGGGACGCTCTACCTCTGCTGAGTCCAATTCACTTGTCCCTAACAATTCCCAAACGTCTTTTGGGTAGAATTAAAACCTCAATTGAATGATTTTTTATACCAGCAGCTTTTGTTGGATACCCCTGCTTCTGCTTCTGAGAGTAAAAGTTTGCCCAATAGCCCTGAGTTTCGCCAAGACATGCAGAAGCCATATGCGTGGCAGATCCTGGAGCAGATGGGCACCAGCAACGCGGATCCCTTGACAAATGTCGCCTCTTTAGTAGGGGTTAATGTAGCCATTCTGGCGGAGAAAATTACTAGTGAGTATCCTCAGGTCGGCAAGGGCATTTCCTCTTTTTTGAGTGACACAAAGCCCTTGAACGTACAAGTAATAAACACTGATGGTTCTTCTTACTCAGAATGTACTTACTGCGACATTTTTGTTCAAAACACAAAAATCTGCGCTATCATAGACATGGGAGCACCTGTGAATATAGTCTCCACTCAGTTGGTGGCTAAACTTATGTTGAAACCAGATGTGGACCATCAAGTAGTATATGGGACCATGGGAACGCATTGCACTGTGTCTGAAGGAGCATATAGCGTGTTGCCTTTACAATTTAGGTCAGTCCAGGTGTCTACACCAGCGGTGGTTTTTCCAAATAACAACTATGATATGTTATTTGGCGCGGCTTTTATGAGGAAATTTGGTGTTGTGATAAATAAGGTGGGGGAAACTCTTACTATTTTAGACCAACATATTCCCATATTTTTCCTCTTGTGGAATCCCAACTGATCCAGTCTGCTCTGTCAAATCAATCTAGTGTACAGCAACGGAGTGATTCCTGTTTGTTATCAATGATTGAGTCAGCAAACCAGGACCCTCCCCAACCAGATATATGAGTACAAAGGGATCCCACATCAGGCAACGAATGCTTTGAGCCTACCATCTGGACACCAGTGCATAGTAGGGACTGGGCTTGATATTGATATTCCTAAAGGCTTTAAGGAGAAATTATGGCGCCTCACCAGCACTTTGGCTTGAACCACATGTGGCTCCCAGGATACTGCTACCTGGGAATGGAGAGGTGAAAGTGCTGCTATTGAACTTACAGAAGAAGGCAATAACAATCCGGCGGCTCAAGTGGTGGCTTACCTACACTTAGCTCCTTTAGAGGAAGTTTGCCATATTCATGATTTTGGCTCATGGGAGGATTTTAGACTACCAGCAAGCTCATTGTTTGGTGTACTGACCATGGTTCCGCAGGAAGTGCTCACAGTATTATTGGCGTAACAGCAAGATAAGGCTATGGCATTATTTGAAAAGTATCGGTATATCTTTGCTCATGATGATCATGATTTGGGGTGCGCTCAAGGGGTGGTACATCGGATAGATACAGGGGATCACCCTCCCATTCAATTGCAACCTATTAGACATTCAAAAGCGGCGGAAGAGGTTGTCTCCAATGAGGTGGATAAACTTATTGTGCATGGAATGCTAGAGCCATCAAACAGTCTGTGGGCGTCACCTGTGCTCATTGTAAAGAGTGGATTGCTTAAATAGAGTGGTTATTGGTTATCATAGACTCAATAATGTAATGAAGAAGGATTCCTACCCTCTTCTGCGGATTGATGACGCGTTAGACCAATTGGGTGGGGCAAATTATTTTTCTGCCATGGATCTGATCTCGGGGTACTGGCAGATCAAATTGCCATTAGTGGAATGGGAGAAATGTGCAATCATCACCTCAAGAGGGTTGTTCCAGCTGACTCGCATGCTGCAAGGGTTGTGTAACGCCCCAGCTATGTTCCAGAATGCCATGGATATGATTTTAGGTGATTTAAAGCTGTCCTGAGTCCTAGTTTACCTTGATGACATCAATATGTTCTCGCGGATGTTTACAGAGCACCTGGCCCACTTGGAACAATTGTTTCAGCATCTCGCTGCTGCTAATATCAAAATTAAGCCTCAGAAGTGCCGTTTCTTTAAAAAACAATTGGAATACCTTGGGTTTGTCATGGGTTCAAACGGGCTTAAACTGCAGCCAGCTAAAGTGGAAGCAATAAGCAAAATGACTCGCCCAGGGAATAAGCGGGATATTTAGGTGTTTCTGGGGATGGTCAAGTATTATCAATGGTTCATTCCCAATTTCAATTGCATTGGGGCCCCACTTTATGAGTTGCTAAAAACACGCTCTCTTCAATTGAATGGAATGATGCCAGAACACTTTTGATTTGTTGTGAACTGCATTAGCAAGCGCACCCATATTGCAATATCCCAACTTTGACAAACAGTTCATAGTACAAATGGACACATTTCTCGCCGCTATAGGGGCAGTATTATCCCAGAAGGACGATGATAGCATGGAGCATCCTGTCGCATTCTGTAGTCAGAAGCTTGAACTGTCATGAACAAAACTACACCATAACCGAGTGGGAGTGTTTAGAGGTGATCTACGCTTACAAACAGTTTTGGGTATATTTGCATGGGGTAAGATTACAAGTAGTGATGGATCACGCTTCTTTGCGCCGGCTACAGAATCTGCGCAAACTGGAAGGATGGCTCACACATTGGGATCTGAAGCTTCAAGCATATGATTTCGAGACCTTACATCAGCTGGGAGCAAAACATCAAAACGCAGATTGTCTTTCTTGGTTGCCAATGGCCGCTATCATGGCGTATTTAGCTGACATAATGTACAAAAATATGGTGGTGAACAAATACCAGGATGAGCCGCCGCAGGTGATCAAGGTGTTATATGGACTCAGGGAGGATACTTTCATATGTGGGGAAGAGCTATATAAGTGGATAAGAGACTCGACGTTGAGTTTCCCTAA
Source organism: Massospora cicadina (assembly GCA_022478985.1). Classification (NCBI taxonomy): domain Eukaryota; kingdom Fungi; phylum Entomophthoromycota; class Entomophthoromycetes; order Entomophthorales; family Entomophthoraceae; genus Massospora; species Massospora cicadina. The sequence continues at coordinate 102,034 of JAKSZP010002644.1, read as the reverse complement.
ACCTTTGGCTAGACCCTCAATTACAATGGATGCTCATTGGGGTTGTAGGACATGGAGGATTGCGGAAAACGCTAGAGTTTTTGTGACCCCAATACTACTGGAAGAGCATGCATTATGACTTATTGGAAACGGTTAGCTAATGCCATCAGTGTCAAGTGTAAAAGCCTTTCCACAAGAAAACCACATACCAGCTAGTTAAACCCAGTTCGCCTAGCATACTGTTTCCACTGATGTAGTGGGACCTCTGCCAACTAGTGACAATCAATTCAAGTATATAATCATTGCCATCAATCATTTGACCAGATAGGTGGAGGCCAGGGCTATTAACGACTTGGGCGCAGTCACTACTGCCAAGTTTATTATGGAGTGTGTGATACAGCGCCATGGCTTCCCACAGTTATTCTGATGGATAACGGAACCAATTTCACTTTGCATATTTTGCCAAAGTTAAACGAGTTGATGGCGATCTGCGGAGTTTTGACCACCTCCTATCATCCAGAATTAAATGGGATGGTGGAGCAAGTCGATGGACCCTAGTGAACATAATCCACAAATTGGTAAAGGATCGGCCCTCAGAATTGAGTTCCCTTCTATCTACCGCTGTGTTTGCATATAATATCAGCTATCATTTTTCCACTGATAAAAGCCCATTTCAGCTGCTTTATGGTCAACATCCGGCTCTGCCCGCCTTGCTTTATTTGTGTGTAGAGGACACTGGTGGTGTGGATCCTCAGCGATATTTGAAGACTCTTACAGATAAATTATTCAAGCTGAAAATGGAAGCCTACTCTACCAGTTTGGCCAAGAAGATTCGCGATCAGGCAGCTGATCATAAGAGATGGAGTGAAATTCCGCTGTTTGCTGTGGGGGACCACGTTTTATTCCATGACCAGCACGTATTTGGGCGAAAAAACAAGTTCTCCAACATCTGGGATGGGCCATTTGAGATAATTGAGAACACTGGCATGGATGTCTACACCATTAAGGAACCCGCTGGGGGTTGGATTATCAACTGAGTCCACGTGAAGTTCCTCTGAGCATATTAAATAGTAAGAGCCTATTGTCCAGTCAAAGGGGGGTTAATGTTGGGAAGTTGATATGACTGGAAAATATGCTACCCATACTGACAGATCGGATGGGAATTGAGATGAGTCTCAAGATTTATGAAAAAGGGTATACAAATTCTAATCGAGAAAAATGAGGACATTTGGCAAAAACGGGGGAATTGCACCGAGATTCAGTATAAATGAGAGTATCTAGAAAAGGGAAGATGAATAGAAGACTATCAAGCCAAGGATGCATCCAGCTTGGGGAACTGAGATATAAAGAGTCACATGGAGGATTTAAGAGGAGGTCTTTTCTGAGGTGATTAAGTGATTGCAGATAAGTCTGCAATTTATATTAAATAAAGGTCAGAATAAGGGGCGATAGCTCCATATATAGCTTATCAATTTTTTATTACTGAGTCGGTGATCTTCATATCATCTGATTTAGTTGTCAGTGGCTAATACTCTGTTCAAACCATCTCGGTAGAATCAAGCCTGTACGCCAAGAACTAACAGTAAGTAACGCTGCACTTAATGCCTCCAAGACCGAAATCATTCTCCTTGGTAAGTACCAAGCCTGCTGGTCACCAGCACCCTGTTTTTTACCTGCTTCAGAAGATAGCTAATGAGACACGTTCCCCACCCACCCCAAACTGCCCCTCTCATGCTCCCCTTTGTGCCAAGACCCACCGCTGGTCTGGTACGCCATTTGGGGGTGTGGCTGAAGGCTGGAGGGTACACCTCAACAGTGCTGGAGCACCATATCTTGGATAATGTTAAAACGCATAGCTTCCCTCAGATCCCGCAAAACCTCCCTTACAGGCAGGGATTGCTAGCCAACTCATGCTCCTGTTCAAAGTTTAGTTTGCAGCCCAAGCTATCGCCTTTTCCCCATATTTCTTCACCTCGTTATAGCCCTCACCCAAGGGTGTCTTTGGTTAGGCCGCCCACCACCGGTGCACCTGGATGTCATGTTTGGCCCTCGCTATAGTGGTGGTATGGGCCTGCTCAACTTTGAGGCCCACGCCGCCAAAATAATTGGCACCTGGATTGCAGCAGTCACCTACCCAACAATCTCAGCCCAGCACTGGTCATGCGTGGCCTTCTCCAACTTTTCCTGCGCCCTGGGCCTCAGCAATCCTACCCACCCCCATTCTCTGTTAAAGTATCTTGCCTCTCACTCTTCTGCTGCGGGCCCACATGGGACGTTGCCCCACTTCAAACAAATTCTCCTTTTCATGCAGAGCACTGAGTGGAGGATTTGCACTAGTGGGCACATCGCCCAGAGGGGTCGCCTTACTCCCCAGTTCACCCAGGAAATACAAGGCCAATCCATTCTAAACGATGTGATACCCATAAGGTCCCCTGTCATGGCCAGGGTGGATTACCTGGACATATTGGACATCCCCTACTCTCTCAATACCCAGAAAGCCATTTGGAAGTATGCTCACCAACCTCTTCTGAAGTCACATTTGTTTCCATTTGTGGCACTGCTTGAAACAGGTATACCATACTGCTGAGCTTTCTAATTCTTTGCACTCATTTTTTGTCATGTGTGACCAGTATGAAACTTTGGTTCACCGCCTGGAAAAGTGCCCTCCATCAAAAGCGATCTGGCGTGAGGTTCAGCATCTCTTTCTCCAGGATCAAACACAGCCCTTCATCCTATCTAAGGACATCTTCGCTTTGTCCTTAAATTCCCCTATACATCCTTCCCTCTGAGCCATAGTGGTTGCAATTTCTATATGAACTATCCAAACGATTGTTTTGGAAGCTATCTCAGGTTCTACTCCCACCCTCCAGGAAGCTGTACATCATTTCCAGTCACACCTCGTGGACCACTTTCAAGAATGATTGTTTGGGTACTTACCATCCCTTTTCTGTCAGTTGGTCTCATCCTGGTTTCCAGTTTGGTTTATCACTTCAGATCCTTTCCTGCATACGTGCTCAATAGTGTAGCAAGCCCCTGCACACGTGACCCCCTTCTATCTCTTAGCATTCCCGCTGGCAACAGGAGATAGTGTTTGCTTCTCTGGGGTGACTCTTGATGATATAAGTTCTTTTAGTTTGACTATCAGAAATGTCTGTCCCCTGGTTGGCCTTCCCTGAATAAAATTTATAATTTTAAAAATGTAAGTGAGGATAGTGCCTCTAACTCTAAAGAAAGACCATCAAAAAGTTCAAAGAAACGCACCTTGTATGGTGTCAACACCCTTATAACTTATATATAAACCCCAGAATACCCCAACAATGAGGTAAACTGTGAGGGCTGCAAAAGGTAGCATTATTAAAATTAATAAAATAAATTTAACTTTAAGGAATAAGAGAGCTGACCAACAAAGTTATTAGTCAGAGAAACACTAATTAAAAGATAATCAGGATGATAAGCCTGGATCAATTTGTTGGGTCTTGGGATTACTTTGCCAATAACACATATCTATCATCTATTATAGTTCTATAACTCAAGTATGTGTGAACTTGAGACTTTGAAACAAGCTAAACTTCACATTTTTTAGGTAATATTAATTTTTAGTAATTGATTCAGAACCTCAAATGGAAAGAAAACGTGATGAACCATCCACATCTTTTCTATAACAGTTTAATTTTAGTAATGATGATATAACATCTTGAACTTAATCACGCAATTTCTGTGAGATAACCTAAATTTTCTTCGCCTTAACCCAGCGTTGATCCACGGTATATCTGAGGTTAGTGAGTGTTAAATTCTGAAAATCGCTCACTTGATAAATTAATTCCTGCATGCTTAATTGGGCTGAAGTCCGGATGAATGATCCTCAATTTTTCCAGTGGCTTATGGTATTTTGACCGTTTAAAAATTCACTAGGCATATTCAGATAGCCCTGACTCTTCTGGCCGATATTGTGCTTGATTTTCCCTCTGTAATCAGGAACTTCAACCAAGGCAGGCAAAGTTACAGGCTGTGGTTATCGAGATCACAGCTTGCTGACACTCTCCAAAATTAACTTAAGATAAAAACTGGAATGAAGATTAAATAAAATGGATCTTTATTAGATTAAATTACTTGATAAATATTCTTTAGTCCAGGCGCTGGTAGCTATACCTCTAGGGCATCTCCTGGCCACATTCAAGCACTCAATCTCAACAAAGTATTTTCCACCTCAGTTTGGCCCTTAAACTGATATGACTGAGACCTATTGCTAGGTTTATTGGTGGCAAAATACTCTCATATTTGGGAGGATTTCAGGAGATGAAAATCACAATAATGATAGTGCAAAATTGTCCTAGGATCATCTCAAAATGAGTTTCATCATACTGCTGACAAAATACGAATTGGGGAGATTTCAGCATCAATTTAAATAAATGACATACCATTAATTGGGATTTCAGCAGCCTCTCTCAATGGCACTAGTTACTCCCATTTGGGCGGTCCATGTGCAAGTGTTATTGTACCAATTACACATATCAACATACAAAAATTATTTTAAGACCAGCTCAAATATGTTTTCATCATACAGCTGGCAGAAATTACTCCCTAATTGGGATGTCAACTAGCCCTCTCAATAGCACTAGGTACTCTCATTTGGGTGGTCCATGTGCAAGTGCTATTGTATCAATTATGCATACTGACATACAAATTTTGCTTTAATGCAGAAAAAGCATTAAGTTTTTTCATCTATTTGTTTATTGGAATTGTAGACGTTTTCTTTAGGTTGATCCCAAACAATTTTTCATGTTAAATATAAATACTGGTCCTGATTAGTCAGGATTAGTTGCCAAGGTTTGGTGCATTAATAATTCGCCCAAATGTTTAAGTGTATTCAGCCTGAGCTTCTAATAGAATAATTAAATTGAATTGATGTTGAGTTAATTACTAAGCCAAGTAGTTGCAGAGAAGATCAGCCTAAATGTGCAAGTGTATTTGGCTTGAGCTTTTGATTAATAATTAAATCCACGTTGCAATAATCATCACAAGCCGTGTTATTGCAATAGGCTTTAATTATAGTATTAGCTCAAGCAATAGGAGGATAATTGGCCTGATCTGTTGGTTGTCAAAGGGTTTATTTTTGAGTCAAATACCAGAATTTAACATTTCCTCCCCACTTAACTCAAACATAAGCCCTAAGGATTCTGATTGATCTTTTTATTTGTTAATTTCAGTCTAAACTGCTGACAAATTTAGAGTAAATCCTCTTTGCGTTAATTTTTGCCCAAACTGCTGATATATTTGGAGTTGAATCCTTTTTTTGTTAATTTTAGCCTGAGCTGCCAATGAGTCTGGGGTTGGATCCTCTCCCCATCCTCAAGTAGGAACCAAAGTATTAATTAAATGGGATTTATTTTTTATTGTTTTTAGTTTGTATACTTTTTTCTTTTTTATTAAATTATTTTTTTTTTTTTTTTTCTTTTTTACTATATTTTATTTTGTATTGCAACGCTAATATTTTTTATGTTTTTTAATTGACCAAGCTCTTGAACCTTTTTATAAAGTTTAAGTTACACAGTTGTATATACAATCAGCCCTAACATCTCTGTTAACATGTTTTGTCTTTTCCATTTTGGTCAATTTATTCAAATTGGCTCTTATGATAACATTTTTAAGGCTAATTAGGTCTTCAATGTTCTTGTTCACAGTATCCAGCTCCGTCTGAACATAATCTTAAAATCATTGTGCTTTAAATTTAGAACCAGGTAATTTCTTTGGCCCAAAGTAGCATGTATGGTGAGTCATTCTATGCTTTCAGATTTAAGGTCAATTAGGCTTGTTGTATCCACATGAGCTCCCCCCACTGTGATAAGATCCAGGGCGTAGGAGGTACCCACATCAGAGCTAGATTTCATCTCATTGTTGTACTTTTTTCTGGCTGAATCTGCCAGTAACTGGTTATGTTGGTCCATTTTAGAGAGTGTCACCAATTTTGAGTGAGCACCTGTTGTTAAATACCAAGGATTGCTCGCTTGATAAATTAATTTCTGCATGCTTAATTGGGCTGAAGTCTGGCTGGTAATCCTCAATTTTGCCTGTGGCTTATGGTATTTTGACCGTTTAGAAATTCACTAGGCATATTTAGATAGCCCTGACTCTTCTGGCCTTTATTGTGCTTGATTTTCCCTCTGTAATCAGGAACTTCAACCAAGGCAGGCAAAGTTACAGGCTGTGGTTATCGAGATCACAGCTTGCTGACACTCTTAAAAATTAACTTAAGATAAAAACTGGAATGAAGATTAAATAAAATGGATCTTTATTAGACTAAATTACTTGATAAATATTCTTTAGTCCAGGCGCTGGTAGCTATACCTCTAGGGCATCTCCTGGCCACATTCAAGCACTCAATCTCAACAGAGTATTTTCCACTTCAGTTTGGCCCTTAAACTGATATGACTGAGACCTATTGCTAGGTTATTGGTGGCAAAATACTCTCATATTTGGGAGGATTTCAGGAGATGAAAATCACAATAACAATAGTGCAAAATTGTCCTAGGATCATCTCAAAATGAGTTTCATCATACTGCTGACAAAATACGAATTGGGGAGATTTCAGCATCAATTTAAATAAATGACATACCATTAATTGGGATTTCAGCAGCCTCTCTCAATGGCACTAGTTACTCCCATTTGGGCGGTCCATGTGCAAGTGTTATTGTACCAATTACACATATCAACATACAAAAATTATTTTAAGACCAGCTCAAATATGTCTTCATCATACAGCTGGCAGAAATTACTCCCTAATTGGGATGTCAACTAGCCCTCTTAATAGCACTAGGTACTCTCATTTGGGTGGTCCATGTGCAAGTGCTATTGTATCAATTATGCATACTGACATACAAATTTTGCCTTAAGGCAGAAAAAGCATTAAGTTTTTTCATCTATTTGTTTATTGGATTTGTAGACGTTTTCTTCAGGTTGATCCCAAACAATTTTTCATGTTAGATATAAATACTGGTCCTGATTAGTCAGGATTAGTTGCCAAGGTTTGGTGCATTAATAATTGGCCCAAATGTTAAGTGTATTCAGCCTGAGCTTCCAATAGAATAATTGGATTGAATTGATGTTGAGACAATCAGCCCAAGCCAAATAGTTGCAGAGAAAATTTGCCTACATTAGTGAGTGTATTCAGCTTGAGCTTTTGATAATATAATTAAACCCATGTTGCAATAATCATCACAAGCCGTGTTATTTCAATAGGCTTTAATTATAGTATTAGCTCGAGCATTAGGAAGATAATCAGCCCAATCTGCTGGTTGTCAAAGGGTTTATTTTTGATTTAATCAAAAAATCAAATAGTGAGTGTGGCCAATTTGACCTCTTTGGCCTTTCTTATTTCCTTCTTGTCCCCACAATTTACAAAATAACTTATGTCATGAGACATGACACTATAGTTTGAAAAGGGTTTAAGAGCCATAAAGTTTCTTTACAAAAACTACTGGTGATGAAAAGGATAAGTTTTCTTGATTATTTTCACCTTCTTTACCATATTTAATTAAGGCCTATAAGGCCTGGTCTTCCTCAGCTGTGTAGGGATATAGGACATATGATCTTGATGAGTTCAACATCTCTGGAAACTTAGGTCAAACTCTGAATGACTCAGAAGCTTATTAACGCCTTCTATATCAAAAACCGATTGAAGGTTCTGAGAATATGAGGCAAATCAAGTAACTTAGGTACAACATTGGTTCAAGATACTCCAATGTTTCCCCACATTATTTTCTTCTGCCAATGTGGAAAGGAGAAAACTTTAGCAATAGATAATTAGTGTTGATGGGTAAAGTATTTTACTCTAAGTCAATGCTTACTGACTGGCGGCTTTACATACCACCCCTAAGATCACTGTGTATAATTGTTCTGGTATGGTCACAAAGTTTTCCATGATTTATACTCATTTTCATAAAGCGCAATGATTTGTATAAAGAAATTGTAAGCATGATATACAGATGCCTCCATGACAGGTGAACCAGGGGTAAATTTATGATCAAAGGCCAGCACAACTTTCAAATTAATGTAATTTCCTGTGGCTCCAGTTTCCACAAGAGTTCTACTGTTACCATGGGCTATCCTACTGTATTATGAATGGGGAATAAGAAATAAGTGCGGATGTTGGGATTCTCAACAGTTTAAATTAAGCCTCAACTTGGGGCTTCAAACTTGTTACTTATTTTGGGTAATATCAACCTATATTTACTATTATTAATCTTTCAATCAATGCTTTGTTGGGTCTAAAGCCCAAAATCATTAACTTCAATTTAATTAGCATCATCCAAATTCAATTAATATTGGACGAACTCAAGATATTTTACCAAACTGCTCCACTAATTGATAATCCTGGCTGATAAACTCTATAACAACTAATATTCTACCCTGGAGGGAACGAATTCCTTATTTCAATGTTATTTTATCTCAAACTTCACCTTATCTTATTAGTACTTTATCTGTTACCTACTTCTCTTTATCCTCTAAAAGGTTTAGGATAATATTTCCTAATCTATTCTCAGTTCCAACAGGGCTTGCGCTGATCATTTCTTATATCCCTTATTTTATCCCTTATTTTACTAGCACTATTTAAGGTGCAAATGATTTACTCAATAAAATAACTTACACTTCTACCTTTAATTAGGCTTTCTGTAAAGTTCACTCTTGTTTTTGGGACCTCTGAACCAGTGTAATTAAGTCCCTAACTCTTAACCTTTGGGACCTCTGAACCTTCCTAGATTAAGTCCCTAATTATTAACTATTAGGATCTTTGAACCTGTTGTTGGGTTAAGTCCTACTCTCGCCATTCACCTCAGCAAGCTTCAAAGGACCTGCCTTCAGACCTCCCTCAGTCCTGACAGCAGGCAAATTTATTTGACTCATTGTGGGAACAAATGTTAGCATTTGAATTTTTAGCATTGGTACTCTTCCATACCTTAGTTTATCAGTTTATGAACTGGGTGGGCATAGAAGCTTCCTGAACATATGGTAGAGTAAGAGTGAGGGTTTACAGGGTCTATAAGGGCCATACATTTGATAGGTCCTTCTACACTGGGTAAATATGGTGCTGTTCTTCTGTGAGGGTCTCCGCCGTGGTCATTAAATTGGACAGGGCTATATCCTTTTTAATCTAAAAAGGAAAGGGCCCTGCGCATTTCCACTAATTAAGATAGCAGACTTAGGAATCACCCTGGATGAGCGCTGGGTGTCCAACGCTCCCCTAAGTTTTAGTTTACACACTTAAACTGGCAAAAATCATAATCCCACTATTGTTTTAATAATTATACTGAAGCATATTCAGAAAAATTTAGAAATGTGTACAGAGAATTTTTAAGAAAATTAGAGGGCAAAATGAAACCCCAAAAGGGACGAAAACGATGTGCTCAAAATAGGAAATCCCCCAAGCATCTTATTCAATTTTTACACAAATGGTACAATTTCTAAGGACAAAGCTATAATGCCTGAGCCCACAAAGATTGGCGAAGATTGCCAGATCAAACCGCTGAAAACCCCACCTGCCTTTTTCAATGAACATAAGATTAAGCTGCAACCTTGCAAAAGAGTTCTTGGCGTTCTTAACATGCACTCATTTAGTTCTCATCAATGTTCTCAAGCCTCCTCCTCACTCCCTTTAAATTATAAAAACCTTGCACTCTGCTGATAGTTGAGTGCTGGGTTATTATGTTATATCCTTATTAAAGATTTAACTTTTTCTATATAAAAAATTTATATTTTATTAATTTATAAGATTATCCTCTCTCCAAAGAAACCGCTGTAACCTATGGAGGGCCCTCACTCATTGATCTTTGTAATGGCAGTGGTTAACTCTGGTGTTTTCTGTGTTATCATCTCTTGAAAGAGAAATCAAGGAAACCACCCCCAGGAAATGTTGTAATGACCATTCATTTGAGTAAGTTACACAATTACTATCAGGAGCTACACATTTGATTTTATAATTCAATACTTCACAATCAAGATGAGTTAAAAAAGTAATTCTGCAAGTTAAAATATCAAAAACCAATGGAATTGAAACTAGTGTCATGACTACTGCTCCTCGCTACTAAGTGTGATTCCTGGATAACTTAGACTTCAATTTTAACCCAAATTCTGAATGGTACGACCAGCCACCCTTATCTATCAACCAGCCTCCCAGGTTATAGAAAACGGAGCGCAGGAGGTTGTAGGGGGTAAAGCGCCAGGTAAAAGGTGCCAAAAGAGGGAAAAATGTCCAAGAAGTAAAAAGTCAACATTTAAGTTATCTCCATTATGTTTCCATATAGATTTTGAAGAAAAACGGAGACCAAACTGAAGTAAACCATCAGAGAGAGTAGAACCTAAGTATTGAGTGAGTTTGAATGAGGACCACAACAGAAATTGACAAAATAAGATGCAGCAGACTCAGTACAATAGGTCAAGGAATAGGTCCTGGTTTCACATATAACAGAAGGGTCAGACCAAAACCTGAAACTGAGTATAGCCATTGTATTAGGTTTTAATCACAGTTTGATAATAGTAAAATTATTAAAACAGGAGAAAAATTAGGCATAAATAAGGGTGTTTAGCTGAGAGGGTAAAACTGCTTCCACCCCTAGTGCAGGTTTTGAGTTTAAAACCTGTACTGGCTAGAAAGCATTCTTGGTGTAATATATTTGTCCCAAGGTTGACCCACCTCGAATAAATTTTTTAAAATTGGGCATAAATACTCAAAATTTATTTGTAGTATATAAATAATCTGAGAAAAGCAAAAGCATTTCTCAGCTATGATATCAATATAAGGGGGTCTCATGATATTTATAAAGCGATAACAAAATTATCAAGCCAAAAATTTCATCTTTCAGTGAAATCAGGATTTTTAAACTTGTTGAATTCCGTAACTTCATATCTGGTTTTTTTCTGGAATTTTAAAACAATTTTTGCCAGATTTTCGGCCATTTTGGAGTCATTAGCTCCAGTCTTGACTAGCAAAAAAAGAACCCATTTGTGGCAATGACTTTGGAGATGTCATTGGTGTCCCTCAAAGATTATGGCTTTAATTTCAAAGGCTTCAGATGCTTAGTCCTGGATGAGCGTTCTACCTTAGGTAAAATGTCACTAAATTTGACATACCCTCCGCTCTTGGATGGGGTTCCATACCACCTGAGGGGACATAGTCCAAGGAAAAGTTCTTGTTGGAGGTTGGTATCTTCATGGTGGCTAGGGAGGCTTGAGTGGCGGGGCTTACAGCAATGAGGAATCTTCCATGAAAGTCGCAGATCAGCTCCTGAGCGTTTAAGCAGTCTTTATGAAATACCCAGCTGTTCTTAGCTTCATCATAGCCTTTCCAGGATACCAAAAACTGGAGGTGACGTCAGGATAGGCGTGAGGCAAGGATGGCATCAATATCATATGGGGTTCTCCATCTACTATCACTGGCTTGGGGTGGGAAGGCATAAGACCCTCAAAGGGGGTCAGAAGGCACTCATAAAGGGTGCTAAACTCTTTGGGGGATGGGGTAGGTCAACTTGGTAAGCTGATGGGCCAACCTTTCTGATGATCTTATAGGGTTTAACATGCTAGGGGCCTAACTTATGGTATGCAATTCATGTGAAGATTCTCAACATTGACCATGACCAAGTCTTTTAACTTGTACTTAAGCCTTTATGGAACTTGTGATCAGCATATGCTTTGTAGATCCTCAAAGCATTGACAAGATGACCCTTTACTACTTGGTGTATGTCTCTGAGCTCTTTAGAGCGCTCATTGGCAGCAACAACTGTTTATTCTAGCCGTGGGATTGGGTTGAAGCTGAAATTATAGCCATAATATTCAAAAAAGAGGACGTGCCAGTTGAGGTATAAGTAAGATTATTATAGGCAAATTGCTCCAGAGGGAGGTGAGAGGCCCAATTGTTTTGTTCTGCGTTGGAATATCTATGCAATAATTGCTTTAAACCTTGGTTTACCCACTTTGTCTGTTCAACCAACTGAGAGTGAAAGGCAGTGGTGCGAAAGGGGCAGGTCTATAAAATGAACATTAAGGCTTCCCAGAACTTGGCAATGAACTTAAAGCAGCATTCACTGATGATTTCCTTTGGGAGGATATATAGGCAAAAGATGTGGTCTACAAAGAGGCGGGAAGTCTAGAAGAAGATGATCGTAGTATTGGAAGGAAAAAATGATCCATCTTGATAAAATGGTCCACCACAACTATTACTGCATCATAACCCAGGACAAGTTGAGCTCCTAAATGAAACTTACAGACCCTGATGTCCAAGGACCCTCTGCGGCTTGGAGGGGGACAAGCAGGCCAGAGCTCTTCTGATTACTAGGTTTTGACTGATTGCATGTCAGGCAGGACTTTGTGAATCTGGCCACATCTGTGGCAATGCCTTTCCAACTGTAAAAACGGTTGACCAACTCAAGTGTCTCGTCCTTGCCAGGGTTGCCAGCAATGGTAGGGTCATGGGCTTCACAGATCACCTCCTCTCTCAAAGGTCCGGTTGGGACCCACCACTTGCCTTGATGAAAGATGACTCATCAAGCAGCTGGTAGCCCTTGTCTAGGTTTCGCCATTTATCTGGAAGGCTTGCTTGATCTTAACGTAGTCAGCTGACATGGGCTGAGACAATTTAAAATAGGTAGGGGTCTCAGTCTCTCCTTCCAGGAGCTCTATCATGAGCAGAGCGACAGTTGGCAAGTGGTCTCTCATTCACCTATTCAAGCTTATTATGTACTCAGGTATTATGGCATCAACTAGTGCTGAAATTGGGGCAAAGCAGGTTCGTGATAGGGTATCTGGCAACAGGTTCTGAAAACCCTCCATGAAGTCATATTGGAAGTTAAACATTGATAAAATTTTCAACCATCTGGACTGGCAAGGCGTCAGATTCTGGGGATGCAGTAGTACATAAAAGCATTGTGGTCATTGCGGACAGTAAAGGGCCACCTAGAGCCATGCATATGGTGGAGCCAATGCTGAACTTTCTCACCAATGGCAAGTAGTTCCTTGTCATAGATGGCTTAATTAAGCTGCGCCAGTGACATCGTTAAGATTCTCCCAATACAAGGTGGAAGCCTTGTATTGGGAAGAATATTAACTGACACTAATAATTTAAAACTTAATTATCAAGAGGCCCAAATGGTCCCAAAGTCCTGAATTAAGGCTCAAATCCACACCATCAGCATAAATTTTCAAATTTAAGATAATTAACAAATTTCTTCAAGTTTGATTAATGAACGTTGCGTTTTTATTTTTATTTAGATTTAGATTTAATTTACCTATATCTAAATCCTTTCTGAATCCGCTGATTCCACTAAAAAAGACCTCCCAATTGGATATCTCCTGGATTTGTCATCTTGTTTAAGATTAACCATGTACTCTGAACCCTTTCCCTTTCCGCCGTACCTTACAATGAAACTCCTCAATCACCTCAATCCTGGATCTCTACCAAAGTCAACTCAAATAATCCCATAACCCTATTCAGCTGTTGGTGTGATAATTATACCAAAAGATCAAAATAGCACATCTGGCCTTATAAGATAATGGTTAAGTTACTTGGGTTTCACGAATCTCTCCTTTCATTTCCAAATAATCCTGAAATCACCTTTTGTTTTCACAGTACTATAAATAGTACTGGCTTTTATCAAATAAAGCTTTTTTCCTCTAAATTTACTATCTATCCTATATCTATTTAAGTACTTATTTTATTCAAATGGAGAAAGTATTGTACAGCGCCTCAAGTTCTGAATCCCTGCCTTCAGAATCTTAAACTGCCAGTGATCTCACCCTGGCCGCCTGACAGACATCTTTTTAGAGAAGTAAGCAATGGTATGCTCCGATCCATCTTCCCCTTTCTGAAGCAGAGTTGCTCCCATTGCAAAGTTGGAAGAATCTGTTGCAACAATAAAGGGGCAACTGGGGTCTTTGTGTGCTATAACAAGGCTGGACAGGAGTATGGATTTGATGGTGTGTAACGCGGCTTTTCATTTTGTGGTTCAGTTGAAAATTTTCTATCTGGATGTGGTGTAAAGAAGGGCTTGACTTCAAATAGCTGAGGTGTAAAATTCTTGAGAAAGTTACAGGTCCCAAGGAGGCTGCATAACTCTTTAAGATATGAGGGAGTAGCCTAATCGCAGATGGCTGCTTCCTTATCAGGGGAAATCATGTGGCTGTGGGAGAAGATAGTGTTTCCTAAAAATCTTACTTAAAGTTGAAAAAATCGCATTTGCTAGCTTTGAGAGTTAGGTTTTGCATGTGTTAGACGCTCCATGACTTTTAAAAGGTGGCGGGTGTGTGACTCTTCATCTGAGGAGAACATCAGTATGTCATCCATGTTGTCTTTTTTGCAGTATCCCATAAGGACTCCCAGTACAGCGTCAATGAATTGAAAACAGGCGTGAACATTCTTTAACCCAAAAGGCATAACCCTAAACTGGTGATGTCTTTCTAGGTGCAAAAGGCGGTTAGCCAATCCTAGCCTTCCTTGATAAAAATCGGGTTGAAGGCGTTTAGGCTATCCAGCTTGCTGAACAATCTGTCCTTCTCTATGTAGTGGGAGATCTGTTGCTCCAAAGGGAGTGGATGAGGGTCAGATACTGTAACATTGTTCTGATTGCTATAGTCAACGCAGAGGCGAAGATGGCCATCTGATTTCTCCACAATAGAATAGGGAACATACAGGAAAAGATTTTATAAATATTAGGCCCTTGGAGAGCATATCATACACCCAAACATTTAAGGTGTCTTTCTCCCTTAAGGACAAGGTATAGAGGGGAGAGGATATCTTGACGAGGTCAACAGTCAGCTTGAACTCAATTCAAACTTGGTGTGCTCAGTAAGTGAGCGAGCCTTAGAAGGATCAAACATTTCCGCATAACTCCCGATTCACTCAGGCAAAATAAGTGCAAGAGCATTGGTAGAGGTTGGTTGAATTGAGACTAGGCCGACCTTGGGAGAGGGGCCCCAGCTCATTGGTAACGCAATTGCACTTTCATCAAGGCAAGCGATGGAAACCACAACTCCTCCTGGAAAAATTTGCGTGTGTTTTAGTGTCCACAAGAATGATTATGATGTCAAAGCGTTGCCACCAGCCTACAACCAGAATAATGTGTTACAGGAAGTTTTTAATCATGGAGAAAGACTCCTTAAATTGCCCATTGCCTGCAACAAAGGTAACAGGGAACAGTACTCTATAGATGGGGATAACTTGAGATGTCCCGCCCTTTACAAACTGGCTTACCCCTAAGGGAAGGTCTAAGGCTTCCAAAAACTCTTAGCAGATAAAGTTTTCAGCAGCACCAGTATCCACCAAGATGAGTGCTTAGAAGTCCCTTCCAGCAGATGAGAAGGTAGCCATGAACAAAAAATACTCAGATGAAGGTCTATTAGCTAAGGAGCCAAAGGACTATAAGATAGCTTCAATCTCAGCAGGGTGTAGTAGGTGGGAATAACCCCAGAGAATCAAATTAGTAAGAAGGTATTGCCAGTGAGTTCCCCTTGGGACGTGAAGGTAGTGGAGTAACTTGATGCTCAATTCTTAGCAGGAAAAAGATCCTTATCACAGGAAACCACGGCAGTAAGGACAGCTAAAATCATTGAGGGCCCAAAAGTGAGCTTGTCTTAAATAAACTTTTCATGAAAATCCATCCGTTTCTGAATGGGGTCAGTCAAGTAGGGTGACTCTGATTTAAAGAAAAGAGCTATTCCACATGGCCAAAGGGTGAACAGGTTGGATAGGAGGAATATGTTATAAGATGGCAGCAAAGGGGCTAGAGCTAGGAGAAAGTGAATGCTCTGAATTAAATGAGATAGACTTATTATCCCCTTTACTTTTAAGGACAAAAGTGAGGGGTATTCTGTGGAGCGTGGCGGTGCAGAGCCAGTGATGAGAGACCCCCACCTATGATGGAGGTTTCAGTCTCATCTGCCAGCAAGCTCATTAATGATTTCAAACAGTGCTGAAGTAACACAGAGTGGTGATATCTGATTGTTAGGCTGACGGTGTCCATGACAGCTAAGCTCTTGACTGGATAGGTCACAATGGGATCTGAAGCTTGACCAGTTTCAGGTTTATAAAGTTAGTTTCTCTGAGAGTGCACAACTGAGATGGAGTCGTCAAGTTACAAAATCTCAAGTTCCATATTACAGTGTGGTTTGGCAGCGCAAATGCTGTGAGAGAGCATGGATGTGAGGATGCAGCAGGTTCCAGAGAAAGGAGGGGATTATCCTATATGCCTAGGACAGAACCACTATTGTCCAGGGACATGCAGAGGAGGACCACTTTTAACTGTTCAAGCGATTCCAGTCTTGTATCTTTTTCTTGGAACAGGCGAAGTATAGGCCAATGGTGAGGTCTCCTTGGGTCAGGTGGACAAAGGAGTTATAGTCCTTAAAGGTAGCAGAAGTGAATTTGCAGAGTTTGATAAAGACTTTCGAAGTGGGGAGAGATTCCTGGAGGGTTATATTGGTCGCACTAGAGTTGAGTAACCACTGGTGGGCACCCTCAGAGATTTCATGAAGAAGAAGTTGGAAGGTGAGAAGGTTAGATAGTTCTTTGCCTTAAAAGTAATGATGAGCCTTAAGGTTGGAGAGCTTG
This sequence comes from Massospora cicadina, assembly GCA_022478985.1. Classification (NCBI taxonomy): domain Eukaryota; kingdom Fungi; phylum Entomophthoromycota; class Entomophthoromycetes; order Entomophthorales; family Entomophthoraceae; genus Massospora; species Massospora cicadina. The sequence continues at coordinate 85,464 of JAKSZP010002644.1, read as the reverse complement.
TTAAAAATCTCATTTTTTAATTTTGAAATGGGAGGTGGATAATGTCAAATGGGTAGTGACAGGTACTGCACAATGTATGAGCTTTTTGAGTGAGGAAAGCCGAGCAACACTTTAGCAAACTCTTTGAAGAAAGTAAAAGAAAAGGCCATGAGGGATACAACAGTAACAGACCAGTGAACAGTCTCAAAAGGTGAAAAGTCTAAGAAGGTTGAGCTAACTCTAGCAACGTAACAGGAGAAGAAACTCACAAAATAAAATTAGGCTTTTCTCAGATAGTGTACCTGAAATGGAGCGCATGAGGTTGCAGGGGGTAAAGCGCCAGGTAAAATGTGCAAAAAGAGTAAAAATGTTTAAGAAGTAAAAAGCAACATCACAGGTTACCCCCATTGTGTTTACATATTGTTTTGAAGTAAAACGCAGATCAAACTGATGAAAACCATCAGAGAGAATAGTACTTAAGAGTTGAGTAAGTTTGATTAAGTACTACAGCATAAATTGGTGAATAAAGATGTGAAAGACTAAGTGGAATAGTTCATGACTTAGGTGCTGGTTTTGTGTACAATATGAAGAGTCAGAACAGAAATTGAAACTTAGACTGGTCATTGGAATAGGTTTTAAACACAGTTTGATAATACAAAAGACATTAAAAACAGGAGAATAATTAGGCATAAATACCAAAGCTTTAATTAGAATTTTTTGAATATCTGAGAAAAGCAAAAGGCACTTTTTAGCACTAGGTGGTCCCACCTACAGGGGGGATACACTAATCTTAAAAGCAAAGGTATTTTTAGATTTGCTATCAATATAAGGTGGGTGCTTGTAATAGTTTTAAAACAATTAAAAACCAATCTGAGCCAAAAAAAATTATCTTTCAACAAAATAAAAAATTCTGAACGCAGTCAAATTCTGTTACTTCATAATTTGTTTATTTTCTAGATTTTTGAACCAATTTTAGCAAGATTTTAGCCATTTTGGTGTCATTTTCTTCAGGCCTTACTAGAAGAGCAAGAACCCATTTGTGGTAAATGACCTTATAAAGGTCATTGGTGTCCCTCATGAGTTTTGGCTTTGATTCCATTGGCTTCAAATGCTTAACCTTGGATGAGCGTTCTATCCCAGGTAATTGACACTAACTGTGCAAACCATCAGTGCAAGAAGTGTGGTCAAAACTACTGTCTGTCCTCAGTTTGTTAGTTGGATGGGGTTGATGTTCATTGACTAGTAATTCCTGCATTTATCCCACGAAGATTTTATTCTCAAAAAAATATAATGACAATGCCATGCGGACTATAGATGCTTTTGTGGGTATTGGAGTACTCCTGATGGAAGCCAAGTCTTTCCTTGGCACATTGGATTTCTGACATCTTCAACCTGATCAACCAGAGAGGTGTGATAGCGGAAAATTTCTGGATCCTCAGGGTCTATAGGGATTCACCCATTCCTAAAGGTTTTTTGAAATATAAGTGTAATGAATTGATTTCTCAGCACAAGGAAGTCCCATCTGAACCAAGATGAATTCTTCAGCACTATGGGAGGGAATATAGTAGGCATCTAAGTGGTGTTAATTCTTTTCCTGGAGCAATTGACCCCATAATTTTTACTTTCTAATTTTTCCATTTATAATTGGCTTATCTCGTTAGAACTAGAGCAAACCATGAGAAAAATGGGCTGAATATGAAAGTTATTGAACAACCTTAACAACAGCTGCAGACTGAAAGTCAAATTTCTACCTATATTAGTCAACTTGTGGGAAGTGAAGGGAGGGTTTTGGGTTCCTAGTGATGGTGAGAGAGAGGGTGGAATATACACAAGATATAGTTTGTATTTCTAACCTTGGAAAGTTAAACATATGATTTTTCTATAGCCTCCTCTTCAAAAGAATCACTAGGTAGGCTTTTTTCATGGTCATATTTTAAACAGCATAATAATTGCTATTTTATTTAAAAATAATAGAAAACTTTTCAGATAAACTTATTATAGGAAAAAGATAAAATATTAAACACCCTACAACTAGCATGGTGCTGTGTTTTAGGGTTAGCAGGAGGGGGAGGTTTATATTAACAACAAATTCCATATTGAGAAGTCATCATTTTCAATAAATTTTTCATGGAAATTTGAATGCCCATTAATAAATGGTCTACAATTGCAGTTATTGACATATTGTTTTGAAAGGATTTGATCCTTGTTTCAAAAGTCAGATTATGTTTTGGTATTACTTAAACTTGACTTGATTGAATCCTGCCGCTTACCTTTCATTTGAGATAGAACATATGTGAGATTTGATTGGTAAAATCTCTTTAACTGGGGATACCCCATGTTTTAACCAAGTTTGATCAACTGTCTACAATGTTTTATATATATAATTTTATACTATTACTAATCATTAGATAATGTATTTGACTAATATTTCTGTTACTATGTCACTGTAACAGATGGAAAAACCCCAGTTCTGACTGCCATATAATTGACAATTCTTTAGTGCACTGACAGTCAAACAAAGAAGCCTAACCAAGTAGGTAGAGGTTTGGGGCACTGACAGCGCCAAACATTCACCTACTATTGGTTGGTTATGCCAAATCCTATGGGGGGATTGGCCCAAAACCAACCTACATGAAAAACTCCTTGACAAGGGAAAAGACCAACAGGTAAGTGAGGTATGCAAACCCCAAAGAAACCTTTATTTTATTCCAGATAATAAAATGACCCAACGATTAGAGCTTGTCTGGGGAGCAACCAACAATGCTCCCCAGGAAAGGGACATGCTAGAGTGAAAATTCTGAAGTGAACTTTGGAATGGCCAGGCGCGCCTTATAAAGGCAGTGCTTTGGGAGCCTCACCTGAGTTAATTATTAGGCTCGCACAAGCCTAATCTACAACTTGGGTTAGGCACAACCCAACGCCCAAAATGACCAAACCAAAAATCTTTTTATAAACAAATTGTCTCAGATTTGGAAAATCTGAATTGGAACCAATATGCAACAATTGAGTCAAACTCAACTGTTACAGTCACGTGGCCCCTGCTTTTATAAGTAGTGACCTAAATTTTAATCTACTACTTGGTGGATTCCAAAACCCCGCCAGCACAATTCTTGTTCACTAAATTTATTGGCTTTTGAAACCATAGCATTGATACCTTATTGCTTCCTATGTCAGATTGGCAGAATTATCCTACGTTGCCCCATGCCAGCATGCAACATTGATAATAGGGTCATTATTATCTATAAGGGCAACCAGCTGTAATTAAACTAAGTTTGTTGGATTATATTTTTCTATAAAAAATTAGAAGCTCTAGTTTTCATTATTTATCCCAATCTAGATATCACAATTTTAGTCTTAAAATTTTAAATACTTCATGGTAACTAGAGAAGCACCAATGAGAACGTTGGTAGAATTTGCATATATGAGGTGGATTGCCAAGTGCAATGGGATCTTTTTTGACAGGAGAATGGTATCAGCCAGACAGGTCATTTACTTAAGCATGCTTGTGATCCTTTGGCAGCACTCAATACTACAAGGCGCTCAATTGTTTTCTTAAATAGAAAACCCCTATTGCTAAATTTTGTCTCTGTTTTATGAGATTTGGGCCAAAGTTACTGTCTTCATACAGTACTTTGAGTAATCGGTTTAATTACCTGTGCTGTTGAAATACATGCTCTAGCGCCAGTTTCAACACCCCTGATATTGTAATTTTATATAATTGAGAGCGCCCCTGTTTGAGTCCTAAGTTTAAGATAGGTTTTGACCTTTGCAATAACCATCTTTTAAGAATCACTAAAATCTGTACAAAACTGGATGATTCTTTTTGCGTATTATTCTGCAGTTTCAGAAATGATATTTGGTTTACACTTTGGAATTTCATGGAATGTTGGTTGGGCAAATGGGGCGGTACAGCTGATACCCATATTGTGTCTAGGTTGTGCCTAAGAATATTAAGCTGGTTAAGAGGGAGTGCCTTAGAATTAGCACCCTTCTTGGTTGTGACGGGGTGAAAGGTCCTATTTAGCTTAATCTAGGTCCTGGAACCTTAAATTTTATATACCTCACAACTTGCATGTAATATGAGTTCTTACAAAATTTTTCACTACAAAAAAATAACAATTGACAGGTTTACAGTGATAGAAAATACTTATTTTAGTAATCTATTCATCTAATATTGGTAAAGCACAAAATTATACTAAGTCATTATGTTATAGAGATACATTTTATATAGATAATAATTTTAAGCAGAAGTTAAGTATATGGCATAGAAACTTATAAAACTGCTATTTTCCTATATATAGATTATGATTAGTTTTTGTCTAAATACAATACTATTTGGATATAATGCTAATTTAACAATTAAATTTATTAATAAATCTACTTAATTATAACTATAAATAAAATCAAAACTATTCTGACATCTCTTTCTGCTAATCATCACTTTTCAAAAATCAAACCAGCCTGAAATTTAGCTTCACAAAAGAGATTTACAAAAACTATTAGCAAATATGGCGGGAAACCCCGCAAAAGAACCCGCAGGCTATGCCAAACGAGCCAGCACCACCCCCAAATGAAGCAACCCTCAGTTACCCACCTCAGGGTCAACCAGAATCACCCGCTCTAAAGCAGCAGCCATGAAAGCAGGCACCACCCCCCAACCTGGAGCTACTTCAACTAGCGCCAGTTCACCTGATCGCACTTCTGCAACCTGCACGCCTAACAGCTCTGTGTGCGCTGCCTCCCACCAACCCGCTGGGCCCCCTCCAACCAAGGAGGCAATCACTCACGCTGTTTTAATGGCGTCTGCTCAGTTGAATGCAACTCAGCCCATCCAGGCATTCACCTCCCCCATTGTGTCAGCTAATTCAGCCCCATCTATTATTGCTGATGCTGTGTCTCTGGCTCCCTCCATGAGGGGCGATACCCAGCTACCTGGCCCCCAAACCCTCAGATGTAAGGTTGGATTAGCCGCACATTCTGGTTCACTAAGCACCAAATTGGGACAATCTACTCTTCCCAATGAGGATTCAAATGGTTCGGATTTTGGAACTTCACACCAGTTCCAATCTCACCCGTCCCATTTAAACCCCATAATTGGCACTTCTCAAGTCGGCACTTTATCTCCATATGCTGAAAATGACCAATTCACCAATCAGCCAGTGAGTTTTACCCACAAAATCACAGCAAATACTCGGCTGAATTTGCCCAGATAGATTGGGATGGTGATGAAACATCGCCATCCTCCCAATTGGCTGAAGTTAATTCCAATCTGGATGGGCCTCCCCAATTTAGCGAGGCCCAACAATCCGCCCCTCAATTTAATATGACGCCAGCAACTGCTGTAACATTCCAGCAACAAGGGAACTCCTCAAACTTGTCAAAACCACCAGCTCACACTCAACCTGCAATTGCAGCCCAAAGCAAACACAAACGTACCAAAGGAGCCACTGGGGCGTGGCAAAAACCTTTGGCACCAACGCTACCCAAAGCTGATCCCCGTGAAGTGGCGTTTATTGCTGATTTTAAGAAGAAATGGGCTGAAACTAGAGCGCAAAAAGCTCTACCTCGCTCAACCCTCTCCCACGCAATTCGCCTTTATTATGGGCATAACCCTGTTGAATTCTATACAGAGGATTATTTCTCATACTTTGCAGCGATTGCAGAGACATTCCCAATTAACACCACCATCCATGAATCAGTGAAGGGTCACTACATCGATGTGGGCTTCACTGAAGCTGCCCTTGCTGACCATGCTGCCACTCTCCAGGTCATTATTCCACGTGGATCTCTTCGCATCTCCTGCACACGCTCTCACCTGGAGAAAATTTCATGGGTTACTTTTTCCAACCTACCAACAACTGTTGATCCTGAGTCTCTTAAACTGGCACTCCATCGTGGTTTAATGGAGTTTGGGTCTGTTCTTTCAGTGGACTTTAGCGTCCCCTCTTACTATGCTCCCACTCAAAGAGCTCGCACTGCTAGGGCGTTGTTCATCCCCTCCCCCACTGTATCCCGCAACATTGAGGTTATTCCTCATGTGGCGGTAGTTGGGGAATGCCCTGAGATTTTTTTTGTCGACCCTGATCATGCGCGCCCCCGGTGTTCATGGTGTAACGCCCTTGGTCACTTGTATAGTGGCTGCACAGCTCGAAAACAAGCCCTCTTAGCCACCACCCAGGGGCCTAAACCAGGCCAAAAACGATCCCACGTGGCCGCAGCAGCAATTCCACAACCCACACAATGGGTTCCCATTCAAGACCTGTCCCCTGAGGCCTTACGCCTAGCAGTTGAAACAGCTAACCCACTATTGGTATGGGATACCTTCGCGCTCATGCCCCTCTTCCAGTGGGCACCCCCTCCAATCTCCCAGAGTCAACTCCCTCTCTCACCAAGCGCAAGGCATCTCCCACAGGGTGCCCCTCATCAGCCACCCCCACTCAGGGCTCCGCGGCACCCCCACCAACCTCCACCAGCGATTTATCGCATCAACCCTCAGCTCCCAATGGAGCTATGCCCACCAGCATGGACTGGCAACCCGCGGCCTGCGGTAGAAGTGCCACCTCAAAGAGTCCTACCCCAACCCCACAGTCCATTTCGCGCGGATCCTTTGCAGTGTTGGAGGAAGTGAATATGGACTCAGACTCATCAAATGGGGACACCGCGGAGGTCACCATTGAGCACCCTCAGGTCCTTCCCCTGCAACGGAGTGGGGGCAGCATCCTAGGCTGGCTTACTGGGTCCTCCGCCCCCCCCCCCTCTCCCTTCCCCTCAGAACCCTCGACGCTCCTCATGGATCGCAGCTAATAGTCAAGCTAAAGGACTCAAAACTAGCCGCCTCACAGCAGCAGGTTTAAGCGCTGGCAACCCCCCAGGACATGGAGGTAAACAGCTATGAGTCCCCATGGCAGCACCCTGGCCCTGCAATCCATCAACGCAAATGGGTTGCGGGACTTTAAGCGGAGAGCCCGCCTCCTCTGAAACTTCAGGTCAGCACAAATTGACATCGCTGCTGTCCAGGAGCCCCATATCCTCCCTCACGAACAATCTGCATGGAATGAACAGTTTGGAGGCAACTCCTTCTGGACAAACCATGCCGCCCTTATTGTTTTAAATGCCCGGGTTAAACCCATTCTTTTTCACAATATCTAGGTGGCCGCCTCATACTGGCCAAACTCACCACTCCTGACTTCTCCTTCTTCGCTGCAAGCATCTACCTGCCTAATGCAGGTCAGGAGCAAAATCGGCTCTTGGAAGAGCTTGTCCAACTTAATCTCCCACGGAATACAGTCCTCTTAGGAGATTTCAACACAACCATAAGTCGCGTCCATGACTCTTACCCCCTGCAGCAAAGGAACGCCCTGGATCAAGTCGCCTCCAGGATTTCCTTCGCCTGAGTGGCTTTATAGATGCGCTTCCACCCTCCGCGTCTGGCCTAGGTTGCATGACTAGGATCCAGTATGATGGAGGAGCTTTCCAGTCAGCGTCACGCATAGATATGGCACTGATTGGCCCCCTGCTAATTGGCGCATCTCCTCTCCCATCTCTCGTGACAACCATCTGAGTGATCACAGGTCACTCACCGTTGTCCTCACCACTACACTTAGACCGTCGCGTAGGTTCTGGCCTAGGGTTGCCCCAGCTCTTCTCAACAACCCCTTCACTAAGGAGAAGCTGTCTATGACCATCCGGGATACTCTCACCTCCCCCCACCCCACCTGCTTGACCACAAGACTAGATGGGCGGTGACCAAGGAGGGCATCACCCGCGTTGCTTACAACTGTGCCAAAGCCCAGATGACTGCAGCTCGCGCCAGAGTCAAAAGGGCGGAAGCCAGAATCAGACATCTAGAGCGAAACTGCAAGCCTTCGCCCTCTCCCAGATGGTTGGAAGACTGGGAAGCGGCGCAGGAAGCACTCCGCTTGGAGCTCACACTGCAGGAAGAACGGGCAGCAAACTTTACAACATCTCGTTACTATGCTCAATGGGAACGCCCTACCCGCTTCTTCTTTCAGAAACAGAAAGCCCGGTCAACAGCGCAGGATTTATTGCACTGAAGATTGGCACTACAACCACTTCAGATAAGGAGGAAATCACGCAGAAACTACACCGCTTCTACTCCAGCCTCTTCCATGCCACCCAGGTGGACCCATCGGACATCCAAGACTTCCTGTGGCGGGCTCCAGAGCCGCCCATTGACCCACGGGCTGATGAGGCTCTACTGGCGCCTATTTCCATCCAGGAGGTGATGGAAACCCTTCTGAAATCCCCACGGCTTAAAGCCCCAGGCCCAGATGGAATACCCTTCGAGGTGTACCTTCTGGAACCTGCAGTGATAGCCAAAACCCTCCGCGACCTCTTCGCTGCACTCCTGGTGAATGGAGAGGTCCTCCCCGACTCCAGAGGCTCAATCACGACCCTCATTCACAAGAAGTCAGACCGTGAGAACCTGGCGAATTGGCGCCCCATAGCGTTGATCAACACAGACCACAAGCTCTTCACGAAGCTTCTGGCCAACCGCATCACCAAATAGGTGTCACCTCGCCTCTCCCCATCCCAGCATGGTTTTATTCCGTGGAGGTCGTTATGGGACAACTATAATGACCTTCACGTAACTTTGACTGCTAACTCTTGTAAGGTGAATGGCTTTGTGGCTCTCCTGGATATGGAGAAAGCATATGATCGGGTAGCCTGGAAGTATATTGATGCTTCCCTGGCCCGCTTCCATCTCCCACCCGCAGCTAGGCGCTGGATATCAGCACTCTATGACCAGCTCCACACCAGAGTCCTGGCGCCAATGGGTTTTACAGTGGCAGTACCAGTTGGACAAGGTCTCCGGCAAGGGGAACACTGAGCCCTATACTTTTTAACATCACCCTTGACCCCCTCTTGGCCTCCTTACAGGACAAGCTAACAGGGATTCTGGTCCCAGGTAAAGCCCCCACACGCACCATGACATTTGCAGATGACACTGCCATTGCATTTGGCTGCCCTGAGGATGTTGCCCTCGCTGCTGTGACCATTGAGAGGTACACCAAGGCGTCCAACGCCATGGTCAACACCTCCAAGACAACAGTTGTACAGGTCGGCTCCCCCACCTTCCCCCCACCATTTGGTATTGAACCTGAGCGCGGTACCTTCTGTCACCTGGGCGTTCTCACCAACCAACAAGGAGTTGCGCTAAAAGACAATGAGGACTTGCTCCTTGCAGCAGTTAACTCCAGGATTGCTAGCTGGAACCGGCGGCACATCACCCCCCAGGGTCGAGCTCTGATGGCCAATGTGTTCCTCCTCTCCAAAGTCTGGTTCCTAGCGCACGTCTGCCCATTCACAGATGCCTTTTATACGCGGCTCAATGTACTCATCCGCTGTTGGATCTGGGGCTCAAACCATCCACCAATGGCCCTCTCAACCATTGCCCAACCCTGCAATGAAGGGGGCCTAGGGCTTCTGGACACGCGATCCCACGCCACCACAATCTTCCTGAAGTTCCTATGGCCGATTGTCTGCTGGGACGCGACCCCCATGCCCCAATGGGCGCCCGCCCTCCGCCAGTCAGTTTCAGCAGCTCTGGGTCTTCCTAGAGCATCTCTGACCTCATTAGGGAGTGGCTCACAAACCACCCAGGCCATCGCCTAAAACCATCCTCATCCCCCTACTGGAACCAGGCTCTCCTTGCCCTGAAACGAGTAGGCGCGCGGATCCACCATGCCTTCCCATACAGAAGGGAAGGCCCTGGTCTCAGCCCCCATCGCCATGCAATTGTGCACAATGGACAAGTTGTCACAACTCGCCTCAACCCCCAAGATCGTCCCCCCATCCACCCAAGACTCCTTGAGCTCCTCCCTCCCTCCGTGAGATTTGATCTTAAGGAATTGTGGAAGGACGTCTATCACCCCATCCTGTCAGCAAAGGTGTCCAACACCTTATGGAGGGTGCTCCACTGTTCATACAGGACAGGGGACTGGACTGGCCCTACCTTCCAGCACCAAAGCTGCCCCCGCTGTGTGGAGCCTATTGACTCCCACCTCCATCATTTTTTCACCTGTCCAGGTGTCGCCGCATTTTGGCCAAAGGCCCATGCGCTCCTCCATGCTCAGCCCTGGTCTGGACACCCTGTGCAAGACCTCATGTTCAAGCAGACATTGCCTGGTTGCCACCGACCCCTCTGTGTCATCGCCTATGCCACAGCCATCTGGACCATCCATAACTCCTTCCTTCATGCTGCCTTTGACCAGCAGGTGTGGACCCTTCCACACATTATCACCCACTTTCAGGTACACTTTGAGATGGCCCTGAAGGTCTGCACTATGTCGCCAACCCTCCCCCGCTCAGTTGTCATTGCAGCACACTTCTCTGGCGCGCAAACCCCCTCCCTTTCTCAATGCCTCCTCCCTCCCCTTCCCTCGCCTCAGGCTCTTAGGAGCCCAGGCGTAATTCAATAAACATCAATGAATCCCCCCTTGGGTTGGGACCATCTAGTACTAAAAAAATAAAATAAAAACTATCATTATACTATATTCCTTATAAATTTTAATACTATCATATGCATATAAGAGTTTAGAGCAGCTATGAAATGGTGACTTTTAATGTACATTACTGATGATCTATTAAACATACTAAATAAGGTCTATAGTAATTTAAAACTTATCTACCTATTATCCTGAGAGAATAAATTCTCTGTTACATATTGCAATTAAACTTTTTAAAAAACTTTTTAAATATAAATTTTTTATCAGTATGAAATGATTTATATTAAAAAAAGTATACATAATTGCAAATCCCCTCTTAATGTTTTTTTATTCAATATAGATTAATAATTGCTATCCATGTAAAGCAGATTTGCTTGAGTTCATAGTTTACCAAAGGATTCTAATTAATTGTTTTTATATTAATGATAGTCAACAATAAGTTCAGAAAAACTCAAATTTACTGATTCAATATAATACCATTAATCACTTAGCAAAAAATCAATTAAACTATTGAGTTGTCTAAAACATGAAACACTTAGCCAAACCAAATAAACTAATATATTGAATTAAAATTAATCAATCAGCCATAACAATTGTTGAACTTACTTATAAAACAACCAAACCCATCAACTATTATCAAACCTATTAACCTTGTTGGATTTTGGCTTGGAAAAAGGCTTGCTGGTGCTTTCTACCTTGAATACAACAATGTAAATCAGGGCTTTTTCACACCACTTAAAGGAAAATAATAGGAAACTAGATATATAAAAACTTTTAATTTATAGTTTTTTTAGGTGCCATGTGGGGGTAAAAGAGAATATCCACTTAATAAATCAATAAAGGTATTTAAAACATTGAGGCTTGACGTTCATATGGATTGGGAATTTCTAAATTTTGTAATATGAAATTTTAGCTACTGAAGCTCAGAAACTCACTTCACTATGGCTGAATGACTGATGGGGTTTCAACTATTGGTAATATGTACCCATGGGAAAAAATTAATAAAGTTCAGACAATCCCCTTTAATGAAATTTAATTCCCCCTGAGGGACCCCCACCAAGCCTATAAAAGGGGGTGGTCCCCACTTTGGTGCTGGCTTTGAATTAGTCATGCCCAGGGGAGAAACCTTTTATGGACTCCCCAGGTTTACCCATGAAGTTGGGTAAATTTGTTTTCCCAACTTGGAATTATTTTCCCAGTTAGTCACCATAATAGTGTTGCCCTGATTTGTGGGGTACCACCAAGAATTGGTCAGGGTCTTTTGGCTGATAAAATTATCATTTAAAATTAAATTGATATCACTATTATTGGGGACTTGTAAATATCAAACATGTCCTCTTTTTTGCCTTTTTCCCCAAAACATTCTTATCATGAAGCCTGGAGAGCAAATGTCTGACAAATCTATCAATTTATATGAATAATACTAAAATGCTCAGCTAAAATGATATACAATTACTATTTAAATATTTTTATAAACCTTTCATATATTTTTAGTTAAACAAATCATATCTACTTAATAAAACACATTCACTCACTGACTTACTTACTTACTTACTGACTGACATCTGAAACCTTTGAGTCTGATAGGTTCATTCTATTTGGGTGAGTGGGTGAGAATTGGCAAATCTTATCAAATCTGAAATTATCAAGCCTGATGGGTTCAATCTATTTGGGAGAGTGGGTTAGAATTGACAAATATCATTGAATAATTCACCAAATTGCTCACCTGAAGCTAATCGAGTCTGATAAGTTTAATCTATTTGGGTTAGTGGGTGAGAATTTGCAAATAAGATCAAATACTTAATAAAACACATTCACTGATGTATTCACTGACTGACTGACATCTGAAACCTTCAAGTCTGATAAGTTTAATCTATTTGGGTGAGTGGGTGAGAATTGGAAAATATCATCTAATAAATAACTAATTGCTCACCTGAAACTCAACAAAAATTAGTATTAGAGTTTAAGTAGATTAAGTAGTTAGGATAATCACTCACTAGCCACAAAGGCAACAGCAAAGCTGTTGTCCAAGTGGCTTGAGAGTAGTGCTGGCACAGCCTATAGGCTACAATGTGAGCTTATCATCTGATAAACTTTAAAATACTGTAGTGAACCATGGGTATCTGGATGTTGGGTTTATAAATTTTAAAAACCTGCCTAATTTGGTTCACTTAATTAATAAAATCTCTTTGGCAAGTTAAATAGGAGTTGAATTAATAGCTTGGAAGATATATCACATACTGTCGTGTGGTTTCTAAATTTGGGAAAACTTCATGTGGTTGGTCCTATACTCACCATTATTCTCAGTATTTTGAGGCATCTGGATCTGGTACGCTGATACGCCAGTTTAGGATCTAATCAGCTTAGATAGGAAATCCACTGGATTCAGAATAGATTGATTAATCAGAAGTAAGTTAATTTGAAGAAATAAAAACTTTAACTTTATTAGAAAAACAGTGATGGCTTAAATAGTGAGAATATAGGGTCTTTTCATCACATTCACCGGAGGTAGTCCACAGCGCTGATCCTACAAAAATGGATTAAAGCGAGGATCATGTTGATCTTGTGGCACAGAATAACCTATACATGCTATTTGTGCCACACTCCCTATTCATTTTTATGGAGATACAGCTTAAGATGTTTCCCATTAATGGTATCCTGATAGGGGATTCCGTTGAGGGTCTCCAAATTATAGTTGCCATAGGGTAAACTTCTGAAACTCTGAAAGGCCCCTTGAAATGAGGATGCGTCTTCTTAGACTTTGTGTTAATCTGTTCATTTCAGAAAGTAAAATTAGGTCGCCTGACCATCTAGTACTAAAAAAAAAATTAGGTCGCCTACTTGAAAAACTTGTATATTTTTAAGCTTGTTGTCATAATTCAACTTCATTTGTTCTGCATGTTTCTGGACTTGTACCTGTGCTGAAGTTCTTAGTTGGTATTTGTGTTGGTTTGGGTCAGCTAGTTGTTGGGCCAAATTGTTAGGTTGAAATTTGATGTCATAAAGTAACTTGTAAGGTGTGCATTTGGTTGTGTTGTGGATTTTAGTATGATAAGACCATAAGATGGTTGGTATTCTTTCAGACCATTTAGTAGTGTAACGCACTGGCTCCTTCCAATGAGCCACAAATGAGTTAGGCAACAGGATCCATGTTAAAGACCATAAGGCTGACATGACTCCTGATACTACTCTCCTGGTGTGCGCGCTACAAGATTGGACAAGCACCCCCTGGAAGACAGTTGCAAGTATACTTAACCCAGCAATATGCCTTGACTCCAAGACAAGGTATAGAGGGAGGCAATAGCCCTCCCAAGCTCACTCTCAAAGTCCAATTCTTGTTGATTTAAGCCAAACATGGCTGCAGTTAGGCAATATCTTAAAATAAACCCAAATTACAAATATATGAATTTTAAGTTCTTTATTTAATATTTAGCCAAGTTGTTAGAAAACAGAACTGAGGAGCCTCCAGCTCCCAGTTCCTTCCCTATATACACAGGCTAAAAGCTAAAATAAAATATAATATAAGCTTATGGTGCCAACCTGAATAATGTTTGGTGTAAACCTTACAGCAGGATCGCGGAATCTTTACTCAATGATTCCGTGCCAGTTCTGATCCTCAACAGTTCCACTCCAGTTCCATTTTGAATCCTGATCGAACTGCGAAACTCCCAAGCACCTGTTTCATTCCATTCTCAATTCAAATCCAAATCGAATCTCGAAACTACCCATTTTTCTCATTTTCCGTTTTGTTCTGACTTGGACGCCCATCTTGCTCCTTGGCCTACTCCAAGCTCCAACCCTTAGGCGTCCTTGCCAGAACCAACGCCCCCTCCTCCTCCATACATACAGACACAGCCTGCCCTGTCTTATCAAAGATCAGAGCAATGTGATGCTGAGGATAGACCTCAACCGTCACAAGTAGGGTGATTGGTAGTGCTGCGTTCAAGTGCTCATGCTAATGTTTGATTAAAACGTTCAGTCAGACCATTGCACCGTGAATTGTAAGAGGTGGTGAAGGAGTGACAGGTCTCAACTTGCTTAACCATTTCCTCAACTATTTTGTTGTTCAAATAAGATCCTCAATCAGTTAGGAGGATCTTGGGGGGTCTGTACACAGTAAAATTTTCTTTATACAAAAAATTTTGTGGCAGTATTGGCATCAGCTTTTATCACTGATTTTGCCACAGGCCATTTGGTGTAGTATTCAGAGGCTACTAAAATATACTTAGAATTATTTTCAGTCTCATGGAGGGGACCTACAAAGTCAAGACCTCATATCTCAAATAGTCCTTTGGTAGTAATAGGGTTTAAAGGCTTCTGTGTATTGGGTTTCTTATTAAAAACTTGACAGGCATGACATGTTGTGACATAGTTTGCTACATTAGTGTAGGCATTTGGCCAACAATAGGATGCAAAAAGTCTTGACTAGGTTGCTTGTTTGCCAAAGTGTCCTGCATTATCATGAGATTCTTTCATACACTGTGCTCATTGAGTTCTTGAAACGGTCAAGGCGTTGCCTGTCCATCACATTGCCCTAGTCTTCCCTAAGGCGATAGTTGAGGCCAAGGGAGAGGGGATCGACAGCTCCAATTTTTGTAAATGGCAATCTGATAAATCAGATGCCTCAAAATTGGAGCTAAATAAAAATTGAAAGGCTGATGGGGAAGGAAGCCTCAGAAATGGCGCTCTGGCCAACCAGATGCCACCAAACCAAATATTTCCAAATGTGGTGATGAGGGATCAGACCCACAGATGCAATTTTCCAGCCAACCAGTTATGGCTGAGTTTGACGCCCCAAAGTATATTGACAAGGAATAAAATCCTTGCAAATGGCGCTCTGGCCAACCATATGCCATAAAACCAAATATTAAAAAATGCAGTGACAAGGAAGCAGACTGGACTCGAATTTCTGGCCAATTAGAGAGGCCAAACTCAACATCTGCGAGAGTATCAGCAAGGATGAAAATCCTTGCAAATGGCGCTCTGGCCAACCAGATGTCGCTGAACAAAATATTACCAAAAGAGGCAATGAGTTAATAATGAGGAATATGGGCGAAGAGAATGGCCTGGGCTTCAAGAGTAAATTGAAGCCAAAAAATAAATGCAGAAAAGTTTCCACAGCCCTGAGGGTACCCAGCCTGAGTTTGAGAACAGGCCTCAACACCGGAATTGAGGGTCTAGATTCTCAAATATTGCCTGCCGTTGGGAAGACGCCCGTGGACTCTGCAGGGAATAGGACCTGCTCTTCCCCACTAAGCTCAGTATAAATCTGAGCAGGCAAAACTGCTTTACACAGTTTTGTTTTCTATAATAACAATAAAAACTTAATAAATTTACAAATTAATTTTTAAAATTTGGAAATCAGTTTATTAAGGCAAACAAGGAAACCACACATGGATAGCAGCTCAGACTTTGATAAAGGTCATCCAGTCTTTGTATGCCCTCTCTGGGGGTCAGACCCTCCTGTTGAGCGCCAGCATAGTCTTTACTGTTGCCCAAACTTTCTTATTAAAGTGGTTTCCCACCAGTCAGATTAGGGACCTTTCCAAAGCAGGACTATCCTGCCTGTGGGCGCTTACCTGGGCACTCTTGCTTAACTGCTTTGTGGCAGTGTTCAAAGACCCAGTCCGTCACATTAGACGAAACTGATTTAACTTGATGTCTTTATTCCTGGATATGGTGGACAAGCCATCAGAACGCGCCCTGCCTGCGTGGTACAAACACCCACCCATGTTTCTGATGGTCATCTTCTCTCTCCTATTTCTCCTAAGAGAAGTCGCCCGTTTCCTTCCCTCCAAGGGACATGCCAACATCTACTTCCAATCTGAGCAGTCCGTGTCTGAGTTCTGACAGGCCCTCACCCCAGGAGAGCTGAGCACCTTGCACGCCACCTTCTCTCGTGTGAAACTTCTAAGCCCATCTGACCATGGCGTCAGGAGGAACGGCCCCAGTGTCACTTCAGATTGCCCAGATAGTAACCGCCCTGCCCAAAAACATAGCGGATTGGTTCACTGAGCTACTGGAAGCCCAGAAGGTGCTCCCTCCCACTTTGGATGAATGTCTCCAGCTGGTTGAGAGAGCTGCTACACCAAATGACTCCCAAGATGCTGCATGGTCCGCCCTTCTGAACCTCACTCAAGGGAAGATGTCAGTCATGGAGTACGCCCATGTGTACCGCCCTTTGGCCAAGGCGGCCAAGGTCATCTCTACCCAGATAGCACGAATGTTCCGCCAGAACCTCCGCCCTGACATCCTTACTGCCTTGTCTGCCACTCGCCTGGGAGCTACCCTCAATGAGGAGATTTTGGTTGCGACCCAGGTAGAGGGCCAACTAGTGTTAGCGCAAGAAAAGTCCCATCCTGGGGTACAACATGGGAAGTTCCGCGGCCGCTGAGCTGAGTCTGAGTCAGTCTCCAACCCCTCGCAGGAGTCCTCACAGGGTTCTCCCTCCAGCTCCGCCAATGGGGTAAACACTTTGGAGAACCATAGAGAGGGAAACCCTAGTCCCTCCTACAACTTCCGCCCTACTCCTGCGCGCGTTGCTACCATCAATAAAGGAAATACCTTGTCTCATCTCTATGTCCCCTATTCATTACAGCTCTGGGTAAGAAAGGGAAAAAGGGAGGATCAACTTTGGGCGCTGGTGGACACCGGAGTGGAAGATAACTATCTAGACTACTGGTTAGCAAAAGAAATGAGACTGGAAATGGAATGGAAGGGAGCCATGACTCTGGCAGACACCTCAAAAACGGTTGGCAGTTGGAAGGTCAAGACCCAGGTGCTGCTGCGTCAGGGGCCTCACACCTTTCAAGAGTCATTCAGTGCCATTAAAAATCTGCCACATCCCATAATCCTGGGCATGCAGTGGTGGCACAAGTACTCCCCTCAGTTCAAACTGCAGGAGCGCCTGATCCTGCTACACCCCAAGAACCAACCCCCAGTGGCATTAGATTTCTTCACCACTGGCGGAGGGAAGCCTGAGGTGAACGCAGTAGTAGGGCTGGAGACAGAGGCGGACATTCCCAACGAATTTCGTGCATATGCCCACCTGTTCAAGAAGAATTAAGCTCCCTCTACCACCCCAAACGGTCCTTTCCCTTTCACCTTCAAGTTCAAAAAGGATGCGGAGTTCCCCAAGGGTTGTCCCATCTACCCTTTGAACCTTAAGGAGAAGGCTGCCCTGGAAGTCTATGTCAAGGAAATGCTGGAGCGCGGTATGATTGCTCCATCCAAATCGCCAGTGGTTTCACCAATACTCCTAGTCCCAAAAGCAAATGGCGAGCTTCACCTGTGTGTGGACTACTGGCGGCTGAACACAATACCCGAGTCTGACCCCTACCCCGTCCCTCTGATGGAGACCGTCTCCCAGATGATCTCAGGTAGCAGGTTTTCACCAAGATGGACCTGGTTGATGCGTTCAACCAAGTTCTGGTAATCGCCAAACACCAACAATATACAGCTTTCAAGTGCTACTTAGGAGTCTTTGAGTACAAGGTGATGCTTTTTGGCCTCAAGAACGCCCCAGCAGTATTCCAGCGTACCATAGATAATACCCTAGAAAACCTGATTAAAAAAGTTGTGTGGCGTATATGGATGCCATTCTTGTGTTCTCCAGGACCAAAGAGGACCACAAAGGAGATGTGCTGAGCGTATTGAAGACCCTCAACAAGGCGGACCTCCTCTTGAAGCCTTCTAAATGCGAGTTCTAAAGGACTCTGTCTCCTTCTTAGGGAACGTAGTCTTCCAAAGGGGAACAGCCATATGCCCGGACAAGCTGAAGGCTGTAAGGGAGTGGTCAGCCCCTAATGATAGAACGGGTGTTAGGAGCTTCTTGGGCGTGGTGAACTTCCTGAGAAGGTTTGCAAAAGACCTCTCCAAGACGGCGGCACCCCTAACCCGCCTGACAGGGCAGGTGCCATTCCATTGGGGAGAAGAGGAGGAGAAAGCCTTCCAAATCATCAAGGAGAGCCTCATGAAGGCACCAGTACTAGCCCACCCTGACGCCAACCGCCCTTTCATAGTGGAGACTGACGCTTCCAACTTCGTAATTGGGGCAGTTCTGCTGCAAGAGGGAGAAGATGGGGTAGACCATCCTGTGAGCTACTTTAGCAGGAAAATGCTGCCCGCTGAGACAAACTACCCCATGTATGACAAGGAGCTCTTAGCGATTATCAGCCTTGGAGGAATGGCAGCACCACCTGCTCTACGCCAGACACCCATTTACCATCAGAACGGACCATCGCGCCCTCAAATTTCACAAGAGTCCAAAGCGCATGAACCAGCGCCAGGCCAGATGGCACCTAGAGCTGGCGTCTTATGACTTTAGGATTGTGTACAAGCCGGTGGAAAGCAACCTCATCCCAGACCTCCTAAGCAGGGAGCCAGGAAAGTCTTTCCCAAGGGAGGAGCTGGATGCATACAACACCGCTACTATGTTACATTCAAATGTGTTCGCGGTCATCCAGAATGCCACCCAGGAACTGAGGGAAAAGCTCCAGGCCGCCCAGTGAAGCTCAAAGTATGGGGCAATACTGTGGAAGGACCTGGAGGAGGGGGTAGAGAATGAGCAACGTAAGAATTTCTGTAAAAGGAAAGGCCTCATTCTCCACAAAGGGCGCCCATGGCTGCCCACCCGCGAGCTCCAGGAGGAGGTGATAAGCGCTTTCCATGACCACCCCTTGGCGGGACACCCTGAAAATGAGAAAACCATAGATACCTGGCCCAGAGTTACTCCTGGCCAGGGATTCCCAGCGCCGTGAGGGAGTACATCCAAAAATGTGTCTCATGCGCCTGTTCCAAGCACGTTAGGCAGAAGCCTTTAGGAAAACTCAAGCCCCTCCAGATTGCGGAAATGCCTTGGTCCTCACTGAGTGTGGACTTCATAACGGGGTTTCCAAAATTAAAGGGCATGACGCGGTGATGGTGGTATTAGACAGAATGACCAAGTACGCGGAATTCTTTCCGTGTAACTCCAATATCACTGCAAAGGGCATGGCAGATATCTTTGTTAATGAGGTGTTTGCTCACCATGGTCTACCAGATGAGATAGTATCAGATAGAGGGCCCCAATTTATCTCCTGATTCTGGCAACACCTACTTGAAAATCTGCAGATCAAACCATGCAGATCCTCAGCTTACCACCCGCAGTCAGACGGCCAGATGGAACGAGTTAACCAAGTCCTCAAGCAGTACCTGCGATGCTATATGACTACACAACAGGTACGCTGGACAGACTGGCTAAGACTAGCCCAATTTGCTTATAATAACTTGACCCATTCGTCAACAGGAATGTCGCCATTTATGGTGAACTACGGGTTCCACCCAAATATGGTGGAAACCCACCCCAGAGGACCAAATCCAGCGGCCAACGACTTGGCAACAGAAATGAAGGAAAACCTAAAAACCCTGCGTGCAAATTTAGTCAAAGCAATAGAAATGCAGAAGAGGAAGGCTGACACTCACCGATCTGAGGCCCCGGTGCTAAAGGAAGGAGACCTAGTGATGATCAACATGAAAAACTACTCAGTTCTGGCAAGCTGTGGGAAGTTTGGACCGGTCACTCTGCGCCCATTCAAGGTCCTCCACCAGGTAAATGAAGTGGCATACAAGCTGGAGTTCCCCAAGGGATTGTGAGTGCATCTGGTGCTGCATGTCTCACAACTGAGGAAGTTTGAAGGCCCTCTCCCAGAGAAACTGGAGTTAGTTCACTCAGGAAACCCAGGAGAGGCATAGTACGAGGTAGAAGAAATCTTGAAGTCAAAAAGCTCGCAGAAGAAACGCTGGTATCTAGTCAAATGGGTAGGCTACCCAGTGGAGGAGTCCACCTTGTAGACAGCCAATGACTGCAGCAACTGCCCGCAGAAGGTTGAGGAGTTCTGAAACTGGAGGAGACTCTCATCTGGGGGTGATGTAATGGTCAAGGCGTTGCCTGACCATTACATTGCCCTAGTCTTCCCTAGGGCGATAGTTGAGGCCAAGGGAGAGGGGATCGACAGCTCCAATTTTTGTAAATGGCAATCTGATAAATCAGATGCCTCAAAATTGGAGCTAAATAAAAATTGAAAGGCTGATGGGGAAGGGAAGCCTCAGAAATGGCGCTCTGGCCAACCAGATGCCACCAAACCAAATATTTCCAAATGTGGTGATGAGGGATCAGACCCACAGATGCAATTTTCCAGCCAACCAGTTATGGCTGAGTTTGACGCCCCAAAGTATATTGACAAGGAAGAAAATCCTTGTAAATGGCGCTCTGGCCAAACAGATGCCATAAAATTGAATATTACTAAATGTGGTGATGAGGAAGTGGACCAAACTCGAATTTCTGGCTAATTAGAGAGGCCAAACTCAACATCTGTGAGAGTATCAGCAAGGATGAAAATCCTTGCAAATGGCGCTCTGGCCAACCAGATGTCGCTGAACAAAATATTACCAAAAGAGTCAATGAGTTAATAATGAGGAATATGGGCGAAGAGAATGACCTGGGCTTCAAGAGTAAATTGAAGCCAAAAAATAAATGCGGAATAGTTTCTGCAACCCTGAGGGTACCCAGCCCAAGTTTGAGAACAGGCCTCAACACTGGAAATAAGGGTCTAGATTCTCAAATATTGCCTGCCGTTGGGAAGACGCCCGTGGACTCTGTGAGGAATAGGACCCACTCTTCCCCACTAAGCTCAGTATAAATCTGAGCAGGCGAAACTGCTTTATACAGTTTCAGATTCTAATAATAATAATAGAAACTTAATAAATTCTCAAATCAATTTTAAAATTTGGAAATCAGTTTATTAAGGCAAACAAGGAAACCACACATGGACAGCAGCTCAGACTTCAATAAGGCCATCCAGTCTTTGTATGCCCTCTCTGGGGTCAGACCCTCCTGTTGAGCGCCAGCATAGTCTTGACTGTTGCCCAAACTTTCTTAATAAAGTGGTTTCCCACCAGTCAGATTAGGGACCTCTCCAAAGCAGGACTATCCTGCCTGTGGGCGCTTACCTGGGAACTCTTGCCTAACTGCTTTATGGCAGTGTTCAGAGACCCAGTTCATCACAGTTCTAGGTACCACTTGTATGACAGACCCCTTAGTGCGTACATAAGGTTGGTTTTCAAAAACTAAAAATTTAGTACAACGTTGTTTAAAAGTTTTTGGGATCAAAATATTTTTGGGTAATTTAAAGTCGAGTAGAAATTTCCATATAATTGCTAATTCCTACTTAAGGTCTACTCCCTCCATATGGAAAGTTGCATACTCAGCTGGGTTGTTTGGAATTCTATACAGCCCATCAGTGACAGCGTTAAGTTTTCCAGGTAAGTGTTTCAACTTAAGGTCAAATTCCATTAACTCATATCTCCATCTCAGGTGATGGTCATTTGGAATTAGATAGTTGAACAAGAAGCTTATGGCTGCATTATTGGTGTATACTGTGGTTTTTCTGTCTAGCACATAGTGATGAAATTTCTGAAGAGCAAACACTATGGAAAGGATTTTCTTTTCATAAGTTGAGTAATTGACTTCTGCAGTTTCAAACTTATTGGATATAAATTCCACAGAAAGGTATATGTCATCTCGTAGTTGAGTGAGTACTTCACCCAGCGCAATATCACCAGCATCAGTAAAGATCTGAAACTCTTGTTCAAAATCTGGAAAGTTAAGAATAGGTGCACAGGTCATAATTTGCTTCAATGTCTCAAAGCATTGTTTTTCATAGGCTGAGAATTTCCATGTGGCGCCTTTCTTCTGTAGATCATACAATGGAGTTGCAATGTGGCTGTAATTAGGAATAAAAGCACGGTAATAATGGCTGTGCCCAAAAAAACTTAAAAGCTCATTGGCATTGGTGGTTGTAGGCCAGTTTGATATTGCTTTAACTTTGTCTGGATCAGTCCTTTTTCCCTTAGGGGTAATTATATGCCCAAGGAGTTTGAGCTGTTGAGCGCACAGGAGGAGTTTGGTTGCATTAATTCCTAGATTTGCAGATTTGATTTGTCTCAATACTTCATTTAAATCTTGGAAATGCTGACTGAAACTTGGAGAGTACACTGTAGTATCCTCTAAATAAACTGTTACACATTGTCCAAGTAAGTCTCTGAAGAGATTGTCCATAACTTTTTGGAAATTTCTAGGAGCACCAGTCAACCCAAATAGCATTCTTGTATACTCAAATTGACCATACTTGGTTACAAAAGCTATTTTAGAAATAGATTCTTCTTCCATTCCCAACTGATAGTATCCAGAGAACAAGTCAATATTTGTAAAAAAAACTGAGCGCCACCCATTGAGTTGAGTATTTCAGTGATAAATGGCAAGGGATATGCGTTTGTCTTGGTGATTTTTTTAGTTGTATATAGTCAATACACATACAAAGTTTTCCATTCTTCTTAAGTACTACCACCACTGAAAATACCCAAGGGGACTTTGAAGGCCGGATAATTCTTTTGGCTAAACCTTTTTCAATTTCTTGTTGAACAAACTTTTCACGTGCTTGAGTTATCTGATATGGCCATCTAGCAATAGGTTTGGCATTTCCCACATCTTTACTATGCTCCCCTAGGTTTGAGAGGGGCACGTTGTCACCATCCTGGAGAATGGAACCTTGGTATTGGTCAAGGAGTTGAGCTAACTGAGTCTTTTGTCTATCTGAGATGCTAGATAAAGCGTCAATCTTCTTGGTATGTTCAGTGCATAGGTATGTAGTTATTTGAGCAGGTACATCATCTTGCACAGGTTCATTTGAATAGGTAACGTGAAGAGGTTTGATACCATTCTCAGTTTGAAAAAACCACTGATCAGTCTCAAAATTAGCATGTATCCAGAACTCCTTGAGAGCCTGATGTGAGAAAAGAATTTGGAAGTTTATATGGTCAAAGACAACAGCATCAATATAACAGACCTTGCCAGCAATTTCCACAAATAAATCAAAAAATTGTCCACAACAGGCTTGTTGGCTGCCCCCAGCCATTAAAAAACCCATATTGCTTTGAAGAGTATCTCCATAACCAATATCCAGGAGGAACTTCTTAGTTATTATATTTTCAGAAGACCCTGTGTCCAGAATAATGGGAAATGAGTATCTAAAAAGGGAACCAACTGTACAGGGTGCACCATAACTTGCAAGTAGGGTTTCTTGAGGTTTAGGAGCACTGTTTTGGAGTTTATTTAGTCCAATAGACTGATGAAGGTCTTGGCGAAGAGCAGGGATGGACTTGCATAGGTCACCCAATGAAACAGATATTATAGTATCCTTAAGGATTTTTGAAGCTGAAATCCCTTCAGGCTGGTATATCGCTGGGGTTGTCTTGACCTGCTGAGTTTGATGTGGTATATGAAAAGGTACATTACTTGTTTTCTTTTGCACTGGATTAACTTTAGTTGGCACTTGGTGAGCATTTTGTGGGTCTTCTTGAACTAATTTTTAATAGGTTGCTGTTTCATAGACCTTTGTGCAAACTTAGGTAGTTGAAATTCTACAGAATACCCTGGTTGTATGATGGGGGTATCATCCTCTCCATGGGCATTCCTTGTGGCTCCTTCTTTGAAGACTTAGTAGCATTTAATAAATCTTCAATCTTGATACGCTTAGGCTCTTCCTGATTAGACTTGGCTGGTTCAGATTCCTCAGATTTTCGTTTTTCTGCACATAAATTTCCATAAGCAGTAATAATTGCTGTTCATTATGTGTCTCATTTCCCTGAGGTCTATTTTCAATATAGATTACAGGCTGGTCTTCTGTCTGTGGTTGATGATACTGCACATAATTAGTCTGAGAAGACTGTTGTGAGGGCCCTGTATTCCGATTTGTTACCCTGTGAGGGCACTTTCCATTAGAGAGAATCACCTGACAATGGCTTCAGGGTGCTTTGCACTGTCTGTTATGGTGACCAGGCTTTTTGCAGTTAAGGCATCATATATTATTGCAAGGGGATTGTCCTTGTACTAGTATAGTTAATTGCTGTACTTGTTCTGTCAAGGCACTAATTTGACTGGCTACCTCAGATGGTGGTGCAATAAACTTCACCTTATGTGTATTATCTATCTCAGCTAGATCTTCATCATCTGAATGCTCATCTATAACATCCTTAGTAATTGGTAATTCAGTCTGTTGGCGTGCCATAAGATGAGCATAATTTCTGCAAGCAAAGATAGCATGGTCTAGAAAGGTAGGTTGACCTAACAGCACTGCATTTATATAAGGTTCATCAAGGGCATCAATGAACCAATCAAGAAGTTGCTGATCAACTTCTTCACATCGTCAGTTTCCAATTTGTTTTCACATCCCCAAGAGCTCTTCAAATCGTCCCAAGAATTTGCTGATAATTGAGAAGTTTCTGAGATGAATTTTCTTAAATTTTTCGCGCAATTGAAGGGTTGAGATTTAAAATTGGTCAAGTGCATGGGTTTCCCAATCCTTCTAAGAGTTAAAAGGTGTATTTGCTTTTTTCAATGCTTGGCAGATCCAGTTAAGAGGGTAGCAATTTCTCTCATGCGCTACTGTGGTGTAACACCATAATTGTCCCCCAAGCATTGTATGCTTCAAGCCAGTCATTGATTGGGTCATGGTCAAATTTTTCCAAAGCCTGCTGGGTGTATAGATGCATGAAAGCCATTACTACAGTCTGGTCCATAGATTCTGGCACATTAGTTGGAGGATCACCCTTTTTTCATGAGGTTTCTAAATTAGGGAAAACTTCATGATGGTTGATGTTATGAGCACCATTATTCTCAGTATTTTGAGGCATTTGGATCTGGTACGCTGATTAGGCCAGTTTAGGATCTAGTCAGCTTAGATGGGAAATCCACTGGATTCAGAATAGACTGATAAATCAGAAGTAAGTTAACTTGAAGCAATAAAAACTTAAACTTTATCAGAAAATCAGTGATGGCTTAAATAGTGATAATATAGGGTCTTTCCATCACATTAACTGGAGGTAGTCCACAGCGCTGATTCTACAAAAATGGATTAAAGCGAGGATCATGTTGAACTTGTGGCACAGAATAACCTATACATGCTATTTGTGCCACAGTACACGATGATTTTAGATATATAGAGATGTTTTGGGTAGCAGTTTGGTATTATTTGATTGATTTGATAAGTTTATTTTGTTTGGCTGAGTGGTTGATGGCTTTTGGTCAACAATTGGACAGTATGGTTTAAGGGGTGATTAGTTATCAGTTGTTTTGATAAGTTCAGTTAGGTTTACCTGAGTGGTTGGTGGATTTTGGTTGATTCAATGAGCAAATTGGATTTGGCTGAGTATTTTTGTTTATCTATAATATAAAATCTAAATTAATAAATTGAAAATCTTTAATTTTATAGACACCATAGCAAAGCATGGGTAAAACAGCTAGTACTTATTAGAAAACAGGTTATTAACATTCCCAAAATTTATAGTGTATTTGTGCCAAGGTTGGTGATTTTAGTTTTGTTTGTTCAGGCAATAGCTTTATTTTAGTACTAGATGGTCCAGGTGATAGCTTTTCACTTATTAAAATATGATTTTTGGGGGGAGAATTTCCTTTAAAAATGCATTTAAATTATAAAATAATCAATGAAAAGTATAAATATTTAATAAAATCATTTTTGAAGTTGGTGCCATCTTCCAACCTGACTTATAGAATTTTTCTCACAAATACAAATTAAAGCTTATATTAAATTGGTTCTGAATGTAACCTATAAGCAACTTAGAATATACAGTGCTGAGTATATATATTATAAATATGTATTATAAGTCAGTTTGAAATATGGCGCTGACTTTAAAAAGGATTTTATTGAATTTTGTAACTTCTTAATTATTTTATACTTTTAGTGCCTTTTTTCTAAAGGAGGTTTTTTCCCAATTTATTCTATAGCTAGTTCTTTCTTATCAATTTTTTTGAAGCAGTTCTTATTTCCTTAAAAAATTAGTGCATTTTTTAAAAAATGCTCTTTTCCTACCTTTTTTAAAGCTCACTATCTATATAATTATTTGAAAATTTGTTATATCTATTTAAAAATAAAAAATATATAATATATATTTTATCTCATAAGCAAATATACCAAAATTACCCAAACTTGCCACAAATATCTATGAATGTTGGGAAATATCTTAAGGTATTTTTCAATAATAAGAAATATAAATAAAAGTTATATATAGAATATTTAATGATCTATAAACATAATGCTAATTGTTATATTATTTAAGACTAAGAGGTTTGTAATTTTTTGGTCTATTTGATAGGCAAATGAATTTTGAGTAAGCAGAAGTAAATTTTATCAATTTATTAGCCTCATTGTTTATTAGCCTCATTGGCTTTGGTAATAGGTTTGTGGTTATTTGGTTAATTCAATAGGCTCACTAATTTAAATATACAGTTGGTTATTGGTTGATATAAAGGGTTCAATAAATTTTGGTGAGTGGCTGGTAGTTTTTAATTGTAGTTGGTTTGACTCATTAGATGGATTTTTATGCATTTTGGTATTTACTTAGTTAAGTCAACAGGTTTAATTACTGTAGATTTATTGAGTTTATCTACTAAAGTACTAGACTTGCAATCAACCACCATCAACTCTATAAATTTCAATATTGAAAAACTAGATTTAATTAAAAGCTATTGATTATTGAACAGGTTAATAATTCTATAATAATTGATTGAAATAGTAATTCCCATTTGATAAAAATTCAACTTTATCTTGATTTCAGTTGATTCTCCTAGAATATCCTAGGTACTAAAGTATCCTTAGATACAGGTATAACTACATCTGGTTCTTTATTATAATAAATTATCAGATTATAGAGTTTAATTTCATGTTGTTTATTATCTTTAAGTTTTAATAAATATCCTGCCCTAAACGTTCTTAATCATAAAGACCCAGGAAGACTGATGACAACTGTTGAATCAATGACCCTGAAAACCCTGAGAGTTATGCTACGCCACCAACCAACTGTTGTGGAATTTAGCAGAATCCTCTAGTTCCCCAAATAATTGGTAATCCTTCCAGAGAACCTGAAAATAAATTCCATAGCCAGGCCATGATCCTGACATTAATGAGACTCTACACAAGGCAAACCCTTGATAAATTTGAAAATGGACCAATAGATGAATGGTAAGAAGCCTGTAACTCCCAGTGTGATGACTATGATGTGAGTGACCTCCAATGACTCTGTGAGGTGCCCAGCCTTCTAACAGTTATTTCAAGGAGGTGGCACAGTTCCAACCTCCCATTTGATACCTGGGTGAATGGCAGGAGTGCGCCCATGCCAAATTGTGGGTATTTGCCACACAACTATGAGAGAGTTCCAGCACATGTGCCAGAAGGATTATGATAACTTCAACCATATCCTGGACAAATTTGAAGGTATACTTGGGCAATAACACCAGTCTGGTACCAGATGCTGTGATGATATGGATCAACAATTATTAAAATGGTTTATTGATGCCTTATAAGAATCATACATAAATGCTGTCCTAGTTGTCCACCCTTCATGCGCTAACCATTTTATCGAAGTCTGATGCCAATATTTTTGACTAAACACTGTCAGCCTACAAAAACAACCACCAGAAGGCTGGATCTAGAGGAGGAGAACCTGAGTGTGAGACTACCACAAAATACCAGCATATCAGCCCTCCCTCTGAGTTTACACGCATATGAATGCCCTCTCAGAGAAAGTATAACAGCTTACTATGCTAGTATAAGGACGGCTCCAAAAAAACCTTCACTGCCACAATTGTAATGAGCCTGGGCATTATTTCAGACAATTCCAAAATCCCCGCTGGCTGTTTAAAGTGGTCCATTTAGATAGAAGATGTCCTGACAGAGTTAGTCAAAGAAATCATGATGCACCTCCAGCTCCTGAGCAAGCAAATTTTTCCCAGTCTGTACCCTATCAGTACCTTAATCCACCACCAATGCCTTATGGGGTGTCATGGTTAAATGACATGATAGTGGGCACCAACCATAAGGATAAGGCTGGGCGGCAGGAGGCCCAGAAGGTGAAGCTTCAGGCCCTCCCTGACCTCAAGCACACAGTAGACCAACGCTGGGTACAAGCCAAATATGCCCAGGTTGGTAATAGTGAGGTGTCTAACGTCCAGCCCCTTTTGTTGGCCCAGGCGTTAAAACGGACAGTCTATTCAATTAATGAGTATGGCTCAATTCATTTGGTTAAAACGGGGTTTTGAAACCTGTTCCATTTATGAAATTACACATTTGGGTCAGATACAACTTCAATTGATTTCTCAAGTGAAGTCAGTTTTAAATTATTCTACCAATTTGGATAGTAGTGTTTGCCAATTGGTGAATCAGTGCTTAGGACCACTTCAGCATACCCCAAAATTACCCTGACGTTGTTTAAATTTAATTTTCATGACCAACATTCCTTGTTGGTTGACTTCTCACAATAAACTTTTTCCTTTTTTCCATTTTACTTATGTTATCTCTAATGATCCTGTGCGCAGACCTCTTCAAGGAGGTCTTGTGCTACATTAACCATTATATTTTAAATACAATTAAATTCTCACCTAGTGCACCTTTGGTTCGCCCAGGTTCCCTCCAACCTGGGACGTTTACCTCTTCTCCCTTTGTGCACCGCGTCACTTTTGGTGGTTTATTTACTATAGGTATCACACTTCTCTTCTTAAGTTATTATTGCTTCAGCTTCCTCTTCTGGTCTCTAGTAACTTTTGAATTAACGGCGAGTTCCCTGACGTTGGCCTTGTGCCCCATACACTAACACGCTGGGAACAGGAGAGTTATAGACACTCTCCTTACATGGGGAGAACCAGTAGGACTCTATCCACCGTATCTCTATCCCTATACAGCTCCATCATTGAATGACTACTATGGTATAGGTACAATGCCTTACCAACATTCCTATGTTGGGCCACCACACAGACAGTCTCAGCCCCACTCCAAAAGATTTAATACTAATCAGCAAAGCCTGAAACAGAACAAGCTTGACAACTCCTGCTGGCAGAAATTTATGCTGCTGTAAAACGGAAACAAGAAGAATAAACCTGCCACAATAAATTGACCCAACCATAAGAATGAGAATTGATGAACTTTTGAACCCAAAGAAGAAAGAACCCAATGAAGTACATGAGGTACCTATGGAAGAATCATATGAGCCCAGAAAAAACAAGATGATACCTCTCTCCAATTACCTGAATTTGCCAAGCAGGCTATTAAAAACCTGCAGCCCCAACACTACCCAAGTAATACAGAAGTTTCCCTACAGAAACCCATCCAGCAATGAAGAAAACAACTACCACAAAATTTTGAGTACACAACAGCCTATGGTGCCAGTTCCTAACACAGTGTTATACTGATCTAAAGGGCTTTCAGCTACAAAAATTTTTAAAAACAATTATCCCAGTACCCCTTGGGGACTTGTGCAGGTCCAGCCCAGCACTACAACAAGACTTTCATCACGCCATTGGTCTAACCTGGCTTTGAAGTGGAGGCCCAAAACAGGAATCTTTACTCATCAATCAAGAGCACCCCTCACCATGGGGTCCCTCTTTGGATATTCAGTGCCCATCCTCCTCAATACAGGCTCTTCAGCAAATATTTTGACAAAGAAATTCCTTCTGGACTTTGGATATGAGGACATCCTTAAGAGCGACATGGTTTTACTGATGGCTGGGGGAACTCAACAAGCTTGTTGTGGTCAAGTATTTGACCTCTCTGTGGAGATAGTAAATAATCGGCTATATTGACGCATTATTTTTTATTACAACCTTTTCCAGTTGATGCTTTCCCAACAGGCCCTAAAGGAGTTTGAAATACATGCCAACTTTAAAGCAGACTAATGGTTTATGAAGACAGAAAAAGGAATGAAGCCAACATCGATGAATCCCCCCTTGGGTTGGGACCATCTAGTACTAAAAAAAGGAATGAAGCCTCTGACCGTTACATATTCTAACCCAGAGAGGCTATCTGATACCCCTGCGCAACTGTTTACCTACTGTTGTGATGAGTTAACAGAAAAAATTAACTCCCTAACCCACTTGGAAGATCAGCAAAAGGATAATTTATTACAACTACTCAGACAAATTGAGACGCTTTTATTTCATGAAGGTGATGATGTTCCACTCTCAACCTTTTGTTCACACCAGATTGATGTTGGTGACGCTAAAACTATTGCCAGATGACCCTACCGCCTGCCACAAGCATGCGAAAATTTTGTTGAAGCATTTAAAGAAAAGGCTAGCTAGTGACCTCATTCACCCCTCTCAATTATCATAGGTGTTACCTGTCATAGTTGTCCCCAAAAATAATGGAAAAACTCCGCTTGTTTGTTGAATACATTCCTCTAAACTGAGTAACAAAGAAAAAGGCATACCCAATGCCACTGATCACAGACATCTTCAACACCATGAGAGTTACACAATACTTCACCAATATTGATTTGTTCCCTGGATACTATCAACTGGCAATGGAGGAAGAGTCTATTTAAAAAACAGCGTTTGTCACCAAATCTGTATAATTTGAATACACCCAAATGCCCTTTGGTTCTATTGGAGCTCCTAGAACCTTCCAAAAGGTTATGGATGAATTATTCCATAGATTGACAAGTTGGTGTGTCCCTGTCTATCTTGATGATATTACCATCTATTCCACTACTTCATTCAATACCTGCAGGACCCAGGAGCAGTACTTCATTGGATTAAGGAAGCAAACCTTGGCATTGATGAATCAAAGCTGATACTCTGCACTAGAGAGCTGAAGCTGCTAGGAACATTATCTCACCAGAAGGAAAACGCACTGATCCCTGTAAGGTGGAAGCCATTTCTACAGAGCCTATCCCAAATAATTCAGCTGAACTCCTGAGCTTTTTGAGAACTGTCAACTACTTTTGGGCCTTTATTCCAAACTTCAGCAAGGTAGCTGCTCCATTGTACTGACTCCAGTAAAAGTGAACCCCTTGGGACTTCAGTAATGCTGCCCACCAGAGTTTTGTCAGCCTGAGAAATGCATTAGTTCAAGCTTCCATCCTGATCTTCCCCAACTTTTGATGAAAATTTCAGGTGTTCACAGATGCCAGTGATTAAGTCATTGGGCTGTGTGTCATGTGCACATGACATAACAGTGGGGACCAACCCCAAAGACAAGGCTGGGCGCCAGGAGGCCCAGAGGGTGAAGCTGCAGGCCCTTCCTGACCTGAGGCACAACCTGGACCAACGCTGGGTTCAGGCAAAATATGCCCAGGTTGGGACCAGTGGTGTGCCAAACGCCCAGCCCCTGATGACAAGCCAGGCGTTAAAATGAATGATACACCAAATGAATGCAGATGGTTCAATTTGGTTTATTGAGGAGCGGGGTTTCAAAACCTGTTCCATTTTCAAAATAATGTGTTTGGGTCAAATTCAACTTCAATTGATTACTTAAGTGAAGTTGTTTTGGCCTATTCAACCAACTCAGATGACAGTGTCACCCTATTGTTGAGTCAGTGCTTGGGCCCACTGTGGCATAACCCCTAATTCCCCTGCTCAATCTTAAATGCGTTTTCCCCAACTAACAACTCTTGTTGGTCAACTTCCCAAATAAACCTTTACCCCGTTTATGTTATTTTAATTTTATGATATTCCAAGCGCTCTTGTGCATGAACCTCTTTGAGGAGGTCTTGTACTCCGTTGCACTTGGCCTTGCAAGTACCATGCAGCTCTCCCTCATGCACTGTTTGTCCGCCCAGGATCCCTCCAACCTGGGCCACTTAGCCCTTTTATATATGTGCACCGCGTTGCCCTTATAGGGTTTTTTATTATAAAATTTGCAATTTTATGCCAATGTGGTTATTGCTCCACCACCCTCTGATGGGCTCTAATCACGTTGGCACTAATGGCTAGTTCCCTGGTGTTGGCCTGGTGCACCACGCACTGCCACGCTGGGAACAGGAGAGTTATAGACACTCTCCTTACACTGTGCTTACACAGCTACTTGGAAATAAAAACCTACCTGTCAAATCCATCTCTAATAAATTTGCCCCAGCGGAATAAAACTACTCAACATATGAGAATGAGGTTCTGGCTGTGGTGTTTGCTCTTCATAAATTCTGGTATTATCTGCTGGATTGGTGGGTCACCGTATTTACTGAAAACTCAGCAGTAAGTTTTCTGCTAAATGATCCCATCCCAAATGGATTCCAAATGCACTGAAGATACAAGCTAATGGAGTTTTATTTGACATTGTGCACCTCTCTGGACGGCTCAACAAAGTAGCAGATAAGTTATCACAAATTCACAACAATCCAGCGGGATCAGCAATTTTTATATGGGGGAGATCAATCTTGAAAAAGAGCTCCTGCAGATATGGAAGTTCCTAGAAGATTTTGAAGTGCCAGTGATATCCAGGATATACCATCATTCAAGCAACGTTGTTTAAAATTGCTAACATTTGAAGGGCACATGTATGTATGCACCAAAGGATTAGTGGCCCAGGTGGTTCCAAGAAATTAATGCATGTAGCGGATGATGGAGGCCCATGATGACACCTGACATTATGAAGTTCAAGCCACCTGGTTGAGACTCTTTGCTGTATATTGGTAGCCTAATGCCTACACTGAATTCAGTAATTATGTATCCACATTCCATGCCTGCCAAGAATTTGCTAAGTCACCAGGTGCCCAAAAACCCTGAACCCTATAGTAACACCTGGACTATTTAAGATGTGGGGTCTTGACTTTATGGTTCTTTAAGAGTTGCCACTAATGGATCATAGCATATTCTAGTAGCCACTGAATACTTCAGCCATTGGCCTATTGTTAAAGCGGTTCCCTGAGCTGATGCAGCCACCACAGCCCAGTTCTTATATAAAGAGATATTTATGATCTATGGACCATCTCTTCTTATTTAGACTGACTGGGATCACAATTTAATAATAAATTATTTGATGAAATGTTAGCCCAGGTATACACTTGTCACTCCATGACAACAGCATACAACCCTCAGTGTAATGGCCAAACTGTATGGATGCATGAAACACTGATTCATGCCCTGGAAAGGAGCATCACAGACAACCCTGATAAATGGACTGAACGCTTACCCGCCATTATTTGGGCATACCAAACCAAAATCTATAGTACTACCAAGTGTATGCCATATAAACTACTGTTTGGAATAAAATTCCAGCTTAACCTATTGGCCAAGCAACTCAACAACCATTTTCCATCAACTCACCACCTAAAATAGTCTGACATAGAGAAACTGTTACAAGATCATTCCCATCAAATGAAAACAACTATAATAACCACCTCAAAACTCTCCATGTTTTTAAAGTAGGAAACCTAGCCCTCCTGTATCAAAATGAACTTATAAAATCCTGCTTCAAGAAAGCTTACCCACATTTCAAAGGGCTATTTAGAGTTACTAAAGTAATTCCTATGATAAACACAACCTAGAAACCTTTTAATGGAGTGCCATACCAGTAATATCAATAGCAACTACCTCAAACTTTACCAATATAAAAATGAATAGGGGGATTGTCAAATGGGTTAATAATTCCATAATAATTCATGGAATAATAAATTCCCATATGATAAATATTTATTTTTTATCTTGATTTCAGTTGATTCTCCTAGAATATTTTAGTACTAAAATATTTCTAGAAACAGGTATAAGGACCTTTAGCTCTTATCACATAAAGTATCAGATTATAGAGTTTAACTTCCTGTTGTGTTTATTATCTTTAAGTTTTAATAAATATCCTTCCCTGAGTATTTTTAGTCATAAACGCCCAGGATGACTGACAAAAACTGTTGAATCAATGGCCCTGAAAACCCTGAGAGGTACACTATGCCACCAACATATGCTGGGGAATACAGCAGAATCTCCTAGTTCCCTGACATAATTCACTAATGGTGGAATTAAGTTTTTCAATGGTAAACTAGACTCACAATTGACTATTATCACTTGCGATATATTTTAAAATAAAAAATTATGTCATATTTAATAAATGACATCAGATTTAAAGCCTTCAATTCAATCAAATACCCACTAATCACTCTGCTGAAATGATACTCCAATTCATAGTAAACTTATATAGATTTTCACTTCTTATATATAAACTTTTTTCTTTTATTATACCAATCCTTATAAAATTGGAATGTATCTAATTTGGAGCATCCTCTTTCATTTAGAAAATGATTCAAGTTTTACCTTATGGTAAAAAACTTAAGTGCATGATACATGCCTTATGGTTGAAGGTTGTTAAAAAATATTCTTAATATTTTATCTACTGTTACGATAGGATACTATCATTGTGTTTTGCCATTTATCTTTTAAAAGAATAATACCTGAGATGGTTAGATTACTTTAGTAATAGTTGAATTAGCCTAACTAAAACTGTGTATGACAGCAGACAAGTAGCTGGTAGATAGATTCATATTTATACAATTTATATTAAATTAGGTAGTATTTTGGTTGTGATAGTTTAGGAAAACATCTTATAAATAAATCATTCTAAATGAATATTTATTTCAACACCTACTCCTAGACTATTTACCAATCTCAGATAAACTTGATATAAATATTCTATGAAATATATATATAAATTTTTCAATTCAATTTATTTGAGGTACGCCGACCAGGGGATGGACAGTACCAAATCACAACACTCAAAACGGCAAAACAAACTACTAACCAGGTGGGAAGCAGAAACTGCTTAACCCACCATGGCAGAGGGTGAGGAGGGGTTGGGGGGTTGGTTTTCAGAAAGACCCACCTCGATCAAGGGGTGTTGGTTACAGTACCAGATCAGAGCAGAGAGCCAGGGCGTTGGGGCATCTGCATAGTGGGGGCTGAGGTCAGCGTAGTAGGAGTTTTCCACTTCCTCATCAAGATAATGATGGGAAAGTGTTTCAACAAAAGCTGTGAGGAGAGCTTCAGCTTCTTTGCGGGCTTCAGGAAGTTGGGTGAAAAGGGAGATACTGTGGCAGGTGATTTTGGCTGAGGGGTTGAATGAAGCAAGCGTTGCGACATTCATAACAGCAACTTCAGCATCATCAAATAGTTTTGAGATGTCACTGCAGGGAGATTCAGGGAAGTTGGGGGGAAGAAGAGGGTGGGCAGGCCATGCTGGAGCTGAGCCACTGACTGGGCCACCGCGGTGCATAGTTTTGGGTACTGAGGAGAGGCCACCGCAGCTAAGGTGAGCTGGTGGTCACTTTGGAAGGGGGCTGTATTGGGCAGAGGAGAAAAATGGTGAGGGGTAGGGGTTTCATCAAAGTCAGGAAGGAAAAATTCTGCCTGACTATAATTGCCTTGGCAGAGAGGTTGACCTGTATGCTTACTAATGAGGATATTACCTGATTTGTCAGTCTCAGCCAATAGATCCCATGGATTTTGGTTCACTGGAATAGTGGCATTCAAATTTGGGTGGGTGGGATTGAGCGAATGGGCAGCTGCTTGGGTGCCAATGGTGGTCCAAGCATTGCTCTGATTGGCTGGGGTAGATTTAGGTGGGAGAGTGAGGCTGGAGGTTTTGGGGGGGCTGATTTTCCATGTGGTCCCACTGAATGAGATTGGAGGGTGGGAGGGGGCAGCAAAGCACCCCATACTGAACCTCCAGAGGGGGGCTCAGAAGCCGCAGCAGCGGACTTGGCCTGAGGGCACACTTTTTTTATATGGTTGAGGCCAAAGCAGAGGGAACAAATCTGCCTACCATTATTGACCTGAGCTTAAAAGAAATGATCAGGTGCTGCAGCCACACTAGAGTGGGGTGGGATTTGTTGGGCTATGGTAGGGTGGTGTGGTATGATGGTAGCTGTTGCATGAGGAGCAGCAAGGTGCTCCACACCAGATGGAATGGCAAAGATGAGGTTGGGCTGAGTGCCATAAGCCATGAGCCCTGTGACCAACTGGTCATACAAAACCTGGGGTAGAAGGTGGGATGGGAGATTTGCAAAGGATACCACCAGCGTGGTGTCTGAAGGGAGGTGAGTACAGGTTGTGGGATTGGGGTTTTTTTTATAAATTAGAGGAGTTTGTGCTACCGCTTCAGCATCCTCCTCAGATTGAAACCCAACATCAAAGTAGCCCTTAAAAGGGTGGAAGTCTATAAATCCAGCTGGTGCAAAGGCCGCAGTGGCTAGGTCAATAATTGCCTTATTGGCATATGGGAACAAATGCCCATAGTCCACTCTGAGGCAATAGCAAATGGCAGAGTGAGGGAGGGTGAGAGTATGGGGGTGAGAAGGGTGGACGCGTGCCAGGTGGAGCGCTAAGTCCTGTGGGGGGACAAAACGGTTGGAAGCAGTGGGTGGGCTGTTTGAGCCTGTCTGAACGCGCTTGCCTGCGGGGCAGAAAATGCTAGGTGGGGGTGCACTGCTGCCCCACACTGGGGTGGCAGGCAGCGGAGCCAAGGATATTAAAGAATAGGTTTGGGCAGATGGCTGTGGATAAATAAAACTTAGATTTAAAATTGCTCAAAAGTGACTTTGAGCAGTAAAAGAAAGTTATATATAAATTTTTCAGTAACTTTAAAAGTCCAATGTTTCAGGTATAAGGTTGCAGTTTTTGCTTATTTTTAAATTTTTAAATTTTTAAATTTTTAAATTTTTAAATTTATTGCAGGGAAGGCTGACCATGGGACGGACACTTCCGAATATGACTCAGACGAGACAAAACTTAGTACCAGGGGAGGCACCCCAGAGAAGCGATGCTATCTCTTGTTGCCAGTGGGAACGCCACTTATGGGGAGGGGAGGGAACGTGTGAAGGGGCCGTAGCCACTATTGAGCACGTGTGGAGGAAGGGGTCTGATTTGATGAACCAGACTGGGAACCAGGAGGAGACCAGCTGTCGGCGACGTGGTGGGAGATATCCAAACATCCACACTTGAAAGTGGTCCACCAAATGAGACCAGAATCTGTGGACAGCTTCAGGGAGGGTGGGGATGGAGCCAGCGATGGCATCCAAGACAATCGTGTGGATAGTCCACATGGTGATTGCAACCACCAGAGCATGGAGGGAGGGTGGGAGGGGGAGGCCATTGATGAAGCAAACATATCTCTTGACAGACTGAAGGGATGCGTTTGATCCTGGCCTAGCAGACGTTGGACTTCGCGCCATATCACTTTAGAGGTGGGGCACTTCTCCAGGTGGTGGAACAGCGTTCCATACTGGCCACACACAACACAGGATGAGTGTAAAGTGTTAGAGCGCTCAGCTGTACAATACATCCACCTCAGGCAGCGCCACACATGGGAGCGGACTTGAGGCTGCAACAGAGGATGGTGTGCGTATTTCCAGATAGTCTTTTGGGTTTCAATGGAATAAGGGATGTCCATCATGTCCAGGTAGTCCACCCTGGATAGGACATGGGGTTGAATGGGGATCACGCCATCATGGATGGGTAGCCCCTGTACCTCTTGTGTGAACTGAGGAGAGGGGCGGCCTCTTCGGGTTGTATGTCTACTAATATGAATTCTCCACTCTGCGCTTCGCATGGAGAGTAGGATTCGTTTGTAGTGGGTTTTTGTCCCGTGAGGACCTGTGGCCAATGTGTGTGATGCAAGGTATTTCATCAGGGAGTGGGGGCTTGATGGATTATTGAGGCCCAAGGCTTGGGAAAAGTTGGAGCAGGCCATGCGGGACCAGCGTTGGGATGGGAGTGTAGGAGCAGTGACGGCCGCGATCCAGGTGCCCAGGATCTTGGCGGCATGGGCTTTGAAGTCAAGCAGGCCCATGCCACCATGCTGATGAGGGCCAAACATGACCTCTAGCTGTACTGGCGGAGGGCGGCCTGACCAAAGCCATCCTTGCAGCAAGGCATATAGGGATTTGAAGAAGCTTGGGGAGAAGGGGATGGCGTGGGCTCTGAACCAGACTTTGGATAGGAGCATAGAGTTGGCAAGAACAACCCTGCCAGTGAGGGTAGTAGGGTGGGCTCTGAGAGAGGCTATTCGCTTCATCACGTTGTCCAGTATACAGCCCTCCATTACTGCTGACGCATATCCACCTGCCTCCATCCACACGCCCAGATGGCGTACCGGTCCTATGGTAGGATGTGGCACAAAGGGGAGCACCAGTGGAGCGGTGTGTGTTGAGTTAGTAAGGCGTGGACGTGGGCGAGCAGATGGGCCAGGTTGGGAATTACTTGCTGGGGCCCAGCAGTTCTGAAACTGACCAAGGAGGATGATTTCGGTTTTGGAGGCGTTCAGTGCCATGTTGCTTACCTGGGAATATTCCTGGATGAGGGCTTCAAGCGTACGTGCATCTTTGTTATTAGACACCCCCACTACGCAATCATCTGCAAATGCCAACATCTTGACTGGGGTTTGGCCTGGCACATGGACCCCAGTGAGGTGGGCATTCACATTTCGCAGTAGTGGGTCAAGGTTGAAGTTGTATAAGAGTGGGCTGAGGGGGTCCCCTTGTCGCAGGCCCCTTTGGGGGCGGACTACTTCCATTAGGAAGCCTGGGCCACGCACTGCCATTGTTGCAGATTCCGTGAGCAGCATCACCCAGTTAATGAAGCGGGGGGTAGGTGGAATTGATGGAGGCAGGCCCTAAGGTATTCCCAGTTTACTCTATCATAGGCCTTTTGTTGGTCCAAGAATACAAGTGCCCCAGAGGCTGTGGACTGACACACATTAGCCACTGAGTGCACATTATCCCAAATCGACCTTCTGGGGATGAAACCAAATTGTTCTGGGGAGATGGTGGCAGATGCTACAGTCCCTAAACGGTTAGCCATGATTTTGGTTAAAATTTTGGTGTCTGTGTTTGTTAGAGAAATGGGGCGCCAGTTGGCTAAGTCAAGCCTATCCCCTTTCTTGAAGAGTGTGACAGTAAAGGCCTCATGTCCTCCTGGTAGGAGGCGCATTTCCAACAGGCTTTGGTTGAGTGAGGCTAGCAGCAATGGGGATATATATTTAAAATATTTTTTGTAGAACTCATATGGAATGCTATCTGGGCCTGGGCATTTTTGGTTTGGCGCCCCACAAATGGCTGTCCATAATTTGTTCGGAGTAATTAAATTCATTATTTCTGGGTATCAGAAAATGGTGCGGATATGAGCTCAGTTGAGAAATTCCGCCATTTCAGCTGGCTGAATTGGTTCGGCTCGGTATAACTCAGAGTAATATCTTTGTGTTTCGATTGCCACTTCAGCTGGTGTGTCCACAATGGAATTATCTGATCTTCGCACCTGTGTGCAGGCCACGCTCTGGTGTGGTGCAAAAATTTTTTGATGAAGTATGCAGTGCACTTGTCACCTTTAGTGATGCGTGTGGCCCTGTATTAGACACAAACCCGATGTTTGTGTTGTCTTTTGAGTGCGTTGAGGTGGGCGGCTGCCTCCACCCACTTCCGGCCCCATGCAGGGCTATATCCTGTGGCTGGAATGTTGGACTCCAAGCGGGCCAATTCCACCAGCGCGCATGATATAACTGCCAATGTGGCTCATGAGCATCTGGAGGAGAGATGGCAATAGTGGCAGATGGTGTCTTCTTTGAAAGTTGCCCATGTGGAAATGGGGTCCACGCAAAATGGTGCAACAAACAATTCTGCCAAAGTTGCCTCTTCCACCCATGTGGAAAATCCTGGCGACGTGAGCTCAGGGGGGTGGATTTTGCACCAATGTGGGGCCTTTGCAACTGTGATGGGTAAGTGGTATGTTATCGAGACCAGTCGATGGTCAGAGAATTCCATTTTTGTTGTTTTGAAGTGGGAGATGTGGGGTTGGAATTTCGCCGGTGCTAGAATAAGGTCAATGCGGGTCATGGACCTTAGTTGCCATTATGGATGTGGGGACGCATCATGTTTTTGAGCAGTGGGGCATGTCGCGGCAGCGCATCCCTTAACCCAAGGGTGGCTTTTAAAACGCGTAGTTCTATGTGACCCTGTGGGGTGTGGGGTGAGGGCGGCCACCAGTCCGTTGGTGAGGTTAGCCAACAGTTCATGTCGCCAACTAGGAAGGAATTGGGGGTAGCGGAAGGGATTTGACCAATGAGAAAAATTCCTGATGCTCATGTGCACCGTTTGGGGCATAAATATTGACAATTGTGTGCACAACATCGGCCCATGAGAAGGTGACAACGAGCACTCAGCCATTTAGGAATGTTTCTGAAGATGTAAATTTGAAAAGATTGTTTTTCCAAATTAGCACCCCACAGTGCTTTGACCAAAAGGATAGGGATGGTAGGAGCATTGTTTTCCAAGCTTCCTTGGAACCTCATGGACAGTGGGACTCCTGGATGGCCAGGATATCCACGGGTAAATTGTTTTGTAAAAAACTCAGTTTCCTAGCCCAGGATGGGGAGGCCTTGAGTCCAGCAATATTCAGCATCCCTAGAGTGAAGGTTTCCCCCATCGCACCTTAGGTGTGAGGGGTGGGCCCCCGGGCCCACCAGCCTCTTCCAGGTCCCCACAGGCTTTCACAGCAGCGTGGGTATTAGCAGCAACGCTATTGGGGTTTTTGTTAATTTTTGTGGAAAGAGTCACATTGGCTTTGGCCTTTGCTTTTTGTTTTCCCAATGTCGGATGAATTTTTTGCGGTGTGGATAAGTTTGGTGCACCGTCAAGTGGGGCAAAAAATTTTTTTTGGTTGGGATAGGTCCCAAGTCAGTTTTGACTGGGGCTTGGGTGCAATGATTGGGTGAGATCAAATCTCCGATTGGATCCTCGGATTGAGTGGCCCATTCAGCATGGGCCTCCTAATCTGATTGGGTGATGGATTCCCAAGTTGCTTCCGCTGCAAAGGTCTCCATGTCCTCCTGGCATTGTGAGTGTGGGATGGTGGTGTTGGCCTTGGCTGTTTCCTTGGCCGCAGCCCTATGGGCCTGCTTGGCCTTCTTCCGCTCCTGTGGGGAGATGGGCTTTACTAATAGGTAGCAGCCTTGTGCTCCCCACGGGAAAGCCTCCTTGGTGCTTGCGGTTGGTTTGTAGTGCACCTCTCCGCTGGTCATGGCTGCCAAGGGGTGCTCTTGGAATGTGATGCCCTCTTTGATGGGGCATACATGTGCCTTATGGCTGAATGCATCACAGTGGGTGCAAATGGGGGGCACGCTGTCCACAGTTACCCAGAATGGGTGGGTGGTATGCCCTGCAATATCAATAAAGGTGGAGTGCGGGATCTGGGTTAGGTCCTTCACGATCTCCTCAGTTGGGGTCAGAACTGCAATGGCTTTGCCAGTGCACAGGTGTGGCATCAGCGTGAAACGTTGCATTTTGAAAGATTGTATTTTGCCATATACAGTGAGACCATCTTTCAGGTGTTGCTTTAAAATGTCA
Organism: Massospora cicadina; assembly: GCA_022478985.1. Classification (NCBI taxonomy): domain Eukaryota; kingdom Fungi; phylum Entomophthoromycota; class Entomophthoromycetes; order Entomophthorales; family Entomophthoraceae; genus Massospora; species Massospora cicadina. The sequence goes on along the minus strand of JAKSZP010002644.1, from coordinate 43,816 downwards.
TATTTTACCATAGTAGGCAAAAAGTCAAACGTGAGGAAAATTTGGTTTGATTTTGTCCATCTGGTGCATTTAGTTTTGATGACCCGTTGCCCTTTGGGGAGGTCAACCACTATATGCACTGCTGCAGCCTCGTCTGCTGCAATTTTGCTTTTGAAGCCTAGGTCCAGCCAACTGCATGACATGGAATGAGGTGCAATGTACACCGCAGTCAGGAAAATTTTGTGTACATCTTCACAAAATTTTTCCCATAGGGCTGTTTTTTGGATGTCCAGATACACATGGACTCCAAATTCCACCGACAAAAGTGGCTGGGAATATGGCATGTTGATGTACTGGTTGCATCGTGCTTGCCACATGAGTATCTCCAGGGAAATTGTGACCGCCAGTTTTTTTAGATTTTTTTTCTATTCCACCGGATTCTCTGGGGCGTTTTTGAATGTTAGAGGCCGCGGGCCTTCCGCCTGCTCCTCTTGCCTTGCTTGCCCAACTGCTCCCAGATATGGGCGCAGACTAATCCCCTCTATGAGATTATCAAACTAGATTTAGTCTTGAATTGAATAGGTTGCAAAAGTGTTTGCAATGAGAAAGAAAAGTTGTTTTGTTTTTGCTTATTTTTAAAATTTTAAATCTAAATTTTTAAATTTAAGTTTTTAAATTTTATTCAAGGTGTGCCAACCTGGGGATAATACTACACAAATTAAGGGAAATTGAAGAAAATGGGATAGGAGGATAAAACCTGGAAAACCTCCATGCATGGCATATGATAATCCAGGAACTCCATGGACTGCCTTGCTATTTGCTATCTCAGTTTGGGGCATTGGTGCACAACTCCAACACAGTCATAATTGTCCCCTACCCAAAGTTTATCTACTGGGATTGAACTTGGGGAGGCAGTGGTAGTGAGTACATACTCTAAAACTGGGGTACCCCTTGCAGTTTTTACTTATAAAATTTTTTGAGGTGGGTTGACCTTGGGACAAATATACCACACTGAGAATATTTTATAGTCAATACAGGTTTCAAACTCAAAACCTGCACTAGGGGTGGAAGCAGTTTTACCCGCTTGGCTAACCACCCTTCAGTTTTTACTTATAGTTTTTATTATTTAGCTGATTTTATCAGTCAATTATATGGTAAACATTCAGATATCTATTTATATTACCTTATTTTATTTAATTGGTTGATTTAATTGGTCAATCTATAATAAATTTACTGATTGCAATCTACAATAATTCATTTTAGATCTAGTTGATTTTATTGGTCACTCTATACTAAATTTACTGATCACCATCTACAAATATTTATTTTAAATCTAGCTGATTTTATTGGTCAACCTATGCAAAAACAAACCACACCCATAATAATTTATGCTCATCAGTTATGATCTCATACTTGAACATACCCCCCAGCCATACGACATATATCATGTCAAAAATTATCTAAAATAGTCCATTAGTTTTGGAGTTATGCAAGAACAAATATAAAAATATATATATACAGGTCGAATTGAGAACCTTCTCCTTTTTCAGTTAGCTAATAAAAACATTGACTTTTTATGTAGAGAAGATTAGTTCGGGTGAGCAATTTGGGAATTATTTGATACATTTGCCAATTTTCACCCACTCATCCAAAAAGATTGAATCTATAAGACTCGATGTTTTCAGATTCACCAATTCTCACTTCTCACCAAATAGATCAGTTTCGGGTGAGCAATTGCTGAATCATTCAATAATATTCGACAATTTTCACCCACTCGCCCAAATAGATTGAACCTATCAGGTTTAATGATTTCAAATTTGCTACTTCTCACCCACTCGCCTAAATAGATTGAACCTATCAGCCTCGATGGTTTCAGAAGTCAGTCAGTATCAGTCAGTGTTTGTGTTTTATAAGTAGATAATAATTCCACCCAGGATAATATCAAATAGCTAGAAAGCATTCGGATATTCGGAGCACCGCTGATCAACTATCTGATAAACATTCATTTTGCCATAATGCACTATCATTTTCAGAATGCTTCATGTTCAGAATTATCTTATGAAGCAAGTTTAAGATCTCATTTTTAAATCTCATTAAATTGAGTATTCAATCTATAATATATTTTATCAGTTAATATTATGAAGTTTAACCAAAACTCTTGGCCTGAGAATTCATTCAAATAATTATCCAGGATGTCCGAGAATCTCCGCAGGCCCACCGATCTAGAATTCAGAGTATTCCAGTTGTGCCAGCAACCCAACCCATCGTGAAATAGCAGGGAATTGTTATCTTCATGGCACCATAATATCTTAGAAAATGTTACATTAAGATTGATGCTGAACTAGGTTTGTATAAAATATAAATAACTAATAAATATTAGGCTATTTATATATAGAAATAAATAAGTCAAAGCATTTAATTGGCACAATTCCCAAAATTTTTAGCACCATCTAACTCTGACAAAATTTATAGTAGCTAAAATAATGTATACGCTAAGCAGACTGCTAGACAGACTGGTTTGGTCCTGTAGCAGGACTGAAACTGCAAGCAAAACTGGTAAAAATTATTTCAAAGGTTCAATTAGTGTAGATTTGGTTATCAGACTGATTTATAAAACAATCACCACTATCTCCTTAACCGAACAAGTGCAATATACTTAAAAAGGCGGTTGATAAGAATTGGTGCCAGTTTCACTTATTCAAAAATCAATTATAAAACAAGTCAAATTATAATGGAACCTATAAGGGATGCGAAGTTACGTAGTCCTCTTTCAGTACCAAGTGCATCTGAGCATGACTCTGAAAATTCTTGTATTATTATTTCTCACTCCAGCCCACAAGCTATCGAGTCTGATATAAACATTTTACAAGAAACTGGAAACTCGCGTAACCTCACCAGCTTCCAAGAAATTGATGACAATAGGGAACGGGAGGAGTTTTCAGTTTTAGATCCTTCTTATCATTATAAAGAAAATGAAAAGTTCCTCGGAGCTTCTAAATCAATCGACCCTACCAACTCTTCTGAACCCATAGCTACAACTTATTTTCGCGAGGAAGATTTTAAAAAGGAGATAGATTTTAGCCAATTTAATTGCTTACTCCAACATATGACTTAGAAAATGTTGGCTCTGTGGAAATAAGTTCTATGAAATTTGGTGAAATAGAAGTATATTGTTTCCACGAAGGTTTTGTTTAACTTTTAGGGATTATCTGAGCTTTTTACCCTGGAAAACATGTCAAGCTTTGAAGGTGGTCAGTTTGGGTTGCCATCAACTCATTTGGCTTCTGGACACGCTAATCTATTCGATCTTACTGGTACGTTATGGCGGATAATATTGTTTCATTTTTTGTTAATTACGGTGCTATGCGTAAGTTAAACATTACTTTCTCTCGATAAATAGCACCCTTTTCACTTTGTGCAGATTTCGTTATGATTTGGCTGATTTTAAGGGTCCTTTAGCCCCTCATCTTTTTTAATTTTACCTGTATAGATGCTTGCTCGAAGACACCGGCTCTAAAATCCCAAACCAAAGCTTCTACCAGCGCTTCACTTGTGGCTAAGCAGCCAGCCAAAATACGCTGTACAGATTGCGAACCCGAATACAATCCCAACTGTCGCAAGCACAATTGTCAGACATGTATGCAGAAGGTTGGAAGTCACAACGCGTTGATATGTCAAAGATGTGATAATGCACATCACATAGCATGTATGGCTTCCCCTCTCGTAAATCTTTATTTGTTTCCTTGGTAGGAATTGTAATTATCGATATTTTTTTCTAAATTAGGCTTTAAGGTGCTGTAACGCTTGTCAACCTGATAGAGAAGTTCCTCAGAATGGTTCTTTAATATATACCGGAAAAGTTCCTGGAATTCTTGTCGGAAGCTCTTGGAAGTACCGGCTGCAACTTTGTGCCAACTATTTGCACAGGTATTTTGTTATATATTTTCTGTTTTGATTTTAGGCCTTCTATGGCGGGTATTCACGGGGCTGGCGAATATCCAGCTTATTCGATTGTTTTACAGGGGGGTTACCAAAGCGATGAGGATCACGGGATGGATTTTTACTATACCGGTGCTGGAGGGCGCGATGACAAGGGTGTTCATATAAAGGACCAGGAACTGGGCAGAAGTAATCTTTCTTTGGCGGCATCTTGTGATGCAAACTTAAATCCTAATGGGGCGGAAGCTCTTGACTGGACAAAAAGTGCACCAATACGTGTTATTAGGGGACACCTTCTTAAAAAGCATAGCCCGCAATATGCACCCAATGCTCTGCGGTACGATGGCATCTATAAGCTCGTTCGCTACTGGAAAGAAAAAATTCCTGAGGGCTTTACCATTTGGAGATATCATTTGCGAAGAGACGATGATGAACCTGCGCCATGGACTCCAGAGGGCAAACAGTACATCATTGACAACAACATAGTTTTTACAGATTCCGAGCCACTCAGACGCTTGCGTCGTACGATGCCCAATTCACCTTACTCTACCATGAGAGCTCCGCATAGTCCACTAATTGTACTGGAGCCTTTCGAACCTTTTGCTCAGGCTGAATTCGAGCCCCAAGATCAAGCTTGTATCGACACCCATTTATGTGACACACCTCTAAATGTCAATTTTTCTCCCCAGAGAAAACACAAAATGCAAGACGAGGTCGTTACCCAGGAAACTGTTGTGCAGTTATCCGAAGGCGGAGAGGAACCCGAACTTTCTAATGAGGTACCAGCATTAGAGTCTGAGGCTTTAAAAGTATTGCCACCAAGCCCAAACCCAGAGTCAGGTTATCGAACATTCTCCTCTCTTGAGCATCTGATTAGACGTGATACCCGAAACCAAAAATTGTGGGAGAACATTTGTTCTAGTTCCTTACAGGGGGTTGCTCAGTTTCTTGAACGTGTTCGCAACTCATTTACATGTGCGGTTTGCTTTGATCTAGTAGAAAGCACCGCCCCTTATACCACAGCATGTGGCCATAATTTCTGTCGGCCATGCTTCCGTGCTTCAGTTCGCCAAAATCAGGGCCTCTGCCCAAAGTGTAAAAACCATATCCCTGAAGATCTGTTGGACGAAGATAATGTACCTATAGCCATCAGCAGTTCTTCGCAAGCTTTGTTTAATCCCGCTCTCTCGGAGATTCTTATAGCTCTTAAGCCTGGCCTTGACTATTATAGCGCAACTAAATAACCTTGGCTTTACCACACATCCTAGCTTAGAGCCGTTTAATAATAGCTCCCAACTTAAAAGCAGCATTTTTTGAATTTATCCCTTTTTATTAGCTATATCATCTTAGCAAACTTTAACTTAAGCGACAATACTTTAATTATTCGTGTTGTAACTTTAAAAAGTTTTAATAATTAAATTTAGATTTAATAATATTTGGGGTTTAAATGGAGTATTGAACCCATAGTGATGAATAATTGAATAAATAGCCAGCTCAGGTAAACCTTGAAGAAACTTTATAATGAGTGCTTTGTTAGCTTTTAGTAGCTAGATTAACAGTACCAGTAAAGGATACTAAATTGGTTAATAATGAAAAAACCAATTATGTAACTTAGTGTCTAAGATATACAAAGGAATGGACAGGTTTGTACTTAGTATAAAGATAAAAACTGGTTTTCCAGCATTGGTTATTAGATAAACAGACAAATCAAATAAAAAATCTAGAACAAATTTTGAACAATACAAAGTCATTTTAATATATATATATTAAAGCTATTATAATAAACTTTAAAAATGATTTTAGCTATATAATATAATTAAAAATGCTATGTAGTATAACCAGACAGATTACATTAAGATGCTATAGAAGCTTAAAAATTAGCTTGCAGCTTAGCTGTGTGAGTTTTGGGGTGTGAATTGAGTGGCAGAGATACCATGTCCCAGATTGTGATAAGCTTGAACTAGGTTTGACCCATCAATAATTTCAAAATCTAATTCTTCCCCTAGAAGTCCTATTTAAATTTAAAATAACAGATGAGCACCAAGAGATTAAGCTCAAATAAATTGATTTGAGCTGTTGTAGTAGTTTATTTTCTCTTAATGGACTAGTTTAAATCTTAAATCCCCAAAAACCAATTGATAGTTTCTAAAATGATAGGTGTGGTTTCATTAAGCATTAGCACTGTTAAACAACCTTTTACTCTAATAAAGCTTTTGAGTCCAAGGGGTAAATAAGCTATCATATTTCAGATTTTCCTAAGTTTTTATGTATGTAGCTGGTGGTTTTTATTCTACTTGCAGACATAGCCTATTTCACTAAAAGACATTTTAAAAATAGTTTTTTTTCTTTAGAAAAATGGAATATGTTAATTGATTAAATTTTCAACGTTATATTAAGAATAAAAAAAGCCCACATAAGAGCTTATAAAATGCATCTAGTAGAGTCAGTCCCCTGATCCATTTACCTTATATATGTTTATGCCTTAGATAAAATCTATTTCCAGGCTGCCCTGACTCAAATTACAGATCGAGTTTTAAATTTTAAGTTTTGGCTATATGTACACTTAATTCACGTTTTACTTAAGTTATTTTAGAGCCCACCTAATACTAAAATCAAATGATAAAAGCCTTATCTTTAGACAAAAATTTACTTTAGTAAGTTTGAATCAATGCTTTATGTATACAAATCTCAGAGCTTGAATTAAAAATCCCTTTGGCCTTTGTATGTTATAATTCTCAAACTTCTCCAATATTTATATCCCCTAGAGAAACTGTTGAAGTGCCTATTTGTATCAACGAGTTTAAAAGATTAGACCTTGCATAGACCACAGATCTTTTGGACTTAAGTATTAATATAATTTATTTTTGTTTTGAGCTTGATCTTATTATACCCTTAATTATCAGCTAAATATAAACTATAAACTTTTTATACATAAAAGGCTAGGATTCAATCCTAAACTTAATCCACTACTTTTATTTTAGTTAGATGTTTATTATTCCACTTTTTAAAGGGGGTGTTTAAAAATTCAAAGATAAGTTTTAATGAAACTAGAGTAATTTCTGAGGCCACTGTACCGAGTAAGATATATAGAGCTAGCTTCCCCATTTCTTCTTTTATGCAGATTTATTATGCTTATATTTTATAAGCTTTATTGGCTTAAGATTTAAGCTCAGTGAACTTTAAATAAAAATTTTAACAAGCACATAGATTAATTTTTCTGTATTAATATGGAGTACCCTCAGGCTGAAGGTTGGCAAGTATAAATACCAATACCTCTGTGTCCTCAACTCCACCATCAACTAATACATTGCTTCTCCCACTGCTACCTACTAGATAGTTACACTGTGCAAATAGCATATATCACTTTGCTCAGTAAAGTTAAGGCTGTCAATATCATCCTAGACCTCTACTACCTATAGCTACATGTTTCTTGTATCTAACCCTGACTGGCACATCACTTTGTTAGTCATTGTCACTGTGAGCATATAGTATGTCTTAAGCAATTATAGAAAACTCCAAGAACTCTCTAGGTCACATAATTTTAATTGAAAATGTTGGGCTTCAGTCTTTGGTCTCAATGGTGCTATTCCAAAGAAGTCCAACAGTCAATACTTGAAGCTGATTAATTCTCATTACAAGTGTATTTTTATTTTAAAGGGTGCCAAGTTACCACCTATGTCCCATCAGCTAGAGTATCCATCCTATGGTAAGTACAGCACTATGAAATTATTTAAGTCAAGTACAAAAATAAGATATTAAAATAATGACGACTTTTTTATAGTATAAAATAGGGGTGTATATGTCACATTTAACAATATAAGCCCCAAAAGTAAAAGAATTAATAATGGAAGGGGAAATCTGGAAGGGAGACTCTTGGTCAGGCAATAGATTCCAGAAGGTATAATGCCTGTTGGGACGTGGGGGTAAGACTTTCATCCCTTAAGAAAGCGTCCAGGATACCTGAAGTCCTGGGCAAATGATACAGAAAAGGTTTACTTTGTAGAAAAGTCTTCAACCAAAGAAAAAACTCCTAGGCTAACATGTCAAGCAATGTCATCACTATACTAATAATGGAAAGTCAAAATGCGTGGTGAAAAGATTGTATTTTTTGAATATTAAAACAAAACATATAAGAGTTTTCAGAAAATTATTTGAGGAAAAATTCCCAAGCGCTTCCAAAAAAATATCTATATTAAATAGCAATTGGGATTCTGTAACATTCTGGTTACTTCTATTGAACAGAATTTGATTACCTTTTAGATCAAATTTGGATTCCATTATTGGTGGGTTTCTGTTGACCAACTTGATCACATAGATTAGGTTTGAGCCCCAATATCATGAGGTGCATATAAATTTAATAAGGAAATATCCCCACCAATTGTTTCATCTAAGTTGTTAGTTCAGGTTTTAATCTTGTCTTCAGATTGACAAACATCCTTAATTTGTGCTGAAATCCTGACAACGCCACTTCTAGATCTTGACATAGAGGGGTGAAAGGCTTAGGAAATTGACTGTGTACTCAATTGATCACAGTGCCCTGAGTGACATCCACAATAGAGTGTACATTTTCACATACAAGTATCTTTGTAGGGTCCTGACCAATTGGTCCCCAAACTTTTATCACATCCACCTGGATAATGATAATAGAAAAAGACTAAATCATCTGGTTGGAAGGTTTTATAGGAGCATGCTTGTTTTTAAACTAATTAGTCTCTCTGTTAGTGGTAGCAAATAAATTTTTGGAAGCCAAGGCCTGAAGTCTATAATCTCATTAGCAATACTTCTCATAGAAATTTCAGGGGCTTCAGGGGAGGTTTTTTTTTAGTACTAGATGGTCCCAACGGCTTCAGGGGAGGTTAGATCTAACATGACTTGCAATTTAGAGGGCAGCTTGGATTCCTTCCATACAAATCTAGGAAGGGTGGTATATTGATAATCTGATGATAATTTATTTTGATAGGAAAGAATTAACTAAGTAGAATTATTGCCAATGTAGGGGAGGATGCCCCAGTGGTAGAGTATGAACCCTCTACCACTGCCTTCCCAAGTTTGATCCCAGTAATGGACTTTAGTTAGGGGACAATTTTGACTGTGTTGGTTTTGTACACCAATGCCTTGAACTGAGATAGCAAATAGCAAAGGCGGTCCATGGAGTTCCTGGCCTATCATACACCGCGCATGGAGGTTTTCCAGGTTTTATCCTCCTTTCCCATTTTTTTCACTTCCCTAATTGGTGTGGTATTGTCCCCAAGTTGGCCCACCGCAAATAAAATCATTAGATTTTATTGCCAATGTAGGGGGTTAATTGAGGCCAATTTCCAGAAGGCTGATGTTAGAGTACCATTTACACGCTCTATCATTCCATTAATTTTAGGATAATAAGAAGTGTAATCTATATGAGTGGACCCCATAATCTTGTTTAACTATTTCACCAGCAATGCTCAAAATTTGACCACTATTGATGAAAATTATGCTAGGGCTCTTTTTGGGTTATATTTTTGATTATATAGAATGTAGTGGTAGCTTTTGCCAAAGTGGAGGGTAGGGATATAACTTTGATACAATTGGTTAAATGATCAACAGCTAGAATTAGGCTTTGAGGACCATTAGATGCTTAAGAGAGTGGTCCCACAACGTCAATACTTATAGTATGAAAGTGTTTATAGGGTGGAACTACTGGATGTTAAGTCAGGGATTAGGTCTGGCTTGACTTTTACATACCAGACAGGACTTTAATAAATCTTGGATTGAGATGAGCATTCCTTCCTTATAACATCAAGGCTTGAGTTTTGGTAAGTTTTCTGAATTCCTCCATGACTGACTTGTCAATGTCCCTCTAGTATAACATCTGTGTGAGCCATAGGTCAAATGTTGGGCAACCATTTTTATGACATGAGTTTGTACAGGGTACCATTTTTATCCTAGATATTTGCTTACCTTTTTGCTAATTATTTTGAATAGTTGGGGACTAATTTTTCCATATATGCAGTTGGGCTGAAAGATTATAGAGTCAATCATCCTCAAGTTCAGTTAAAGTTGATTTGAGTAACCTGGATAAAAAATCTGTATTTTAACGTATGTGCCCTGGATGATGAATAACAAGAAATTTTAGTTTTAAAGTTAAAAACCATCAGGATAATCTCCCAGCAGGATCCTTCATTTGTTGAAGCCATCACAATGAAGCATGGTCAGTAATTATGGTGAAATTTTTCCCATATAAAAAAGGTCATATTTGCTTGATAAACAGTAGTACACCAAACGCTCTTGTTCTGTAATAACATAATTGCATTCAGCTTTTGACAGAGTTTTGCTATAATAAGCAATGTGATAACCTACTAAGTTTTTGTCAAGATAGGGCAATATAGCTCCTATAGTTATATCACTAGCATTGGTGAAAAGAAAAAAAGGCTTGTCAAAATTAGGATGCACAAGTACTAAAGAGTGGGAGCTATGCATAAAAGGTCAAAGGCCTTTTGTTATTTCTCTTTACACTGGAAGGATATTCCTTTTTTCAACGAATATACCAAAGGCTCAGAACTAGAGGCAAAGTGTGAAATAAACTGGCAATAATATCCTACCATCCCTAAAAAGACCTGTACATCACGTAAGGATTTGTAGGTAAACATCTTAGAAATGGCTCAACTTTGTCATCACAGGGGATATCCGGCCTTACTTACCTTATGGCCCAAAAATCCATTTCACTTTGAAAAAAGAAACATTTGGATGGCTTTAACTTTAGGAAAGCCTGGTATTATCACTGGAAAACCTCCCTTAGATGTGCCAGGGGTTTAGTAAAAGTTTTTAAAAAATGTTTATATGGTTGAGATAGATTAACATATAAGAGCGTTTTAGATCACCTAATAAGCCATTCATGGCTCTTTGGAAGGTGGCAGGGGCCGTTGCATGACCTCTGCAGCATTTGAGTGGGCTCAAGTAATTTTTCACTAGAAATTGAGGGCACATTTTTCGCGGTCTTCTGGGGAAAATTGATCTGCCAATACCCACTGGTGAGGCCTTATGTCAAAAATAGTGGGATCCTGACATTAAGTATAATGTATTATTTATTTGCGATAGAGGATAACTATCTTTATGGGTGATAGAATTTAGCCAGCGATAAACCATCACAACTTGATGCCCACCATCCTTTTTCATGGATTAATAAAAGTGGAGAAGCCCATGGACTTTTGGATGGCACTAGTAATCCTGCTTTCAACGATTTAGTTCTAGGGTGACTTGAGCTTCCTCAACTTTAGATTTTTGGTAAGCATGAGATATAAAGGGGGTGATCTTCAGTTTTGATTTGGTAAATTAATCCCATCATTTTCTCATAGTCACTTAGTCCTGATGAAAATATAACATTATACTCCTCAATGAGAGCTTCTACATTATGGCGTTCATTGGGATTAAGGCAGCCCTCAACTACTTTTGACTAAAGATATTGTAAGTAGGGGATCAAAGCCTAAATCTTGTAGAAAATTAAATCAGTTTACATCCACAATACTCTCAATAGGACAGAGTTTTGCATAGGCTAATGTGAGCATTTTGAGGAACTTGGAGGGTCTAATTCATTAAATTTACTAATATGAAAATAGACTTCCCTTAAACAATATCTAAAATTCTAGGACAGGTTAACGCTTCTTTAATAGAAGGATTAGGTTGTACACATAACTCCAAAACTTGGTTAGAAGGAGTGTGAATCTTGATTTTAAAATCCACAATAACTTGAGAGTCATGTGGTATATTAATGGGATGGAGGATGTACAGAGGTACCCATCATTAGCATCCAAAGCCTCAGGTGTAACTTACTTTTATCCCCAAGTTCTTGGTACTTGACTTTAAAAATATAGGAGGATTATATAATGAGGATTATTTGTTAGAACAGAGCCCCTTTATTTTTGATAAAGAGATTGAATATTATGGGTATCCAATACCCTAAGAGCAAGAGATAATTTTCTTATAATTAGTAATGCAGTTGAACTAATGGACTGCCCACCATCTTCTTCCCCCTGACTTCCCTGAATCTCCCTGCAGTGACATCTCAAAACTATTTGATGATGCTGAAATCGCTGTTATGAATGTCGCAACGCTTGCTTCATTCAACCCCTCAGCCAAAATCACCCGCCACAGTATCTCCCTTTTCACCCAACTTCCTGAATCCCACAAAGAAGCTGAAGTTCTCCTCGCAGCTTTTGTTGAAACACTTTCCCATCATTATCTTGATGAGGAAGTGGAAAACTCCTACTACGCTGACCTCAGCCCCCACTATGCAGAAGCCCCAACGCCCTGGCTCTCTGCTCTGATCTGGTACTGTAACCAACACCCCTTGATCAAGGCGGGTCTTTCTGAAAACCAAACCCCCAACCCCTCCTCACCCTCTGCCATGGTGGGTTAAGCAGTTTCTGCTTCCCACCTGGTTAGTAGTTTGTTTTTCCATTTTGAGTGTTGTGATCAGTACTGTCCATCCCCTGGTCAGCGTACCTCGAATAAATCAGTAATGCAGTTGAACTCACACATTAGTTGTATTCCAGTAAGCAGTTCATAGTTATTATTTTCTAATGTGATAGCGGGATTGGTAATCAAAAGTTTTTGAATTGTAAGGGTAAGGAAGAATATGCCACAATCACCCTAGTAGACTGATTCCCCGCCATCCCATATTCAACTTCATGAAACAAATCTGGACCCATTTTGATTTTCTGGATAAGTCAGGAAAAAATAACATTAATTAAAGAACCAGATCAATTATAGACATACTATAATCTTGTGAACAATTACCTCTACCTGTACTACTGAAGACCAAATGGAGAATTAATGAGTAATCAACTTTTGTTAAATAATTGTAGTGATGCAAGTGGAAGATTTTGCCACGGCCAAGCTCAAGGATTTTCATTGTGTTTAAAAGATTTGTCAGCTAATACTTGATTATCACTAGAGGAGCTGACAGTAAAGGTTTGATTGGGTATTTGTCCAACTTCAAATTAAGAAAGATGAAGGTCTTTCTTTTCTTGATTAAGTAAGAGGTAGTTTGATTTCTGCAGGAGCAGCTAACAAAAAATATCCCAATGTACTAAGCATAGAATTAGAAGATTGATGCACTTTTATTTCATCCAAATTGGGAGCATCTTTCCCTATGCTGTCTGATCTTTTGCTGCTGTGTTGCGGCGAAGTTTGTGGCAGTGGTTTATGGTATGTCCATTTTTCTTGCAATAATTGCAAAATAACTCTGGTATAGGCCAGTCAGGGGGTGATACCGCTAATACTTGAGGTGAGGCTTATTATGATGGGGTGGTCTAGTTGATATAAACAATTTGGCAGAAATCTCAAAAAAAGCTTCTTTGATTTGCAGAAGAGATGCAAGGTTGGATTTTACTTTTTTAAAATTAAGTAAGATATTGGACATATTTTTGATGCCAAAAAAGAAGCCATGATAGAATCATCCAGCTTAAGATGATTCCCTGCAACCAAAGTCAGAGCCTCAAGATAATTTCTGTGAGTAAACTCAACGATAATTTTGCCATTTTTTAGGCTATTTCCCATAAGTTTCTGTTTCTGGTTGGATAAGATTATGTCGCTCCCATATTCCAAAAGCAGAACAGTCTTGGCTTCATTCCAGGTACTTAAGTTCATCAAATGAGGTACCATGATGTCCTGAGCTACGTGGCTAAGACAATTTGTTAGTTGTTTGACCGTTGGTTATCAGTGGCGCCTTCCATGGCACTCTTATAACAATATAGGAAAGAGGAAATTTTCTCTTCTCCTAGGGCGTACTTCTCTTTGATTATATAGGTTTAAATGTTCTATTTGGTGGGGTTGGTTGCTGAGCAACATGAAACAACACTGGGGTGATCCTTCTACCAAAGCGGAAATGGTATATCAAGTATACTAATGGAGATAAAGAGCATCCAATTAACTTCATAAGATATTGATATCGTCAATAACTAAATCTAAGAAATTATGAGCGTCCCAAAGAGCTGATTTTGTGGCTAAGAGCTGAGCTAACTGTTTAAATTTTAAATCTTTAAACTAGCATTTGTATTTCAGAGTTTGAGTTGGTGTTACTCAGTGGAGAGCATTCATTGCTCCAAACCTTGTACTATGACGTATAGAGCAACCAAGTTTTCAAGGTGTTCATGATAAGCATCCAGAGAAACTTAAGGGAGGAGAAGCACTCAATTCTGAGTGAGTTGAGCTCCTTAAGCTATGCATTTGAGTGAACATCAAGATTTTGAATTTGCAAAATAACAACTGGAGTCAATCTTAGGGGATTAAGGATCAGCACTAGATAAGAGGGCCAGGGGGTCCAAGGGAACCACGTTGGCCAGCCTGAACATCGCAATCAGGGGCTCTGGGCTTGCCATGCATTTCAGGAGGGCCAGCGTAGCCTGGCATCCCCAGTGTTCTGGAGGAACTCATATTGTCCTGAGAATTGAATATATCATATATTAAATTTTTAAGGAAAATAAAGCGTTCATTCACAGAGGATATAGATTTATAAATTTAAGTTGTACTCTGATGGTATGATCTTTAATCTAATTATTAATGATAACTTATAATTTAGTAAAACAAACTTTTCTTTCTCGTTGCAAACACTTTTGCAACCTATTCAATTCAAGACTAAATCTAGTTTGATAATCTCACAGAGGAGATTAGTCTGCGCCCATGTCAGGGAGCAGTTGGGCAAGCAAGGTAAGAAGAGCAGGCGGAAGGCCCGCGGCCTCCAATGTTCAAAAACGCCCCAGAGAATCCGGTGGAATAGACAAAAATCTCAAAAAACTGGCGGTCACAATTTCCCCAGAGATACTCGCATGGCAAGCACGATGCAACCAGTATATCAATACGCCACACTCCCAGCCACTTTTGTTGGTGGAATTCAGAGTCTGTGTGTATCTGGACATCCAAAAAACGGCCTTATGGGAAAAATTTTGTGAAGATGTACACAGAATTTTCCTGAATGCAGTGTACATTGCACCTCACTCCATGTCACGCGGTTGGCTGGACCTAGGTTTTGAAAGCAAAATAGCAGCAGACAAGGCTGCAGTGGTGCGCATAGTGGTTGACCTCCCCAAAGGGCAATGGGTTGTCAAAACCAAACACACCAGATGGATAAAATTAAACCAAATTTTCCTCATGTTTGACTTTTTGCCTACTACAGTAAAACGTGACATTTTAAAGCAACACCTGAAAGATGGTCTCGCCATATATGGCGAAATACATTCTTTCAAAATGCAACGCTTCATGCTGATGCCACACCTGTGCACCAGCAAAGCCATCGCAGTCCTGACCCCAACTGAGGAGATCGCAAAGGACCTAACCCTGATCCTGCACTCCACTTTTATTGATATTGCAGGGCATACCACCCACCCATTCCAGGTAACCGTGGACAGCGCGCCCCCTTTGCACCCACTGTGACGCGTTCAGCCATAAGGCGCATGCATGCCCCATCAAGGAGGGCATCACATTCCAAGAGCACCCCTCGGTGGCCATGGTCAGCGGAGAGGCGCACTATGAACCAACCGCAAGCACCAAGGAGGCTTTCCCATGGGGAGCACAAGGCTGCTACCTATTGGTAAAGACCATCTCCCCACAAGAGCTGAAGAAGGCCAAGCAGGCCTGCAGGGCCATGGCCAAGGAAGTGGCCAAAGCCACCACCGCCATCCCACACTCACAACGCCAGGAGGACATGGAGACCTTCATGGCGGAAGCAACTTGGGAATCCCTCAACCAATCATATTGGGAAGCCCATACCAAGTGGGCTACTCAATCCAAGGATCCGATGGGAGATTCAATCTCACCCAATCGCTGCACCCAAGCTCCAGTCAAAACTGACTTGGGACCTATCCCAACTGAAATTTTTTTTGACCCACTTGACGGTGCACCAAACTCATCCGCACCACAAAAAATTCATCCAACGTCGGGAAAACAAAAAGTGAAGGCCAAAGCCAACGCAACTCTTTCCACAAAAATTAACAAAAACCCCAATAGCGTTGCTGCTAACACCCGCACTGCAGTGAAAGCCCATGGGGACCTTGAAGAGGCTGGTGGGCCTGGGTGCCCACCCCCTCGCACCTAAGGTGCAATGGGGGAAACCTTCACTTTAGGGATGCTGAATATTGCCAGACTCAAGGCCTCCCCATCCCAGGCTAGGAAACTGAGTTTTTTACAACACAATTTACCCGTGGATATCCTGGCCATCCAGGAGTCCCACTGTCCACGAGGTTCTGAGGAAGCTTGGAAAACAATGCTCCTCCCATCCCTATCCTTTTGGTTGAAGCACTGTGGGGTGCTAATTTGGAAAATTTTTTTTTCAAATTCAAATCCTCAGAAACATTCCTAAATGGCTGAGTGCTCATCATCACCTTCTCGTGGGTTGACGTTGCACATGCAATTGTCAACATCTATGCCCCAAATGGTGCACATGAGCATTGGGAATTTTTTTGTCAGTCAAATCCCTCCCACTACCCCCTGATTCTTTCCTAGTTGTGACATGAACTGTTGGCTAACCTCACCAACGGACTGGTGGCCTCCCTCACCCCACGCCCCACAGGGTCATGTAGAACTACGTATTCTAAAAGCCACCCTTGGGTTAATGGATGCACTGCCGCGACATGCCCCACTGCTTGAAAACATGACGCGTCCCCACATCCACAATGGCCAATTAAGGTCCATGACCCGCATCGACCTTATTCTAACACTGGCGAAATTTTGACCCCACATCTCCCACTTCAAAACAATGAAAATGGAATTTTCCAACCACTGACTGGTCTCAATAACCTACCACTTACCTGTCACAGTTGCAAAGGCCCCACATTGGTGCAAAATCCGCCCCCCCCGAGCTCACATTGCCAGGATTTTCCATGTGGGTGGAAGAGGCAACTTTGGCAAAATCGTTTGTTGCACCGTTTTGTGAAGACCCCATTTCCACATGGGCAACTTTCAAAGAGGACACCATCTGCCACTATCGCCATCTCTCCTCCAGATGCTCACAAGCCACATTGGCGGTTATCTCGCGCGCTCTGGTGGAATTGGCCCACTTGGAGTACAACATTCCAGCCACAGGATACAGCCCTGCATGGGGCCAGAAGTGGGCGGAGGCAGCCGCCCACCTCAATGCACTTGAAAGGCAACACAAACATTGGGTTTGTGTCCAATACAGGGCCACATGCATCACTAAAGGCGACAAGTACACCGCATACTTCTTTAAAAAAAATTTTTGCACCATGCCAGAGCATGGCCTGCACACAGGTGCAAAGATCAGATAATTCCATTGCGGACACACTGGCTGAAGTGGCAATCAAAATGCAAAAATATTACTTCAAGCTATACTGAGCCAAACCAATTCAGCTGGCCAAAATGGCGGAATTTCTTGACCAAGCTCATATCCACACCATTTTCCAATACCCAGAAATAATGAATTTAATTACTCCAAATAAATTATGGACAGCCATTCATGGTGCGCCAAACTGAAAATGCCCAGGCCCAGATGGCATTCCATATGAGTTCTACAAAAAATATTTTAAATATATATCCCCATTGCTGCTAGCCTCACTCAACCAAAGCCTGTTGGAAATGCGCCTCCTACCAGGAGGACATGAGGCCTTTACTGTCACACTCTTCAAGAAAGGGGATAGGCTTGACTTAGCCAACTGGCGCCCCATTTCTCTAACAAACACAGACACCAAAATTTTAACAAAAATCATGGCTAACCATTTAGGGACTGTAGCATCTGCCACCATCTCCCCAGAACAATTCAGTTTCATCCCCAGAAGGTCGATTTGGGATAACGTGCACTCCATGGATAATGCATGTCAGTCCACAGCCTCTGGGGCACTGGTATTCTTGGACCAACAAAAGGCCTACAATAGAGTAAACTGGGAATACCTAAGGGCCTGCCTCCATCAATTCCACCTACCCCCGCTTCATAAACTGGGTAATGCTGCTCACAGAATCTGCGACAATGGCAGTGTGTGGCCCAGGCTTCCTAACGGAAGTAGTCCGCCCTCAAAGGGGCTTGCGACAAGGGGACCCCCTCAGCCCACTCTTATACAACTTCAGCCTTGACCCACTACTGCGAAATGTGAATGCCCAACTCACTGGGGTCCATGTGCCAGGCCAAACCCCATTCAAGATGATGGCATTTGCAGATGATTGTGTGTGTGGGGGTGTCTATAAAAAAAGATGCACGCGCGCTTGAAGCCCTCATCCAGGAATATTCCCGGGTAAGCAACGCGGCACTAAACACCTCCAAAACTGAAATCATTCTCCTTGGTCGGTTTCAGAACTGCTGGGCCCCAGCAATTAGTTACCAACCCGGCCCATCTGCTCGCCCACGTCCACGCCTTACTAACTCAACACACACCGCTCCACTGGTGCTCCCCTTCATGACACGTCCTACCATAGGACTGGTGCGCCATCTGGGCGTGTGGATGGAGGCAGGAGGATATGTGTCAGCAGTAATGGAGTGCCATATACTGGACAACGTGACGAAGCAAATCGCCTCTCTCAGAGCCCACCCTACTACCCTCACTGGCAGGGTTATTCTTGCCAACTCTATGCTCCTATCCAAAGTCTGGTTCAGAGCTCACGCCATCCCCTTCTCCCCAAGCTTCTTCACATCCCTGTATACTTTGCTGCAAGGATGGCTTTGGTCAGGCCGCCCTCCACCAGTACGGCTAGAGGTCATGTTTGGCCCTCATCATCAAGGTGGCATGGGCCTGCTTGACTTCAAAGCCCATGCTGCCAAGATCCTGGGCACCTGGATCGCGGCCATCACCGCTCCTACACTCCCATCCCAACACTGGTCCCGCGCAGCCCGCTCCAACTTCTCTGAGCCTTGGGCCTCAACAATCCATCAAACCCCCACTCCCTGATGAAATACCTCGCATCACACACATCGGCCACAGGTCCTCACGGGACTAAAACCCACTACAAACGAATCCTACTCTCCATGCGGAGCGCAGAGTGGAGAATTCATATTAGTGGACATACAACCCAAAGAGGCCGCCCCTCTCCTCAGTTCACACAAGAGGTACAGGGGCTACCCATCCATGATGGCGTGATCCCCATTCAACCCCATGTCCTATCCAGGGTGGACTACCTGGACATGATGGACATCCCTTATTCCATTGAAACCCAAAAGACTATCTGGAAATACGCACACCATCCTCTGTTGCAGCCTCAATTCGCTCCCATGTGTGGCGCTGCCTGAGGCAGGTGTATCATACAGCTGAGCGCTCTAACGCTTTACACTCATCCTGTGTCGTGTGTGGCCAGTATGGAACGCTGTTCCACCGCCTGGAGAAGTGCCCCACCTCTAAAGTGATATGGCGCGAAGTTCAACGTCTGCTGGGCCAGGATCAAACGCATCCCTTCAGTCTGTCAAGAGATATGTTTGCTTCATCAATGGCCACTCCCCTTCCACCCTCCCTCCGTGCTCTGGTGGTTGCAATCGCCATGTGGACTATCCACAGGATTGTCTTGGATGCATCGCTGGCTCCATCCCCACCCTCCCAGAAGCTGTCCACAGATTCCAGTCTCATTTGGTGGACCACTTTCAAGCATGGATGTTTGGATACCTCCCACCGCGTCGCCAACAGCTGGTCTCCTCCTGGTTCCCAGTCTGGTTCATCAAATCAGACCCCTTCCTCCACACGTGCTCAATAGTGGCTACGGCCCCTTCACACGTTCCCTCCCCCTCCCCATAAGTGGCGTTCCCGCTGGCAACAAGAGATAGCATCGCTTCTCTGGGGTGCCTTCCCTGTTACTAAGTTTTGTCTCTTTCAGGTCAAATTCAGAAGTGTCCATCCCATGGTCAGCCTTCCCCGCAATAAATTTAAAAATATAATTTAGTAAAACAGTTGATGAGTTCCATTCATATGAATCTCATAATGTCTTTCATCAAGCTGTGTTAACGCAACCTGAATTTCATTGATGAGTTACCAATTTTACAATATGGTGCTTCAGTTTTTACTGCTGAAGAGAGAGGCAGATTGGAAGAATTGGAGGAGTTGTGAATGTAAAGTCCCCACTAACTGTAAATGCTAAAATAGTTCTTGATGATGAAACCCAGATGCTTGTAGTAGATGGTAAATGATGGGATGTATTAATTGACAGAAATAGCATTCTGAACGTCACCTGTTCTCCATCAATAAGGGAGCTGTCAAACAAACCCATCATAAGGGATGGTACTGTGAGGGCTCATCTTCTATTTGCTAGACCTCTGGGGACAAAGGCCTCAGAAAAGAGGAGCTTGATAGCTTCAGCAAAGTCCAAAATTTGTAATTGATATCTTTGCAAGGGAGGAGTGAGGAGGTTAAACTCCAAAGATGTGGGAAATCTAAGATTGTAAGTTTCTTCCATTTCTCCAATGTTCACGCTGACTGCCCAATCGCTGAGAGGGGTGGCATCATGTTCTGAGGAGGTATCTGATGCTGAAATTTATTATCCATTGTAATAATAATTTTACAAAGAACTTTGGGTGTAACCTGTCAAGTAGCACCAGTTTTGTCAGGGCGCTGGGATAAGATCCAACCATCCCTTAAGAAAGAGTCTGGGATACCTGAAGTCCTGGGTGAAGGATATGGAGAAGGTTTAATTTTTAGAAAAGTCTTTAACCAAGGGAAAAACTCTAGGTTGGCGTATCCAAGTAATGACATTACTATATTTTTTAGTGGAAAGAGCTAAAACGTGCAGAAAAAAGAGTATGATTTTTAGAGGGGGTGGAAGGCGAGTTGGTAAGGGCGTACAGCTACCAACCTGAAGGTTGCGGGTTTGATTCCCACCCTTTGCACATTGATCGGGGTGCCAGCCAAAGGAAGCTATTGGCGGTTAGTAGGTCTAATAACACAAAAACCTTACCCATGACGTAACCAGAAAAATTTGAGTTCCCGATCTGGAGGTGGAAAAACTTTCTTTGATGGAGTTGACCCTGTTCAGGTTTCATGTTGTTTCTTTCTTTTGGTAATGCCTGTCCCCTGGTCAGCTTGCCTCAGTTAAATAAAAAGAGTATGATTTTTACTTACTATCAAAATGAAATATATAGGAGTTATCAAGGAACTATTATTAGGGGAAAATCTCCAAGTGCTTCTAAGCAAAGATCTATACTAAATAGCAATTAAGATTCTGCAACAATCTGGCTATATGTTAAACAGGATTTAATTGCTTTTTAGATCAGGATTGGATTCTGAAATTAGAAGGTTTCTGTTGAGCAACACTTAATTGTATAAATTGGGTTTGAACCCTAATATTGGGAAGCATTGATAAATTAAGTTGGGGATTATCCCTTGTTATAAACTCGTTTTTCTGGTGACAGTGGGCTCTGTTGGTCAGCAAGCCAACCAATATGAAGACTGGCTGACCCCTTGCATGTCACTCACGCCATTTGGGGATCCCTCAGCCTAAACAACAACCCATAATAATAATAATTAACTTAAATAAAAGGGAGATTAGGCAAAGGGAGATTTTTTATTGAGAGGGAAGCACCTGCTATTTATATGCACAAAAGAGCTACTGCACCAATCACCAACCTATCAGCTCATCGCTGGTTCTTCCAGACAACCACTCTCTCTCTCCCACCGCAATTCTCTCTTCTCTGGTATTGACACTCTCACCTCATCCTTCCCAAAGTCTGAATATTAGTTTTTGTCAAGAGAGTGTCTGTAACTCTCTCGTTCCCAGCAAGGTGATGTGGGATGCAAACCCACATTGCTAGGGAACTAGCCATTAGGAGAATGGGAAGGAAGGCACCTCAAATGGTGCCTGTGCAAAAGGTAACCCAGGCAAGGGTGTAATGCACCACATATGAGACCAGGTAAGTAAGAAACCTCCCAACTTGAGTAGACACCAAAGGGGAGTCCATCGTCAAGGGTAACTTGGCGTTAGTAGACTTGGGTGTCTCAGTCTGGAGGGGACCTAAACGGCCTAAGAAAGCACCTGGGATTTGGATAAATGGTGATAAGATGTAGTGGCCCACATAGTTGGAGACCTCCCTGAAGAGGTCCACCACCAAGTTTACCCAAGGAACCATTGAAAACATAAAATAACGGGTAAAATTTATTTAAGAAAGTTGACCAACAAGGAATGTTGATCATAAAAACATATTTAAAGTGGGCTGGGGAAATTCAGGTTCTACGGAAGTGCGCCCAAGCCTTGACGCTCCAATAAACAGATGCTTCCATCCATTTTTGTAAAATATACCACAAGTGCCTTCACTCGAGTAATTGATTGAAGCTGTATTTTACCTGAACTTAAAATCTCATAACTTAAATGGGATTCGAACCCTTGCTCTCCAATTAACTGAATTGAATCATATTCATTTGAAATGTAAATCGTTTGTTTCAGTGCCTGGGCTGAGATAAGAGGCTGGGCGTTTTGCACCACATTAGTATCAACCTGGGCATGCTTGGCTTGCACCCAGCGTTGATATAAGGTGTGCTTCAGGTCAGGAAGAGCCTGAAGTTTCACCTTCTGGGCCTCCTGTTGCCCAGCCTTATCTCTAGCATCAGTTCCCACTATTTTGTCATCCAACTATGACAGTTTTGTCTTTATCCTCAGCCTTCAGTCACTAATGAGACATATAACTATTATATAAATTAATATCAAATTGGGTTCAACTTAATAATTATGCACCAAAAACATCTTTGGTCACTCAGGTCACTTGAAATACCTCTAATTCTCACTGATAACACATTTTGACTTGTTGTAGTTGATTATTCAGGGAATCACCTTACTCAGGCGATAGTTAAATATATATATGAGGCATTGGAAACAACCTCAGTTGCCTCAAACTCAGGATCATTTGTTTCTGATAACATTACTGAAATAATATAGATGGATCATCCTTGGATACTAGTCACCAGTGATCTGTATGCTAATTAGGGGCTATTGATTGGCCCCACTTAATCCTAACATCCTAAATCCGCGGAATATGTATTCAGCTCAACCCAATTTGGGGGGGGGCAACTTACCATGCAATTATTAAAAACCACAAAATTCAATCGATGAGCCATTCAACTAGTATTGACCATTTCCTCCTAAATATCAATAAATCGATGGAGGAATCCATATGTTTAAAATTCCGACATTTTACCCCACTTAACCAGATGGTATTCCTCCTACTTCTAGTCTCAGCATGTGAGGCGGGCGTCCAGGGCTTGTCCATCCCTGCCACCAATAATTTCCAGCACACTACTACCAGTTTGGGGTCACACCACAATGCTCTTCCCCTCTCCAGATGAAGCAGTGGCTCATCCCTGCCACCTCCTTACCAAATTGTCAGCTATTCCAGCACCAACAAGCAGAACCCTCTGTAATGAGAACAACTGTCAAAAAATCGCTTTTACAGTTACAGTGGGCTCTACTAGTCAGCAGTCCAACCAGTATGAAGACTTGCTGACCCTTGATGTTTTGCCTTAGGCAATAATCCAGCAGCGCTGGCTGACCCCTTGGCGTGTCATCCACGCCATTTGGGGATCCCCCAGATTGCATTCAACCAATAAGAATAAACATAAACCAAATATAAAAGGGAGATTAGGCAAAGGGAGATGTTTATTGAGAGGGAAGCACCAGTTAATTATATGTACAAAAGGACTACTGCGCCTATCACCAACCTATCAGTTCATAGATGGTTCTTTCAGCCAACCACTCTCTCTTCTCACTGCGCTTCTCTCTTCTCTGATATCAACCCTCTCTCCCTATCTTTCCTGATGTTTTAATTTTAGTTTTGTCTTCATCCTCAGCCTTCAGTTTCTGATGAGCTGTATAAACTATTTTAAAAATATTGAATTGTGTTCAACTTAGTATTTATACACTAGAAACATCTTTGGCGCCCAAGTCACTCATAATATTTCAGCTTCTTGTTGATAACACATTTGACTCATTGTAGTTAATTGTTTGGGGAATCATCTTACTCAGGTGATATTAAATATATATATGAGGCGCCAGAAACAACCTCAGCTGCCTTGAAGTTGTGATTGTCAGTTTCCACTGACTCACAATAATAATATAGATGGATCATCCCCAAGTTATAGTTTCTGGTGACCTGTATGCTAATTTGGGGCCATCAATTGGCCTGTAACGCACAGGTTCTTGCCAATACATGACAAACAAATTGGGCATCACCAGTCATGTCACCAACCATATGACTGATAGTCCTGCAGAGAACCACCCTCTCACCTGCATGCCATTACCCAAATTTCCTACGAATTTGTGGACTAGAGTCCCAGCAATGCTGCAAGCGAGAAGTAAGGCCTGTCCCTAAGATAGTGTCGCAAACAAGGCCAAAGCCTGGCATAGCTCACTTGTGGAGCTCATGGTTTGGGTTACTCTTAATCAAATTTCTTCTTGTAGAAAATAAACTTAGTTATAAATCAAGCAACCTTATTTTTATTGTTTTTCTGATTGAGTTTTGATACTGTATTTGCAGTTGCCATTTTCTCATTTTTATATCATTTTGTGATTTTAATGTATTACCCCTAAATTAAGCTCTTGAGCGACATCTACACTTTTGCATGTGCAAGTCTCAAGTCCCACATAATGAAAACTCAGAGGATTCAAGACACTGGGCGTTCAATATTCCAGATCAATCCTCATTCTCAAATCCCTAAATCCTTACCTACGACTTCTGTTACTAGTAGTTCTTGTGCTTGGTCTAACTTCTAAATTGCCCTCAAAATTTGTGCGCAAATTTGAACCACTATTTATGAGGTCGATGTGTAGATTAGGCTGGCCCCAATCCATCACATCACCCCCTTGTAAATCCAAAATTTTTTGGATCTTATTGGGGCAGAATGCACACTCTTGGGTGCTTTCCAGATTGCTTCCTCTACTGGATATCCCTTCCATTTTACCAGAAATTGCTGGCGACCCCTGACCTGACGCTCTTTCAGGATCTGCTTGACCTCATATTCCTGGTTGTTCTCTCTCATGGGTTCAGTGGCCCAGGCCGCTCTGGTCCTTTCCCTCAGAATCCTTGAAGCTGGGACCCATGTATAACTGGATGGGCTTTCTACCCTTCTGGGTGGTCCAATTCAAATGCCACCTTGTTGACAACTTGGATCACCCTATATGGGCCTAAGAACTTTGGTCCGAATTTCTGGCTCTTCACTGGTACTGCATAATTCTTTGCTGCCACCAATACCCAATCCCCTGGAGCAAACAATGGGTCTGGCACCCTTTGTCAATCCACATATTGTTTTTGCCATGCTGTGGCACGCTACAGGTTGATAGCACAATTTTCTTCTGATCTCATCCATTCTTTGGGATAAGTTGTCCACCCCCTGGAATACTCCACCGTTAGATCCCCCATCCAACGCCAGATTGGATCCTTGATTAGCAAAGGATGGTGACATTCCAGTCAACTATTGGTGGTGGTAATTGTAAGTGAACTGAGTGAATCTAATCCATGTAACCCAATCATCCTGCCAGTCTGAGACATAGCATTGGAGGTATTGCTCCAGTATTTGGTTTACCAACTCTGTATGTATATTGGACTGAGGATGGTATGCCGAGGCCCTACATGGGAGAATTTTTAAATTACTGAGAAGGCTAGATCATAATTTTGATACAAAATTGGGGACTGAGATCTAAAATGATCTCTGCTGGTAGGCTATGACAGGCAAATATCTCATCAATAAAAACCCTTGCGGCGTCCTTGGCTAAGAATTTTAAGGTACACGGGAAAAACTTGGCATATTTTGTTAACTGATTGATGACAACCATTATTGCATCCTTTTCCTGTATCTTAGGTAACCCTGTAATGAAATCCATGCTAACCAACCCCCACAGCTGATTTGAAATCTAAAATGGGACTAACTTACCTGCATGCTGCTTTTGTGAGGGCTTTGAGTGCGTGCAAACCAAGCACTCCGCCACATATTTTTTATATCTTTTTGTAGTCTGGCCCAGGAATACTTCTGTTGCACCAAGTTGATCATCTTTGTGACCCCTGGATGTCCCGCCAGTGGGTGGCCATGCAATGCCTGCAGCACTTTCCACTGCAGTGATGGGTTTGGAACCCATATCTGCGAGTTGTAACATATTATTCCATTTTTTCTTCCGTATGTACAATGCAGGCTGTGCTGCTGGCCCTCTGCTGATTTCCCCATAGACATCGCCAAAATGAAGACCTCCTTTGCTTTCTTTGGATCTCCCTCTCTAGTTCATCCTCCTCACTCACCATCATGGAAAATTGGTCTTCCCAGAGCATGGTTGCTGTGTTGTACTTCTCCAACTCAGCCTTCTTGTACATTAGCCCCGCATCATTGCTCAACCAATCTGCTAGGTGTTAATAGCTCCTAGATAGTATTACACTCAGAAGTCATAATGAGTCAGCTCCACGTGCCAATGGGATTGGCACTGATTCATTTTTCTGGGCTCTTGGAAATATTCCAGTGACCAATGGTCTATGCATACTACAAAGGGGTGACGGGCATACAACAAGTGGTGCTTCCACTCCTGCAGCGCTGCAACCACCGCCAGTAGCTCCTTGTCATATATTGGGTAATCTATTTCTACAGGGATCATTTTCTGACTGAAATAACACACTGGGTGCTCCAACCCATCTTCCCCCTTCTGTAGGAGTACCGCACCCAATGCAAAATTTTAGCATCTGTTTCCATCATGTAAGGTTTTCCCATATCAGGATGGGTGAGGGCTGGCGCCAAAATGAGCTTCTCTTTCAGCAAGTTAAATGCTCGCTCCTCTTCTTCCGCTCATATAAACGGTACCTTCTGCATCAGTCATGTAAGTGGCAAGGTTAACTCTGATAGATTCTTGATGAAACGCCTGAGGAAATTTACCATCCCCAGAAAACTTCTCACCCCTGTCTGATAAGTTGGAGCCTTCCATGTGCGCACCGCCTGGATCTTATTGGAACATACCCCCAGGCCCTTTCCAAATATCACATTTCCTAAAAACCTCACCGACTCCCAGTTAAACTCACATTTTGAAGGTTTCAGCCAATACCTGCCTCAGCCAATGCCTTCAGGACCTCCCGCACATCCTGTACATGAGCCTCCTTAGAACGTGAGAACACCAGGATGTCATCCATATAAGCGATGCAACACCAGCTGATCAAAAGATAGAGTACTCTGTCAATCATTTGTTGAAATACTGCTGGGGCATTGCACAGCCCAAATGGCATAACTCGGTATTGGAACATCCCAAGATGGCACTTGAATGCCATGTATCTTTGGTGCTCTGGCCTCACAGGTACCTAGTTGAATGCATCTGCCAAATTGAGCTTAGTGAAAATTTTGCATCCCGTGACCATCAGCAAGATATACTCCATTAGCGGCATTGAATTAGGATCTGGTTCTGTCACCTCTTTTAAACTCCAGTAATCCATGCATGGCCGTAACTCTCCACTTGCCCTGGGCATTAGCAACACCGGAGATACCACAGCAAATTTTGATGGCTCAATCAAACCTTCACTCAACATTAAACTCATGTGGTCCTCCAATGCGGCATTGGCTTGTTCATTCAACGGATAGACTGGACAACCACAAGGAAGTTTGGACCCTTTTTTAAACCTGAAAGAGAATGCAAATGGCCCAGTGGGGGAAGATGGCAAATCCTTCTTTGGACCAAAAATCCCCACAAAATCTTGGTATTCTGCAGGTAAGACCTCTTCCTGCATGGCCCCAGGGTTTGAGGCCCATCTAACTTCTGGTTTCCCACTAACAGACTCCACTTCATTGGTGGACCACTCTTGGGGTAAAGGGTAATGGTACTGGCAGATACATTGATCTGGGGTCTGACTTGATGCCACCAGCGCATCCCAAATACTACTGGATGGGTCAGGTTCTCAAACGCACAAAACTGCATCCAAAACCCAAATGGGGCTTGCTGTACCTTCACTGAAGGGCATACACGCCATGATGGCACCCTCCACAAGGCATTAGCAAAAACCACCACCAGTCCTTCCTGCACCTGCAGCTTCAAACGCTCTTCCAATGACAGTTCAACGTACTTCTCTTATGCCCCAGTATTTATCAGGGCCATTGCCCTTTCCATTCCCCCATCCATATGCAGCTCTATGGGGATAAACAGTTGAGAATAAATAAAAGAAGGCGATTTATTTTTGGATGAGTCTTTCACTTGCAAATTGGCAGATGGAAACTTCAACATATTCCCTTGGCGCCCTCCCCTTGAACCTTTCCCATGTTTCTTAGGGGCTGGGTGCACCCCCTTGACTGGAACGGCTACTTACTGGGGACTGTCCCTTCCCAGGTGACATTGATTCCCCCCACCAGTCCCATGCCAGTGCTAATTGTTTTCAACTTAAACCGCTAAAGCCACTTCCTCCCCCAGCGTCGCTTGGAACTTTGCTGCTGCCATGACTGCTAGCAAATCTGGCTGCAGCCCCTGGCAAAACATTTGTGAGGACTGGGAATCCATAACCTATGCTGCTTTTGCCAGCGGACGGAAGACCCATGCATACTCTTCTACAGAGCTATGTCCCTGGCTGACTGATAATAATGCCAACCAGGCCTCATCTTTTGCTTTGTCTGGACATGCCGCCTGGTCAATCATCTCCACACACTCCTCCATGGAATTTGGCAAACTATCCTGTTCTTTTGATGAGTTCCTGGAACCATCCTGCCAATTCTGGAGGTAATGCATCCACCACCTGGGCTAGTTGGAGCGTGAGAGGGGATTCCCCCTGTTGCCTGCACCTACTATGCCTGGAAACGGATATTCACCATTAACTGGTCAAGTTTATCTAATGCCTCCATGGATATTGTCACACGCCCAGTAGGTGGTTTTGGCTTCACCTGGAACACTATGGTTTGCTGAGTTGTTGCCCCCATAATTGTCCCACTTCACATAGCAAAAATGCCAATGAAAATACCACTGTAACCATGGTCAAGAGATATCAGTTCCATTCCTCTCCATTGGTAACCATTGCTTCTTCTGGGCCCCCACAAGACAGAAAGTAAAGTATTTGAGTTTTTTATGTAACGCACAGGTTCTTGCCAATATGTGACAAACGAGTTGGGCAGCACCAGCCATGTCTGTTAGGCAAACAGCAAGTTAGAATTAGACTGGCCTGCCAGCCTAGGTGCCAGAGCACCTGAATGGCAAACCAGAATGCCAAAGTCACTGCTGCTGGTATGACGGATATGAAACTAGAAAGGTGTCTCACCAATAACTACCAGTGAGCCAGAATCTTGTACAGGCACATATTAAAATACCAGACAAATATGGCCATTAACCCTGAGGGGTGTGTGAGTTTCAGTGGAAAAGGCAGTTTATTTTTCAACATAAAAAATAAATTTTGGGAAAGTTTGTTAATGGAAAATAAAGGAAGAAAAATTGACCAATAATAGACACAGTGCAACGACACTGATTAAATAGTGGTTGATTGATGATAAAACAAGCTGGGCTCAGGTCCCTCAAGTTTGACCTAACGGCGAATTATTTTGGAATGGGGGCAGATAAGCTCACTGGTAACTGAAATCAATGGAATCAGCAGCAGGCCGAGTCACTGTCAGTTCAAACCTCAAACACCTGAAATGAGACTTGACTGAGTTTCTGGTGGTTGGTGCGATGGTATCTGGCCCAATGAGCAATGGGAATACTCAAGGCCACCCCATGTAGGGGCGGTCCCAATTGGTTGGGAACAAGTTTGGAATACCCAACCTACCTGTGCCCGGTTGCTGGGCCATTCATTTGGTTTAAAGCGTTGCATTGGCCTCATTGCCTGATTTGCTGGAAGGGGAGCTTCAAACTATCTTCGATGGTGTCCGATGCTACTACCTGCATGTTGGGGATCATCCCTGATGATTTTGGGAGGGGGTTAATTTCAATGATTGCGGTGTTGGCCAAATTGAAACCTTTTGTGATTCTAGCTGATGAATCAAAATTCATTCCTTTTTGACTATGTGGATTCTGATCATTGGGCTTGTTTCCACTCATTTTTAGACTGATCGACTTCATTTCAGTGCTTTTGGTGCAAAATTCCTGATCAGGCGTACAAGTTCAGGTGAGGTGAATGTGGTCACTGGGGGAGGGATCCAAAGAGGGAGAGCTGTTACCCAGCGCTCTTCTACCATGTGGGTGAGGTCGCTCTGGGTAATGAGGGTACAGCCATCCTCTTTGGAGACTTTTTACTCAGAAATGGGTAGATGGCCCGATCAACACACAGGGGATGTTCCCCTGGACTTACATTACCCTTTTCTTTTTCCAAAGGAAAGGCACCACCGCCAGGAAACTGCATGAGGGCCATATACTTTTGTGCGCCTTGGGTAGTTCGAGCCATTACTGTTGCAACCTTTTGGGGGAAGGGGGGCATTGGGGTGGGATTTGTGAAATGCATCGACCAGCTCCATGAAGTTAGAGCAATTGCAAGCCTTAACCCAGCTGTTCTCATAAGCCAGATACCCTTTCCAGGCCACGAGATACTGAACTGACCACTGGGATTTGTGGGATGCTAAGATGTTTTCCACCTCAGCTTCTTCTGCATCCTCTATCACAATTGGTCCAGGTTTGGTGGGGATAATCCCCTTGAATGGGGACAACAGAAACACATGGATGATGGGATGCTGTTTCCAATGAGTTGGCAGTTTCAACCAAAAAGCCCATTGCCCAAGTCTTCCTCCACCAGGTGGGGACCCAAACGTTTGCTTGCAAACTTTTGGGAAGGTACCAGCAGCCGTAGATGGCAAGTGTCCAACATGACGTGAGAGCCCACCGCGATATCATGACCAGGAAGCCATTTGTGATCTGCAAACCATTTATAATTACTGATAGCCTTTATGAGGTGCTCCCATATCAAGGACTGGGTAGACTGGATATGCTCAACATGATCTGTGGCAGCAGGAACCTCTAGGCATATACAGGGACCAACCAAACAAGAGGATTTTAGCAATACGTTGCTTCATAGGGAAAAAAACCACATTTAGGCATAAGTACTATTGTTATAGGCGAATTGGGCGAGAGGGAGGTCATCGGCCCAAGTATCCTGGGCAGCCAAAGTGTAACAGTGCAAATACTGTTCCAAAACTTGGTTAAAACGCTCGGTTTGTCCATCAGAATGGGGGTGGTAAGCAGTGGAATGACAGGAGGTTATTTTTAGGATTAATAAAAGCTCATTCCAAAATTGCACTGTAAATTGGGGTCCATGGTCACTGATGATCTCCTGTGGGAAGCCAAACATTGAGAACACGTGGTGTACAAAGAGCTGAGCGGTCTCTTCAGATGTGGTCACAGAAGTACAAGGAATAAAAAGGGAAAATTTGGTGAAGCAATCAACCACCACCATTGCTGCTGTAAAACTATTAGAACTGGGGAGTTCGACAATAAATTCCACAGACAACAATGTCCATGGACCCTCCACCTGTTGTAATGGGTGCAGGAGACCCTTCCTTCCTGAGTGGTCTGACTTTTCCCAAGCACAGGTAACGAAATTGGAGATCCAAGCCAGAACTTCCTTAGCTAAGCCCGCCCAGTTATAGGTTCACTTTATCAATTTGATGCATTTTTTATTACCTGGATGACCAATCATGGGAGGGTCATGATGCACACAAAATAACTTGGCTTGGAATAGAGGGGGAACCCAAATTTGCGTCTTAAATAGATGAGTCCCTCCACCAAGGAGTACAGAGAGTGTTTATGATTTTGAAGGGCCAATTGCTCAAATAACTCCACCACTTTGGGCAGGTCATTTGGACAGCTAAGATCTGAGCAACAAGTGGGGCGTTGGAAGCAAGGGTGGCAGAAGAGATGATGGGGGAAACAATTGGCAGGATCTGAGTGGCCGGAATCATGGTAATGAGTCCACTTCTTCCGAATCTGTGGGACAGTGGGTGGGGTTTTGGCTGAGAAAATTGGGAAGTACATTAAGCGCATCTTTTACAAATTCATATTTGAAATCGAAACTGCAAAAATCCTGATAGGTTTGAGATTGTCAATGCACCAATTTTTGAGGGTTATGGAAATACAAGAGAGCTTGGTGATCCATGTGAACAGTTAACTCATGCTGAGCACCTTGTAACAGGTACCACCAATGAGTCAATGTCCATGCTATGGATGCCAGCTCTTTATCATAAATGGCCCAAGATTGCTCCATAGATATAAATTTTCAGGAAAAATAGGCGACTAATTGTTCCAAGCCTTCATGCTCTTGAAGCGCACTGCCTTCACTGCCACTGAGGAGGCATCACACATGACAATATACGGCTTTGGAGGATCCTCATGCTTCAGGATGGGAGGGGATAAGAATACTGATCAACTTGAACGCCTGCTGGCATCTGGGCGTCCAATGAAATGGTATGTTCTTACCGTTGAGGGGGTGGAGTGGGGCTGCAAACTGGGAAAGAGCCAGGGAAATTTTATTTAGGAAAATAATGGTTCCCAAGAAACTCCGTAATTGTTTCTTTGTTGGGGTAGGCCATTCCTGGATAGCATCCAACTTATTAGGGAAAATTGCATAACCATCCATAAGGATGAGGTTCCAAAGAAAGGTAACTTCCTCCTTATAGAACTCGCATTTGAAAGGCTTAATGAACAAGCCCGCCTTATGCAAAGCAGCCACAACCACTTCCAAGTCAATAGCATGTTGTTTGGAAGTTGGGGAGTGAACCAGAATATCATCAATATAAGCGACCACGCAAGTAAACTGGAGGTCACCCAGTACACTGTCAATCATATGTTGGAACGTAGCAGGGGCATTCTTCAGCCCAAAGGGCATTACGCAGAATTAGAAAATGCCTTGCTTTGTCCATATTGCTGTTAATCATTCTTGCCCTTCCATTATCCAAATCTGGTTAAAGGCATTGATGAGATCCAGCTTAGAGAACACTCGAGATTTGGCCATTGATTGGCTTATCATCTGCTCTAAAGGCTGGGGGTAGGGATCATGAACTGTAACTTTGTTTTAATGTCCGTAATCCATGCAGGGACAGAGGGAGCCATCAGCTTTTTTAGCGAAGATGATGGGAGATGTAACTGGCGATGTCTCCTTAAACAACCACCCTTTTTTCAGCATATTGTCCAACCAAGTGTTGAGCGCAACCTCCTACTCTGCTGTGTGGGGATATAACAGACAGTTGATATTCACCAACTGTACCATTGTACGGAATTCACAGTCAAATTTGGTGTGAGGGGGGATGGTCTGCTTTCTCAGAATCAAAAATACTCTGGTAGCACATCAACTCTTTGGGAAAATTGGATGGGAGGCCTGAAGAAGAAACGAGGAAAGTTATGGAGCTACAACCTTAGGCTTTCTTGAGAGTATTAACTAAAGGAAATTTTCCCTCGGTTTAATCATTGGCAAAAGCCAACAAATTTGCTCTAGATGAATCTTATCATGTTGCCAACGCCACTAACCAACTCCTAAGATAACCGGGAACACCAAGTTTGGCATTTCTGAGAACTGATCATATAAGCTGAACTGGTGTATTGAGAATGTAACTGTCCAGCAAACCAGGTATGAGGTTTGGGAGGCTGATGACACAACCATCACTGAAGGACCTGCATCCAGGTCAAGTTCTAATTGATGAGCCAGTTCAACACTCATAAAATTGCCTGTGGCTCCAGTATCCACCAAGGCTTAAAGGAGACGTGATGGGACCCAACGCTAATCTTCATGAGTAATAAGAAGTAAGCGAAGTTTTCTTTATTGGTAGTTGTGGATGAATCCAGTGGTACCGAAGAGATGGTAGTGGAGTCAGGGGAAACTGCTAAGTTCATAGGGGGAGTAAGCTCATTGCAAGTCGGAATGTCAAATCCTACTGACATAAGCACAATAGCCACGGAAACTATGGGGTGTGGATTTGATATTTTGAGTGGAACTAGGCTATTATGGACAGGGAAATTTTCTTCACAACCTGGTTCAGCTGCAAAGAAGGGGCCATTGCTATGCCAATATCAATGAGAAAGGTGGAAATGGTAAGGAATAATGGTTTGTCAATTATGTCAGGAAACAGAAAGTTAGAATTTGACTGACCTACCAGCCTAGGTTCTGGAGCACCCAAATGGCAAACCAGAATACCAAAGGCACTGCTGCTGGTACGACGGATATGAAACTAGAAAGGTGTCTCACCAATAATTGCTGGTGAGCCATAATCTTGTACAGGCACATAATAAAATACCAGACAAATACAGCCGTTAACCCCAAGGGGTGTGTGAGTGTCAGCGGAAAAGGCGGTTTATTTTTCAACATAAAAAACTAAATTTTAGAAAAGGTTTTTAATGGAAAATAAAGGAAGAAAAATTGACCAACAATTATCTCAGTGCTATATAACTGATTATGGTAGTGGTTGATTGATGAGGAAACAAGCTGGGATTAAGTCATTCTAGTTCAACCTAACTGGAGAATTATTTGGGAATGGGGGCAGATAAGCTCACTGGGAACTGACATTGAAGATATTGGTGGCAGGCCAAGTCACTTTCAGTTAAACCTCGAATGCCCAAACTGAGACTTGACTGAGTTTCTGGTGGTTGGCGCGATGGTATCTGGCCCAATGAGCAATGGGAATACCCCAAGGCCACCCCACATAGGGGCAGTCCCAATTGGTTGGGAACAGATTTGGGATGCCCAAACCACCCATGCCCAGTTTCTGGGCCACTCATTTGATCAAAAGCGTTGCATTGGTCACATTGCCTGATTTGCTGGAAGGGAGCTTCAAACTATCATTGATGGTGTCCAATGCTGCTACCTGCACGTTGGGGATCATCCCCAACAATTTCAGGAGGGGGTTAATTTTGACAATCGCGGTGTTGGCCAAATTAAAACTATCAGCAATTCCAGCCAATGAATCAATCTTCATTCCTTTACAACTATGTGGATTCCAATCATTGGGCTTGTTTCCACTCATTTTTGGACTGATTGACTTCATTTCAGTGTTTTTGCACAAATTTCCCTGATCAGGCGTAAAAGTTCAAGTGAGGTGAATTTGGGCACTGGGGGAGGGATCCAAAGAGGGAGAGCTGTTACCCAGCACTCATCTACCACGTGGGCGAGGCATACTGGGTGATGAGGGGTACAGCCACCCTCTTCAGAGCCTTTTTACTTGGAAATAGGAAGAGGGCCCAATTGACACACAGGGGACATTCTCCTGGACTTACAATGTCACTGACCACATGACTGATAGTCTCGCAGAGAACCACCCTCTCACCCATGTGCCATTATCCAAATTTCCTATGCATTTGCAGACTAGAGTCCCAGCGATGCTTCAAGCAAGCAGTAAGGCCTGTCCACAAGATAGTGCCATGAAAGAGGCCAAAGCCTGGCCTAGCTCACTTGTGGAGATCATAGTTCAGGTTATTATTGATCAAATTCTGCTTATATAAAATAAAATTATTTATAAAGCAAGCAAACTTATTTTTATTGTTTTTCCTATTGAGAAAACAAAACTGTATTTGCAGTTGCCATTTTCTCATTTTTAAAGCATTTTTCATGAGGTTAATCTATTATACCCTAAATTAAGCTCTCAAGTGACATCCACACTTTTGCATGTGCAAGTTTTGAGTCCCACATAATGAAAACTATGAGGATTTGAGACATTGGGCGTTCAATACGCCGGATCAATCCTTGTTCTTGAATCCCCAAATCCTTACCTACGACTTCTGTTACTAGTGGTTCTCATGATTGGTCTGACTTCCAAAATCTGACCTCCAAATTTTTGTGCAAATTTGAACTGATATTTACAAGGTTGATGTGTGGATCTGGCTGGCCCCACATCTGTCACATGGCCCCACTCAATCTTAACATCCTAACTCAGCAAAGAATGGATTCATCTTAACCCAATTTGGGGAGCAACTTACCATGCAATCATTATAACATCACAATATACAGTTGATGAGCCATTCCACCAGGATTGGCCATTTTCTCCTAAATATTGATAAATCATTGGAGAAATTATCTGGTTAAAATTTTGACATCCCTAACAATTGTTTCAACTAAGTTTTTAGTTCGGGTTCTAATCCTGTCTTCAGATTGACTCAAATCCTTTTTGTGCTGGAATCCTGACAATGCCTTTGTATCATGATTTGATAGTGCAAAATTGTGAGTTGAATGCTCAAGTCAGATGAGACTGAGGGTCACTTAGGTTGATCATTTTGAAGTTTCTTAATACATAACATTTTTTGGGTTCCTCTTAACTTACTGCATTGAGTGCCACCTTGAGTATTTTTTTTTTAGTACTAGATGGCCACCTTGAGTATTTGTCACCTGAACTTCTGATATTCTTCATTTTGATTAGGTGGTATTTCATCTTGGGAAGACTTAGGCTCAATTTGGTCTGTCAAAATTTTCCTAGAGTCAATTTTATGCGCTGACTATTAATTTCTCTGGGTAATTTATTAAGGTAATACATTAACCCCTTCTCAGTTCTAGGTGTTGATTCAGTTGAGTGACTTGAATGGGCAATATTCTTTTTATCATGTCCAATACCTGAAAACTGACAAATGTAACAGAACTTATTAACTTGGGGCCCCTTATTTTTTCACATTAGATTATCTTGTAAGATGGAAGGTGCCCCAGTGGTAGAGTATGGACTAAATGACCATTGGTTTCAGAGTTTTATCCTGAAAGTTGCACTTGGGTGGGGGACAATTAATGACTGTGTTGGCATTTGAAATTAATGCCCCAAACTGAGATACCAAATAAAAGGTGGTCAGTGAAATTTCTGGCCTATAAAAATGCTGTGCGTGGAAGGTTATCAGAATCTATTCTCCTTAACCATTGATTAAATTTCCAATTTTACTCCATTAAATTGGCATGTTATCGTTCCCAAGGTCAGCCCACCTCAAATAATTAAAATCAAAGTTAAATTAAAACTTTATTATTAATAATATCATCTTACTTTAGATGATTAGTAGCATTTAATTATCTTTTAGCTGAAACTATACCAGCTATAGATATCA
Organism: Massospora cicadina; assembly: GCA_022478985.1. Classification (NCBI taxonomy): domain Eukaryota; kingdom Fungi; phylum Entomophthoromycota; class Entomophthoromycetes; order Entomophthorales; family Entomophthoraceae; genus Massospora; species Massospora cicadina. The sequence continues at coordinate 7,036 of JAKSZP010002644.1, read as the reverse complement.
ATAAAGTATTAGTATCTAGGATTGTTTGGCACATTAAAGCCCTTTTATGGCTGCAAAATTACTCTTAAAGTTGAAAATGCAAATCAACCAAATTCTGTTTTATTATGAATTATAAACAATACTGTCACAATAATTGGACCTTTAAAGTAAGAAACTAAATCACTTATATCAAATGGACCTATAAATTTAGTAACCAAGCCATCTACTTAAAATAAACCTTTTAGATAAGTTGTAAATTATACCTATAAATCAAATAGGAGATCTGATGAAAAGCTCTGACAATGTTTGAATAATTAAGCGGTTAAGCCATGATGCTAAACTGATTAGACTTTCCTGTAAAGTTCCCAGCTGCAGCTAACAAGCTGGACCAAACCATTCAACCCTTTAGAACTTAAAAAGGAAAAACCTAGTTTTTCTTTCTCATAACAATCACTTTAATTACTACAATTTGATTCGAACAGCAAATTTGGATAATCACACACAGGAAAGATGGGCGACTTTAATAACAAAAATAATACAACATGAGTGAGTGTCATGGCAAGCGGTGCGCTTAACGGTGCAACTAAGGGCAAGAAACGCCCTGGAGGGGGACCAGGAACCCAATCTGCAAAGAAATCGCAAACTCAGACACCATCTGGGTTTATGGTATTTACTGTAAAGCACGCGCAATACATGTACATTCAATTCAACCAACCTTTGTCAAAGGTGGAAAACGGGATCAGACTCTTCCTTGGGGATGAGTCACCAACTCTGTGGGAGAAAACATGTGAGGCACAGCCCTCACTTTTCCCTCACGCGGTGTATGTAGCCACCAACAAAATGGGCCGCGGCTGGATCAATATTGGTTTTGAAACAGCCAATGAAGCCGATGGCGCAGCAAAAATCTGTGTGGAAATTGCCCTCCCTGAGGGCAAAAAAATTGTGCGCACTGCGCGCACCAGATGGAACAAAGCAAAAACTTTGTTCATCTCCTTTGACTCGCTCCCCACCAACCTTCCTCATAAGGTAATCGAGGAGGAGCTCCGCAAAGGTCTTGTGGCTTATGGAGAAATCCAACAACTCAAATTACAGCAATTTCGCTTAATGCCCAACCTGTGCACGGGCAAAGCTATCAGTGTAATCAACCCCTTCCAAGAAGTGTGAAGAGGTTTTATCCAGAATTTCCCACACAGCAGAATTTCACTTTGCAGATGGGGGCCAGTCAGCTGCATTCTGAGTTACACCAGAATGCGCACCACCCATTTGCAACCACTGTGGCTCACTGGGCCACTAGGAACATGCATGCCCTGTAAAAGAGGGCTTAATGGAAAATGATGTTTGTGAAGAAGCTATGGACGAAGATAATGAAAACTTCGCCAAAATGACTGATGGCCACCACCCATTCCGCTGGGGTGAAGATGGACTATACTCCATCGTGGACCCAGTTACAAGTAAACAGCATAAAGCAGCACAAAAAGCCCGCAAGAGAGCAGCAGCTGAAGCGGCGGCACACGCGGAATCCGCCATTAACCACGGACAAATTCAGGAGGATATTTCAGATATTCACCAAACCAACCAATCAGAACAATATGCCCAGGTCGAAAAATTTTCACAGTAATCAGACTGAGCCACAAAGCGTCATCAGTCATGCACATACTGAGGAACAATGCAACCGCAATTTGGGTGAAAATGCGGTGCACAATGTAACAAAGTTGAATCTCAAAAATATAAAATCCAATCAACAACCCGCATCAAATCAACATGAGACCTGTGCAGGAAAAGTTGATGCAAATGCAAAAAACCACAATTCCCTTGAATCATTGGGTCAGATCAAGGGAACCAACAATGGCAGTGAAAGAGTTGGAGTACAGATGCGGAGCATGGCCAAAATGAGCTGCAGTGGGATAGGACCAGAGGGTCCTCCCAACTGCTCCTGAGGCGCCACGGGCACCTCAGTGTCAATAAAGGATGTTAAATATTGCGGGAGCCAGGGCTCATATGTCCCAAGCCAAAAGCTGGCATTCCTGCGAAAACCTCTTGTAGACATCTTGGCCATTCAAGAAACCCACTGCCTACAAGGGGAAGAAGAATCCTGGTCAACCAGGGTCATACCATCACAATCAGTATGGACATCTCACTGTGGGGTGATAGTCCAAAACAACAAAAAATTTAAAATTACAAATTCATCATACTTGCACGGTCAAGTCCTGGTAGCAACAATCACATGCCAAGATGAAATAATTTCGTTAGCATGTATCTATGCACTGTGCACTGCAACTGAGAGAAAATTTTTTTTTGAAAAAATTTCTACCCTCACCCTCCCACCGGATATTATCATGTTAGGTGATTTCAACTGCTGGGATAACCCCAATACAGATTGATGGCCTAATCCCAGGGGATACCCACCTGGACACATTGATATCGCACAATGAAGGCATCTCTTGGCTTACAGGATGCTCTTCCTCCCAATTCACCAATCCTTCCCCATATGACAAGACCCAACATATGTGAGGGAGCGCTCATATCAATGAGTCTTATTGACCACATCCTCATCCCACAATCTCACCACTCAAGAATCTCCAAATTTACAACAAAAAAGATCAATTTTTATGATCACCAATTAATTATGGTGCAGTTAGCGCCAACCCAATCCCACACACAGGTGTCGCCTTAAAGAAAGCTTCACCCAGAAAATATAAGATTGCCTGAGATATCTTACTGGGTTGAAAACAAGGCTACAAACCCAGAATTCACAGCCCCATTCACTTTGGATCCCATCGGAACATGGGAAAATTTCAAAAAAGATTTAATTAACAAAACCCAACATATTGCATCACGCAAGTACACCGCGGACACAGCCACAATCAAGTGTACCTTGGCAGAACTAGACCACCTGGAAATAAATACTCCGAGATCTGGCTATAGCCCTAATTGGGGACGCAAATGGGCAGAAATTTCAGCCTGACTTAACAATCTCATCTTTGAACACCAACACAGAATCAAAGTATTGAACAAAGGTAAGTTCATAAAGGAAGGCGAAACCTGTTCAACATACTTTTTCCGCCAATTCCACTCCCACGGAAACCAGCCCATGTGCACACAGGTCTGCAAGACCAACGGCACTGTGGCAACTGACCCTGAGGAAGTCAAGGCAGAAGTACACCGCTATTACACCAAATTATATCGCGATATGCCAACAGATCCACAAAAAATTAAAGAATTTATTCAAACTGCCAAGATACAAAGTACACCACCAAATTACAATATACTATCCCTTATCACACGGGAGGAGCTTTGGGAAACAATTCGCGGTGCACCACGTAGGAAATGCCCAGGGCCTGATGGGATACCCTACGAATTTTACAAAAATATTTTCAACAAATCGCCCCCCTCCTATTGGCGTCAATGAACCAGAGTTTGTTGGAAACACGCCTATTACCAGGAGGCCATGAATCCTACGTTATAACCTTGTATAAAAAGGGTGACAAGTTGGACCTGGTCAACTGGCGCCCAATTGCACTCTCCAACACTGAAACAAAAATTCTAACAAAAATTATAGCAGCTAGATTAGGTGCAATTGCATCTGACGCCCTATCACCCAACCAGCTTGGGTTTATACCAGGGCGTTCAATCTGGAACAACATACACCCTGTTGCAAACATTTGCCAATCCAAAGCAACTGGTGCCCTGGTCTTCTTGAATCAGGAAAAGGCGTATGACCGTGTTAGCTGGCCATACCTAAAAGAATGTCTAAATGCCTTCAAACTCCCACCAAGATTCATAAAATGGGCGATGCTCCTAACAGAATCTGCAACCATGGCTGTATGCGACCCTGGATTCCTAACAAACAATATTAAAACACACAGAGGGCTCAAATAAGGGGATCCCCTCAGCCCACTGCTATACAATTTCAGCTTTGACCCGCTCCTCCGAGTAACTGACTCACGTCTCATGGGGATACCGCACAAGGACAACCAACAGTCTTAATACTGGCCTTTGCAGATGACTGCGTAGCAGGTATAGCAAACAATGAAGATGCCCGACAGCTGGAACACACTCTAGAGGAATACTCCAAGGTGAGCAATGCATCGCTCAATAAAAGGAAGGCAGAAACCATCCTCTTAGGCAAATACACAAACAATTGGGCCACAACATCAGAACCTCACACCAACACTCGAAGAAAAAACCCAATTATATTACCCTTTGCAACACCTCCCACCACCACTCCTGTCCAGCACCTTGGAATCTGGCTAAAATCAGGGGGATATGCTAATGAGACAATGGAAAGTAACCTGTTACAACGGGTATCCAAACGCGTCGCCTCCCTCAAGGGAAGAACCCCAGGATTAACAGGGCGAGTTACAGTTGCTAACTCGCTCATCCTCCCAATACTGTGGTACCAGGCCCATGCGATAGCCTTCTCACCTACCTTTATAACCTCAATTCGCGCTCTTATCCAGGGCTGGCTGTGGCCTGGCTCTCACCCTCCTATACGGATGGAAACACTATTGGCCCACGCTCAAGCAGAGGCATGAGACTAATATATTTTGAGAGCCATGCCAATCACATCCTAGGTACCTGGATAAAGGAAATCCTTGCTCCAGACCTCCCACAACAACATTGGTCCAGAGCAGCAAGGACTAACTTTGCACAGGCGCTCAAATTAACCAACCCACATAGTCCACCCAGACTACTTTCATACCTTGCCAAGCACCCTACTGCAACGGGTCCACATGGAACCTCCCTTCATTTCAAACATATCCTCTGAACTATCCGCCGTATGGGATGGACCATAGAGAACATGGGTACTATACAGGGAAGGGGACGACCCAGCCCCCAATTTAAATTAAGAAACCCAGAGGACCACCCCCAGAGGGATATGCTCGCAACAACCCCAAGCATAGCTAGGATAGAATACCTAGATATGCTGGACATTCCCTATGATTTAACCACACAGAAAGCAATGTGGAAAATGACACACCACCCACTCCTACAACCAAGGATAAGAGCAAACGCCTGACGCTGTTTGAGAAGGACCTATAGGATGGCGGACCGCTCCAACTCCCTCCACAAAACATGTGCAGTATGTGGAGGGGAAGGATCCCTACATCACCGCCTAGAAACATGCCCCCAACCAAAGCTATATGGCAGGAAGTCGCACGCCTGCTCAAGATTCAAAACGAACAGGAATTCTTGATATCAAAGAGTATCTTCGCGCTTCAGATCGAGTCACCAATCCCATCTACCCTCCGCTCCTTAATAATACTCATTGCAATGTGGACAATACACACAATTGCATTAGATGCGTTCAAGGGCACGGTACCAACCATTCATGGGATTATTAACAGATTCCATGTCCACTTACTGGAGCACTTCCAAGCCTGGCTCTATGGATATATGAGACCAAGACAAAAAGCGCTCATAGAATCATGGTTCCCACTCTGGTTCCTCCACACAGACCCTTTCCTTCACACCTGCTCCATAGCAGGGGAAACCCCTCGGAGTAGTGCACCAACCCCCCCATACCTGGCAGTCCCGCTGGCAACAGGGGTAACTTGAGTACCCTGGGGTGCCCAATTTTTATATTTCTTAGTTATTCTCTTAGTTTCACATATTTGGTAATGTCTGTCCCCTGGTCAGCTTACCTCGGTTAAATAAAAAGAGGAAAAACCCTAAGGCTCTGTCATTGACCCAATTAGGGGATATGGGTCACACTGTGGATTAGCGTTGGGTAAATGCTGCCTCTTCCTGTCTGAATTTTCCACCTCATACCCAACTTTTATATGCAAAACCCTTTTTATTTCGAAATTAGCAGAGTATTACTTGAAAAAAGTCAGGTAGCTCAGTTTTATATTTATAGATACTTATAAAGTAGTGCATCAAGAGAATTTTTTTTAAACAGAGGCCACATAGGAACTCCCTCAGTTGAGTAAAAGTTTAATATTAAGGTAACACTGTGTAATATTAGCATACAAAACGATTTTAAATAAGGGATAAGATAAACAAATAATGTAGACAACATGATTTAAAAAGTCAACAAACTTAGATGGTACCAAAGCAATATTTGACATTTAAAACCAGGGTTAAATCCTTCCAAAATAATTTGGTCAATTAAGTTCATTTTAATTACTATAAAACAAGCCGTTTGAAACCCCATTCAGATTCTTCAAGTATAGTGATTATTTAATTTAGACAATGTTACTCTTCAAAGACCACCTACCCTATCCAAGCCCAAACCCAGCACCCTGCTAATGGTAAGGTGTTGGGTTACTTTTCCCCTTTATTTCTCATATTAGTAAATATAAAATCTTTACACTTTTTAATTATCTTAATAAAAATTCACAGTACTATAATGCTAAAAGATTCAGGTCATGCAAGGGTCCCACCTGTATACTATAACTGAAGGAAAATATTTGATTGAAATTACCTTTTAGTTCACCAAAAGTGATACTCTTACTCATACAATGAACACCTTCCTCTCAACCTTACCTATTCATTAAATCCAAAAACCTTCCTCACATTTTACATGATATGAAACATAAAGATAGCTCATCGCCTTATAGCATGTGGCTACTGCTGTGGGTGTTCATGCACCTACACTTATAGACCAGCTTTCTCTTATCATTCTTCAATCCTAACAGATCACACTTTTACTTTCATTTATCACTTTTTCATTTATAATGGTGTAGGACGACCAGGGGATGGACACTTCCAAAAAGACACTAAACAACAAAGCAGACATCAGCAAGAGGAGGGCACCCCAGAGAAGCAAACGCTAACTTTTGTTGCCAGCGGGAAAGCCAAAAGAAGGAAGGGGGGTACGTGTGCAGGGTCTTGCGCCACTAATGAGCACATGTGAAGGAAGGGGTCTGAGATGATGAACCAGACTGGGAACCAGGAGGAGACCAACTGGTGGCGACGTGGTGGAAGGTACCCAAACATCCAAGCTTGAAAGTGGTCTTCTAAGTGCGACTGGAACTGGCGTACAGCCTCTTGGAGGGTGGGGGTGGATCCAGAGATGGCATCCAAGACAACCGTGTGGATAGTCCACATAGCA